>JBBPBR010000003.1:19260387-19275902 GCA_037974775.1 Cicer pinnatifidum | reverse complement strand
ATATTTTATTTTATTTTTTTTATTTTATACTATATATTACTAGTGTTATTTTTTTAAAAAAAATATAGTCTTCATATAATTTTTCAATCACTACGTGTTATTTTTTTTCTTTAACCCTTACCTACTTGTTTGATAATATACAAAACTTTGTGTGATTAAAAGTTAAATATTTTTAAATAATTTTCTTAAACTTTATAAATGACACTAAATCAATTTATTTTTTATAGGTGTGGTTGGTTCAAAATTTATGAGAAAAAATTGCAGAAATCAAATCAAATTTATTATTTACTTTTTTTCAGATTTTTCTTTTTATAAAAAATCAAATAAAACAGACCAATCACAAGACACAAGGGACAGTTCCACCTTGCACCTAATTAATGTAGGCGGGATTATGTACTATATTACATTTAGACGTATAAATTTAATATTTCAATTTAAATGTGTTAAATATAATATGATATATATTCTTAAATAATAAACATAGAAATATCCTTTTTAAAAAAAAATTAAATATAGTTCTATTTTTAACATTTCCTAACTATATCCATACATTGCATCAGATTCAGATACTTGATTGAATTTTGAAACATGCACAGATACAAAGTTTCAAAGTTCTCCAATACAAGATTTTTATTTTGGGTACAAGATTTTAGTATCTTAATTAAAATTAAACTCTTTAACGTGGCTGTCTAATTTTCCCCAAAAGGAAATTTTCCCACTTTTAACAAAACAAAGTGCTTTTAGTGTATTGTTATTGTGTCTGGTCAGGAATTTTCAACAGAAAAGGCAAATTCAGCCCAAGCTCAGAATCAGATACAGTGCATTAGCAATGTGTTAGATTGACAAAAAAAATTAACTGACCAGAAATGCTGTTTCTAAATAGATAATTTATTTATTTTTGGATTCCGTCAATTATTATTCTTACAGCATTATGTTACATGTTTAATGTTTCCTACTTAAGAAAGCGCGTTACATTCTTTCAATCAAAAAACAAAAACAAAAGAAAGAAAGAAAGCGCGACACATTATGTTACATCTAACTCGATTTATAGAAAAAATGAAATTTGATAATATGGTCTTTGGTCAGTAAATAATGTTTTGGCAATAATTATTTTAATTAATTAGTTAGATTGAACTAAGATATTCTTTATCCTTTCATAATTAATTTATTATTAATTGAGATTTAATATTAACCACTTAAATCTAGATACTTTGTTAAAAAAAAAATTTAATGTACAATTCTTATGATAAATAATATTCCTTTCATCCTACAGTAATTATTACTTTTTTGTGTGGATAATTTTACCCCTATTAAGAAACAATAATAAATAAAAGGAAGCAAATTATTATTTTATTATATCATCTTTAATTCTTATTAATGGTTAGTGTACTCTTATTATCATAAATATAAAACTCAAAATAATAAGCAATGCACATAATACTAATTAATATTATGAAACAATTAAAAAGAGAAATTAAAATTACATTTTATTTTAAAAGTGTACTATTTTGAGACATTTTTTTTTAATTTTATAAATATGACGTGATTGCAAGACAGAGAGAAATTCATACTGAAATTTTAAAACATATAATTGTATATGGTGTAATATATATAGAGCTTACAAAATCCTTCAAATTAAGATTTTATTAAAATAGTCAACAAAAAATAAAATAAAAAGTCGTATTGAGCTATTCGACGTGTTAGCAAAAATAACATGCTAGCACAGTTATTCTCGAAAAACATTTGTTCACTCCTATTTATTTTCTTCTCAATTCATTCCACAATATGTGTCCCTTTTATGAAGCAATGTAATTAATTTAATGATTTTATAATACTAGTACGATTGAATTAATGTTACGAGAAAGAGAGATAATATGAATTGAAAACAATAATAAATAGACAAGGATATAATAGAAAACAACATTAAATAATATATTCATTGGTATTGTATATTAAACCACACATATAATGAGACCATTTTTTTAAATGACTTATATATTATATTATGAATAAAGGAACTTTTATTTTAGGGGATGTTTTTAAATTTTTTTTTTATAATTAAAATGTCACACGGGTATCGTAGAGATATTGTTCGACAAATATAAATAATTTGATGTGCTGTCTAAACCAAATCATATATTTTGTGTTATGACATAAAACACCTTATACGATATTATCTTATAACACATAATTTCGACGCTCATTTCAATGTTTATTTTCTTCCCTCAAAACCCAGTTCTAATTATCATCAATCTTATGCCTCATATCGACCTCATGATACATTTTTATGTTCTCTGGTGGTTGTGGTGTTTGTTGATGGAAACCGAATTGAAGTATGACTCTATTTGTATGATATTTTTCAACAAAATGGTAACAATGCAGATAGGTATATGCAGTCCAAGTGACCCTCTCTTCTTCGAAAACTTCATGTTGGAACCCGATATAAGGTCTCCAATAAAACTGATATGTAAAAAATATGCTAAAGTAATTATATCAAGTATAAAAAATAAAATATTTAAAAAGTTCAAATAAATGTGAATGAATATATTACTTCTTCAACCATCATGTGATCAATTGTTTTTCGGTGTCCTTCTACGTCATTATGAAAAACTTTACTGAAATTTAGACTACCAGAATTAAATATGTCGAATATATCAAAAATAAAAATTATAATAAAATTAGTAATACGGTAACTTTACCGAAATTAGTAATATTAGTAATAAACTATAATATCAACGAGGAAAAATTAGGTGATGACAGTGAAAAGGATGAAACATATTTTCATGAATCATGTAATAATTCTAACGATGACATTGATGTTGACAAATATATGAAAGCAAAAGATCAACATATTCTACCTGAATTCGATCCACCATCTCACCTGAAGAACATCAATTTAGATACTCAAGAGTGTAGTACCCCAATTTTGTCTATTTTGTTAAAAATAAATAAAAAAGGAAGATATATATTAAAAAAAGAAATAAAAATAATTATAATAAATAGGCTCATCAATTTACAATGCCAAATCAAATTACAATTTTAAGTCAAATTAAATTATAGCCAAATCAAATTACAACCATAAATATTAAGTCAAATTAAATTACAATTTAAAAACAAAAACATAAAAAACCTTGTTTGTTTTCTTTTTGCTGCATTGCCTTGCTTTTGCTCCAGTTGCCTGCCTTATTTGAATTTTTTTTGTTGATGCACTACTTGAAGCACTATCCTTGTGCCTTTTGTAACTAATTAAAAACACAATTTTTACTAGTCAGCCTTTGTACACAAAAGACAAAATTTCGAGTTTGAAACTGAAAAAAAGCTAAAAGACAAATGTGGTTGAATCTTGTACAAAAATTAACCAAATCTGCAAATAAAAATGCTCTTTAACCTAACAAACCAATTATGTCCAAACATATGAACATAATCAAATAAAAACAAATAAAGATAAAATCGTGAATGGATCAGATGTGCAGAATAACTTAGATTATGAACAAGTAATATAAACATCAAACAAGAAATTGATGGAGAAGGACAAAGGCAAGCAATTAAACATATAAAAAAAACTCTATAAATACACATTATCAAATTTTTTTTTTAAAAAAAGGGAGGAAGGATCTAAGATTAACACTACTGATAAAAAAACGCACACAAAGAAAGAGAAGAGGAAGAAATCAGAGATATCAGTAACAAACAACAAATAGAAATCACAAATGATTTTTTTTTTACAATAAATATGTTTCTTTATCTTCACCATACAACTACTATTTTGTTTAAAAAATATTTTATTTTATTTTATTTGTAAGAGTAAATATTTATGAAAGAAACGTATAAAAATAAGAATAAAAATTTGAACTTGCGTCTGATGTTATCCTGGCCGTCGCCGTTGTCACCTTTGTCACTATCGTTGTCATTTCTTTGCCCTTCTTCGTTTTCGTTTCTTTTTATTCGTTGCCTAGCCACTGAGTTCTGAGTTTTATGGCCGCCTCCCTTAATGTGGCTGCCTTCCTTAAGTTAAAATTAGGGTTTTAGATTTATGTTTCAACCTTCTTTTGTTAAGTTGAGTTTGGGCTCTACTAAGAATTTGTTTTTAAGTTAAGTTGGTCCCAAACAAAAACAAAAAATCAAAAAATCTGTTTAAGCTCAACCTATTTAAGTCTATTCATTTTATTTTTATTTTTATTTTTTTAAAGAAAGGGGTTTAATTTCTTTCATAACTAAATATCAATTTCATCATAAAAAATACAAATAAATATTATGTTAAATATTAATTAGATGTGACATTTTTTAAATCTTTTAGTTGTTAGGATACAAGTCGTATAACTTGATAGTTCTAGAACACTGTTTATTTATTTATTCCAATAAACTAATCTAAAACGACTTATAAATTTGATGTGGTATTATTTTTCATCTTTGAGTTGTTAAGACACATATTGTACAACTTGGTAATTTTTAAATTCATATATAAACAAAAAAATAATTTAAAATATTCTTAAAAGGATTAATTAGATGAGACATCTTTTTATTCTTTGAGTTTTTGAGACACAGGTTGTACAACTTAATAGTCCTAAAACTCGTATTTCAAAATATATTTTTTTCCAAGTCTAACAAATTCATTTTCTTTTCTCGTCAAAACATTTTTTTTAATATAAAAAAATCAATTTTCTTTATTAAAAAAAAGAATCAACATATCCGCATTTTCTACCCAAGAACTACGTAGCTTTGATTTCTCCATCGCACCAGGAGATAAGTAGGAGCAATATCGCATTCTTGTCAAGCACATTAATAAAATTTCTCTTTTTGTTCTTTATTTGTTAAGTGCACATTTATTTCAAAATCATAAAAAAATAGTAATAATTGTTATTGATATTTAATAATAAGAAGAAATAAATATACTTAAGTTAATATTAATCTTGCACAATTAATTATAGGTAACCATATTTTAACGGATGTCGTAATGTGCTAATACCTTTTCTACGCATAATCGACTATCGAATTCAAAATTTGGTTTCAAAGACCATTTTTTTATTTTTATTTTTATTTTTATTTTTAAGGGTTTCCCAATATTTTCCCTATTTTAAAATGAATTTTGGTGGCGATTCCATTGAATTCGAGAACACTCGAAATTTTAGGCCGCGACAAAGAGCAATCAAGTGAATTTGACCACTTGTTCATTAACGAAGTCCCAACAATAGATGAAACTCTTGTAGTTGGAATGAAATTTCAAAACAAAGATGAATGCGTACATGCAATCAACGTTACCATTTAAAACAATCATTGAATTTTGTGTTTCAAAAATTAGGTTTAGAAAGATATGTTATTTATTGTTGAAGTCCAAATTGTTTGTTTAGATGCAGAGCTTCAAAATGCAAAAAAAAGTGAATTGTGAGTGATTGGTAAACTTAATGTACCTCATACATGCACAAATTATGCATTGTCACAAGATCATACAAATGCATGTGTAATGCAAGTTATGAAAGTTGATCCTTCAATCAAAGTGAAAATCATTATTGTACAGATTTAGGCTTTACACAACTACACAGTTAGTTATAGAAAAGCTTGTATGGGAAAAATAAAGCATCAAACAAATTTATGGCAATTGGAAATAGTCTTACAATCAACTCCCCCAATGGTTGTTGGTTATGCAAATATTTGCACTATGAACTAAAATTGAAATGGAAGCGATCACAGCTTATCATGAGAATAGTTTGATAAATGGGATAAGGATATTTCATAGACTATTTTGGACTTTCGTTTCGTGCATATTTGCATTTAAATTCTGCAAACCAATAGTACAAGTTGACGGGACTTAATTGTTCGACAAGTAAAAGGGAACTCTATTGATAACAGTTACACAGAATGAGAACGACAATGTAATTCTTATTGTTTATGCTCTTGTGGAAGGTGAGACAAAGATGGTTAGAGTTTCTTTTTGAGAAATTAAGTCAATGCAAAAGTCAACATTTGTTAGATTTCAGATAGACACGATTCCATTAAGAGTGCATATAATAATCCGAATAATGCGTGGCAAAATCCTCCGTCAAATCATATGTTCTGCGTTCGCCATATTTAACAAAATTTTGTAAGGGTATTTAAGGACAATGCTATGAAGAAAAAAATTATTTCTATGGGTAATAATTTCATTCTTAATTTTTATAGTTAGTGTAATAATACATTGTCTACAGTTTCAATACAGGTTACTCGATCAATGAGCCTACATATCGATACTACTATAGAGAAATCAACATAGTAAACTTGGAGGCTTTGAAATCGTTAGACAACATACCACGACAAGATTGAATTTAAGCATTCGATAGAGGTAGCCGTTGGGGTCAGATAACGACCAACCTTGTGGAGTCGATCAACGGAGTATTAAAAGGCACACACTGAAGTAGCAATGTTAATCACAAGAAAAAAGGGATTTGAATTGTGATTTCACCTTTTTAAAATTTCCTGTTAAAACTTAAAGAATTTAACTCAAGATTAATTTTGGTTATGAAAATAGAAAATGGAGAACGTTATTGGTTAGTAAAAAACACACAATTTAATGTATCTATTTAATTTGATAATTAAAATACTAGAAATAAATAGAGATAAGGGAAGATATATCACACAGAGATATATCCTGGTTTTCCCAACTAGTGTTACTTGTAGTCCTTATAACCGTGAGAATTTTCACTAAGTGTTTAAAATGAATAACGTTCTTGGTGTAAACACCACATGTCTAGATCAACCTTGATCTGATACAATCTTCACCTTTCAACCTATAAAGGATTTTTATAACCACCTTTCAGTCTTGAAAGGATTTTTACAAACACACTCAATGTAACGTAAAAGATAAATTTGAGTTACAAATGATGTGTATGACAAAAGTGTTTGAGATCTTAAAACTTCTCAACACTTGTTTGAGATAAATGAAAGATAAACTCAGTAAATAATGATCCAAAGATATAGTGAAGATAATTGGAATTTGTTTGAAGAGTTTTTTTGACTTGTTACTTGAACAGACAAATTTGTAAATTAAACTATTACCTTCATCTTTCAATTCATCTTCAATTTATAGATGATAAAAGATCTTGAATATTTTGTTTAAAATGAATATATCTATTGGAAACACTTCCCAAGTGTCATATATATTTTAAAGCAATCAAACATGTGTTTATATTGCTGTTTAGAACGTTCTAGAGAAACAAAGATCATTCTTGCTTTTGGGTCTTATGGAAAACGTGAATGAGTGAGTGATTGGATTGACACTATTTTGAGTAGTTTATGCATAACTTTATGTAGAATATTATAAGTATAATATACTTGTGTCTTTGCTCAAACTCATCAATTTGAAGATCAATCTTGAGGTTGTTTTTTCTTCTATGGGCATTCAACTCCAGTTTTGGGATTCACTATTGATTTAAGCAGTCTTTATACTCTTTAATATGTGGTTTAGACTGTGGAAAATTATCTCTTTTAATTTTTTCTTTAAAAGATAATTAAAACCGTAATGTTCTTTTGTAAAAAAAAGAACATTCTTCGGTTCTGATTTGTATGAGTGCTGAATTTTGACAGTTGTTGTGTGTGAGTCCTTTGTCTCATAAATATGTAGTGTTTTCTACAAAAAGGTGCATTAGCAGTGTCCTTGTTGTCATGGTTGTCCATGCTCATAACGCAACAATTTGAAGATTGATCTTCATATTTTACTTTGTCTTTGTTGACCATCTTTGAACGAATTTATCCAAAACAATCTTGTGTAGATTATCAAATTCCTGTATAATGAAAATTGATGTTTTCTAGTGTAGATAAATGTACTTTCAGGCCCAAATAGATAGATGTACTTTCAGGCCCAAATCGATCTTAAATTACAACAGATTTTGCTCTTTGTGAATCAGAACGTTCTTGGATTAAAGCTGTGAAAACGGAGAACGTTCTTCGTTTATGTTTTGAGTGATTGTTGAATTTTGACAATTCTGACAATTGTTGCGTGATAAACTTTTTTGTTCTATACGTGTGTCAGTGAAACAATCACTTTACCATTTTTGTCTAGTTTGTACTTGCTTACTTTAGCCATCAAATTTGGGATTGGTCTTACTTTTTATTCTTGATGCATTGCTTTGCTTTTTGTTGATCTTATGGAAAAAAATTTGTCCAAAATGATCTTGAGTATATATTTTGCCCCTTTGTAATAAAAACTGGTGATTTGCAATGTAGATTGATGTGTTTTTGTAGCCCAAATCGATCTTCAATTAAAGAAGACTTTGATAATTGTAAATCAGAAAGTTCTTGGGTTAATGCTGTCAAAACCATAACATTCTTCATTTTTCAGACTGCTATCCAGAATGATCTTCGTTTTTCAGACTGCTGTCCATAATGATCTTCGTTGTTTAGACTGATGTCCATAATGATCTTCTTTTTCACAATGTTGTCCATAATGATATTGGTTTTGAGAATGTTGTCAAGAATGTTCTTCATTTTTTTGTTTGATAACTAAAATATTCTTCGTTTCTCAGATTTGATCTTGCTTCTTTCAAATGATATTGCTTCTGATTTATACAATTCTTCTTCTTAAATAAAACTCAAGTGCAATCATTAGTATATCACCATTCATAAAATTAATCATTTATTCAATAAAATTTGTTTTCATTAAAACATACATCAAAAAGGTTTTTGCACCAACACCCGTAACTTTCCCATAATTGTTTTGGTCCAATCAACTTATTTTAAAATAGGGACGCTGTTTCCAAACCATCGGAAAATAACATGCATCAATTTTAGTTTATGGTCAGGTATACATTGAAACTTGCATAAATTTTATGAAATTGAAAATAAGTAAATTCAATAGTCATAGAGTCGATAGTTTTGATCGGAGCAACCATACTTTCATAGTCCACGAGACAATAGTTCCAAGAGAAGGACAACCAATTGGTCATTTTAATGTAAACTTTCCTAACAAGTGGTGCGACTGTGGGAAATATCAAACTAAACATGTGCCTTGTTCACATGTGATAACATTATGTTCTAGCATAAAATATGATTATTGGAGCCTTATATATGATGTGTACTAAGTGAAAACGATACTAAAAGTCTACGAAGAAGTGTTCCAACCCATACCAAACGAATGATATTGGTCACAATATGAAGGTGTTAAAGTGCGTCACAATCTACTAATGTGGAAAAGTCATGAAAGATCGCCCAAAGAGTAAACACATTAGAACACAAATTGACACTACAGAAAGAGTACCAAGAAAATGTGAATTATGTTGAGTCTTTGGTCATACTAGGAAACATTATCCAAACGTTACTCACACATTTACTCAAATTTGATGTATTTTTTTCTTCAATTTTAATGTATTTTCTTTGAAATTTATAATATAATTTATTATGTTTAATTAGAATTATTTTTAATTATAATTATAATTAATATTATTATTATAATTTTTATTATTTATTAATGTATATTTTATTTTACTTAATTATTAATATTTGTTAACTAATTTAATTAATTTTAATTTATTAAATAATTAATAACAATTATTAAAATGAAGAAAAAAAAATTATTATTAGTAGCATGTCGCTCCCTGAAAAAGCGACATCATATTACGAATTGAAAAAAAAAAATTTATCGCTTTTCAGTCTAGCGACCTCATAATTTTGGAGATTATTTGATAATTATTACATGCATCCAATAATTATCAAATTTGTAAAAAGATTTCAAGATAGTTTTAATTGCTTTTTCAGTTAACGTTATGTTCAACGTTATCTACTCTGCATTTATTTATAATAAAAAAATCCTTTATTATTATCTCATAGAATGTTGGGAGGTGGAATTACCAGCATCATATATCAAAAGAAATGTAAAAAAGGAGCAACATATTCTATAATTGTAACAGTGAAAGAGGTTACAAGTTAATATGATGCTACATCAAAGCGTCCACATCTCGGCAAAGAAAGACTTGCTATAACTAACTCTACAATAAAAACCTTTAATAAAGCATCCATTATGATCAAGAATTAAAATGCCGCAAGCCAAAACACTTTACTAGTTGAATGAGTTCTGTCAATATTCATTTTGAGTTCCCCAGGAGGAGGTTTAGCACACAGGAGAAACTTCTCAAGTGTTGTTGATGGAGGGAGATATGAATGAAATCCATTTGATCGAGGACTTGGAAATTTAAGAGATATATTTTAAAATCGTTTTCAAGAGTAAAAATTACTTATTGTCATAGATCACACAAATATCATATTTCATTTTATGTGATTACTTTTTGAATCGTCGAAGAGAATAAATCACCAACACTACAATGTCTTTACTTAATCTATGTGAACGGTTGCCTCATAATACGTATGTGCTACTGAAAGCTACAATAAGAATGATTTTTAAGGTTAGATTAAAAACAAACACCAATATATATATATATATTGCCCTTTTCTATCTTAATGTCATAATGGACCTTGTAAGTTATAAGTCAAATTTATTTTATTTATTTAAATAATTCTTTAATTAAATTTTTACTTTTGATTTAACTTATTCATTTGCTCCAATTTAATTAAAAATAATATTAAATATCAAAAAGTAAAACTTTAATTAATGAATTATTTAGTTTAAATATATTTTTTGTCCTTACAAATATGTTTCATTTTGTTTTAGTTTCTCTAATCTTTTTGTTTGATTTATACAATTTGTAAATTCTAACAAGTTATAAAAAAATATTTATGAATTTATTTTAGTAAAAAATTGTGACAATACTAATTTTAGATGAAGTGACACATGATGTTGTGTCATTGTTGTTGACTAAATAATATTTAATATTTAAAATTAAAACTCATTTTATTAAATCATTTAATTGTTTAATTAAAAACATAAAATCAATTAATTAATTAATAAACTAATTAAATAATAAAAACTCATAATTTTAATCTTCCACCTAAATTTTTTTAATAGAAACCCATTATTTTCTTACACCACACCTATATTTCTTATCAGAACCGCCAAAAACATAAATTACTTTTGTATAAAAAACCTATATATTCTGCGATCTCTTACGACACTCCTACATGTCACCCTTCCAGTAAGGGTGGCATACGAAGCGAAGATCTAAAAGATTACAGAATTACAAATGCAATTGAAGAAAGCATCACACTGGTTCCAGTTAATAGAGGCACCACCATTGTTTTGATGAGCTGCAACAACAACATTCACAAACTATTAGTACTATTATTTAACTCGTTGAGTTGTTGGCAAGTCTCGCTACAAAGTCCAGAATTTGGACTAACGTAAATGATAGACAAAAACCAAAAAGTGGGAGTATTGAAATTAACTTTCAAATGAATTGGAAACCAATCTTTTTAATCATCGTATCTACCCTAAGTCTCCATTTTTAGTGTACTTGCGTTTCATTTCGACGTTGCGTACTGTTGAGAAAAACAGCATAAGTTCAAAAGAATTAAGACACAATCACAACACAAGAATATAACGTGGAAACTCCAAAACTGGAGAAAAACCACGGCCGCTGCCTAAACCGGCAACCAGAGAATTAACTCTATGTGAAAATTGTTACAACACATAGACTTCTCTCAGAGAATTAACACTATATGAAAATTGTTACAACACATAGACTTCTCTCACCCACACCCAACACCCCAGTACAACCACACTCTTACAAAGCAAATATTTAAACTAAGTCAGATACAAGCTTAAAGTGCTACATAGTGACTGGTGCTGGTGCATTTGAAAACAAAGGACCAAAACTCAATATATAGCCTTGGCCTTCTCCTTATTCTCCCACACTAAACGATGTGGGACTTGCAATCAACCCCAACAATCTCCACCTTGATTGTAAGAGTTACAACTTCCGCTTCCATTGTCTTACCGACAATCATACTCCACCATAAAAAGTACACTTCACTTGGAACTAAACCATCCCAAGAATTTTCTCCACTTGGAACTAAACCATTCCAAGAATTTTCTCATGTCGAAACCTTACTGAAATTTATGGTGCAACTCCCATGTTGGCTTCCAGGAAGTTCTTCAGCCATCGACACATCACCACACACCTTGCATCAATGGCAACCAATGCCCGTGTGCTGTTCTGAATCCGCTAGCAATAACTTGTCCTTTTTCATGGTATAGCGGAAATACCATAAGGACACCATCATCTCCCAAAACAAGGGAGACCTTGCCAGCACTTGTCTCAGAGTCTTTTCCAGATACTGCTCCACCTGGACAATTTCTCTTCACATGCCTTGTGTAATCCTGATTGTCTAAGCACATCTTTGACTTGTACTTTTCACAAGCCAAAGTTGATTCTTCCATCAAACTTCTCTATGTCAAACTTCATAACGCTTGAATAAGACATAGCAGCTGCACGCATACTGTAAACTGTGCACCAGGTAAGTTCCCAGGAAAGAGAGGTGGGTCACAATAGACACACTTAAATACCAAGTCTTTCCTTAGCCAGAACTTCCCTAAACAGCATTTTCACAGTATCACCTTTCCCCTTACAATAGGGGTGGGAATAGGCCAGGCCAGGTCAGGCTTTGAAAGGCCTGAGCCTGGCCTACGATTTATTTTTTCGGCCTAAGCCTGGCCTACGGCCTATCATAGGCTTTTTTTTCGGCCTAAGCCTGGCCTTTTTAATAGTTTGCTCTGGCCTGAAAGCCTTTTTAAAATCCTTTTTAAACGAATCAATTATTACTTCTTAAACAAATAAGGAACAACTACTAAGTGATTGACTAATTGAACAGTTACCGAATATAAAACGACTACCAAATATAGAACTGCTACCGAATATGGAACGACTACTGAATATGGAATGATTAGTAAGTGATTGCCTAATTAATAGAATTTAAAATAGAAAATAATATTATTAATATAATAATAAAAAATAATATTAATAAATAATAAATATATATAGGCCGGCCTGTTAGGCCTAACAGGCTTTTTTATAAGCCTGAGCCTGAACTATTTAAATAAATAGGCTTTAAAAACAGCCTGAGCCTAGCCTTTTTATTAAATAGGCCAGGTCAGGCCAGACCATAAGTAGGTCAGGCCATAGGCCCCTACGGACGGCCTAGCCTATTCCCATCCCTACCTAACAATACCAAGGATAATTCTTTTCTGATGTGGAAGATCAGACAAAGCTGCAACCACAGAGCATACTAAGAAAAATATCCCACCGAACCTCCGAACCTGGCTCTTGATACCAGTTGTTGGGAAAAACAGCATAAGTTCAAAAGAATTAAGACATAATCACAACACAAGAATATAACGTGGAAACTCCAAAACCGGAGAAAAACCACGGCCGCTGCCTAAACCGGCAACCAGAGAATTAACTCTATGTGAAAATTGTTACAACACATAGACTTCTCTCAGAAAATTAACACTATGTGAAAATTGTTACAACACATAGACTTCTCTCACCCACACCCAACACACCAGTACAACCACACTCTTACAAAGCAAATATTTAAACTAAGTCAGATACAAGCTTAAAGTGCTACATAGTGACTGGTGTTGGTGCATTTGAAAACACAGGACCAAAACTCAATATATAGCCTTGGCCTTCTCCTTATTTTCCCACACTAAACGATGTGGGACTTGCAATCAACCCCAACACGTACTACCTCCGAGGTTATCTTCTTTTTCAGTAGAGACTCTATGATCATAAGCTTCATCATTGGTAGTCTTATTGCCCTTTAAATTAAAAAGAATAAAACAATGACGAATCAAAATCATTTGGTTAAATTTATATTTTCATTATTTGCTTTAGTTTGTGTAATATGTCAATTATTATGGTACAAATAGTAACTAGCATGCAATGCAATGTAAACTATTTTATATTTTTATATTGACATTCAACTATAATTATTGATGGAATAGTTATTTTGTAGAACCGTTACAATTGACATGTTTGTTTAAAATTTTAAAAAAAAGTAATTTTTATTTTTATATTTTAAAAAATAATTATATGAAAATTTTCTTAAAAATAGTAGAAGATTTTTAAATTTATTTGTTATCAATTAAAAAAAGTAATTATAATATTTAATAATTTAGATATTAATTATTAAAGATTTTAATATAATAAAAAACACATATATGTTACGAAAAATTCTTTTTAAATTTTCTGAAACCTAATTTCAATTCTATTGGATTTTTATTTTTTTTTAGAAAAAAATGAAACGGTTAAATAAAATGTGAGAACAAGATATAATTTAAAAGATACAGAGTAATTTTTTTTAGAGAATTTTTTCTTCTACTTCAATGTTCTTCGATTAATCTAAAAATATATTTAAATTAGTTGATTTAAAAATATATTTTGAACGATTTTGAAAACATTTACCAGGTGGAGGAAGAATATATCAATATTCTAATATGATTCTTGGTTCCCAATTACCTGATTGTTTCTAGGCTTTTATAAAAAATAAGGGAATTGTACCGTGCACCCCCTAATTTACCTCTCACCCCGCAACCATAAGCAAAAGATCATATTGCCCTTAGTTTCATCCATAAAAATCTCAAAAAAAAATCACTTTCCTTTTTTCACCCATTTCTTCGAAACTCTGAAATATTACCCTACCAAAACTTCAAATCTTTAAAACCTCCGAAACCAAAAAGTAAGACAATTTTCGAAGCACATTTTGTCTAGAAAATATCAAACTTTCGAAACTTTCGTTAAACATGAAAGTTTCGAAACACAAATTTTCGAAAGTTTCCTTGAGATTGAAAGTTTCGAATGACATTTTTTCCAGGATATATCAAACTTTCGGAACTTTTTTTCAACATGAAAGTTTCGAAACATGAAACTTTCGAAAGTTTCGAGCAATGCAAAAGTTTCGAAATGAAACTTATTCGAACATTTTGAAAATTTTGAAACATGAGGTTTCGAATGTTTGGTATATATGAAAACATCAAATTTTGGAAATTTAGGAAACGAAAGTTCCGAAATGCATTTTTTTAATAATAAATAATAATAAATTAATAGTAATAAATAATAATAAATATATAATAATAAATAATAATAAATATATAGTAATAAATAGTAATAATTAATACTAATAAATAGTAATAAATGTCATACTTAATTTCAAAAATAGTAATAAATTTAATTAATAATAATATTATAAATTTATTTTTTAAAATAAAATTTTAATTGTAAATTAAAACTTTCGAAAGTTTCGATTTTTTTGAAATTTTCGAAATTGAATTACTTCAAAAATTTGAAAGTTTCAAAATGTATTTCGAAAATTTGAAATTTTTGAGCATCCGGAAGTTTCAAATTATCAAAACTTTCGAAAGTTTTGATGTTTTTTTGGAAAATTATGGGCCTAGATTTTTTGAAAAATGACAAAATAGTCTTTATAAAAAAATAGGGAGTGTGAGGTAAAAGTGAGGAGATACACGGTACAATTTCCCAAAAATAATCCGTAAAAAGGCTTGGACTAGCCCGTCTGCCCAATGTACCAATGATATCCAATTCATAAGTGTGGCAAAATGTTTTGGATTTCATACTCCATAAATGGAACGAGAAAAA
>JBBPBR010000003.1:19247569-19260290 GCA_037974775.1 Cicer pinnatifidum | reverse complement strand
AAAAAAAAAAAAAAAAAATGACCCGAAAATTTTAAGTTATATTTAATTTTAAAAATGAAACTTTTAAGAATTATTAAATTTTCAGTAGATATACTTCAAATGAAATTTCCGATTTAAAATAATTATCATATATTTTAAATTTATGATTGAAAATTACTATGAAAATTTTTATATTTTAAATTTTCAGTATTTAAATAAAATTATCGAAAATTTTAAATTTAAAACAAAATTACTTTTTCTGAAATTTGAAAATGTAAGGGTATGATTAAAATATCTGAATTTGTTTCTATTTTAGTAAGTTGAAGGGGAAAAATTATAAATGAGAGAGTACAAATCAAATTGTAGAGTAATCTAATTTTCATGGAGCAAAATAGGGCGGATTCCTCGATTGACCCACTCACTCCGGTTACACATAATTGTGTATAAAAAGTGAAAATTTTAATTTAATTATTCATTTAAAATGAAATTTTTAATTTAATGATTCATTTAAAGTGAATGTTCTTCAATCTTTATATTTGTTTATTTTTTTTATTAAATTTTAATTTTAAATAATGTAGATTAGGGGTGGACATAATATTCGGACTCGCCCGAATTCGACTGATTCAATAAAAAATTTAAATTTGCGGACGAATTTATTCGGATTGATGGGTTGAGCGAGTGAAAAATAAGGATCCATATGGGCTTACACGGTCGGATTCAGATGAGTAATTTGGATCCGTCGGTACCCGAACCCGATCGAATTATATTATTAATTTTATATTATATATTAATATTATTATTTTTTATTATATGTTAGTATTATTAATTTTATATTATATATTAGTATGTAAAATTAAAATACACAGTAGCACTAGCACTACTTATCACAAAGACACAAAGCCCAGATTGACAGGTTGGACCAATAAATTATAAAAGACCAGATTTTTTTTAAATAAAAGCAAAAAAAGGCTTATTAATTTTTTTAAAAAAAAAACAAAGCAAAACTCCCAATAAAGTCCAAACCGTTTTTACCTACCCATACATAACCGACACTGACGTACTCGATTTAAAAATAGACGAAATTGGACCAATAAATCCCACCCATGAATTAGATCAGTTTCACACTTTTGACCCGAAATCGCCCATAACCGCCCGATGTCCATCCCTAGTGTGGATGGACAATAAGAAAATAAAAATGATTTTATTCTTTTTAACATGTCTTCGATATCACATCGAAAAGTGGGTTATGAGTTAGTGGGCTAGTTTATCCATTAATAATTTTTGTGTTTAATTTTGAAATTAATGTCAATTAATTTTCCCGTATATATATTTTAGGCGGAGCTTATAGTACATATGTTTTGCAGTTTGCACTATGCACAAACGACTTAGGATAACTAGTTTATTTTTTTTTAATCAAATTTTCTTGCTACATAAACTATGTGTGACACCAAACATCCAACAAAAAAGCCTGAAATAGTTTGAGCTTTCAATATATGTGATCAAACACTCTCAAAGATGAGTAAAAGAATAATCAACCTCAAATTTTTGTTTTCTTTTGAGATATAACATTAGCTCATGTCATGTGCGATTGTGGATGTGATTCTAGCAAACGACAAGTGCTACAGAGGGCATTACAAACTTTACTCACTATTTCCTATAATTGTAGTTAAGTGCACCAAAATGGATTGAGATATATGACCAATCCGTTATTGGAAGTGGTTTGAGTTTCCTATAATATAATATATTTTAAATAATATAACATATAATAAGACGATATTAAATAATAAATACATATGAAAAGTTTTTGAAATTATTTATTTATGTAATTTAATTAATAATATATAAATAAATAATAAATTTAGATGTTTTGCATTATAAAATTTTATGTCTCGCTATTTAAATATGTTAAAATATTATTATTTTTAATTAAAAAAATTGAAAAAGCAACAAAAAATATTATATTTTAAAATATAAAAATAAGTAGAATAAAACTACAACTAAGTCCAAAAAAAACCTCTACAAGTAATTGAAATAGGAAACATTACATTACATGTTTTTTGACTCAATGAAAACATTCCATAAACTCAGAATAATCGTTTATTGTCCTGCAATAAGGGACTAGGATGTTGCAAACTATGTGAACGAGGAATGAAAGAGAAAGAAAGAAAAACAAATTTTTATTTATTTTTGACCAAAAGAGAAGGATTAGAAGAGGAGATGAAAAAATCTCATCTAAGTGAATGTTAACTCTCCTCCAAAAGTGAAAAAGTTTGAAGAAGGAGAATGTTATCTTATCGGTTGCCCACTTTTATAAGTGGTTCTAGTTAAATATTATCGAAAATTTTAGTTAAATATCTTATCGGTTGCCCACTTTTATAAGTGGTTCTAGTTAAAATATTAATAGTTTATGATTTATTTTATTTTTATGAATAAAATAATAATTTAATTAATATTAATTGAATACGAGATATATATTTGTTTTTTATTTTTTTATTTTTATTGAATCAATATAATTTATATCGTTGAAATAGTTATAAAATGAAAGACAATCATTAGCGTCTATGTTAAAAAGACGACGTTGGTATTCAATTTAATTTTAAATGTTATTATAATTTTGTGTTATATTCATATTTAAATTTAAATATTTTTTAATTAATATAATACTAAATATTATAAGGGTGAATAATTTAATATAATTATAAATTTAATTTATATTAAAATTTTCATTTTAATATCTTAAATCTTATCTCAACGAAGAATATTGATTTTATTAAGTTGAATTATTGTATTGAGTTTAAATATAATATATAAAAGTTATCTCTTAATTTATGGTATACAATTTTTTTCTAGAAAGAAAAAAAATCATCTTCCTTACACCAAAAAAAAATATCTTATCTTCTTCAAATGAAACTCAAAACATTTTAAAATTCATGATCTCCATTTTGCTCCCTTTCTCTCCCATTGGTTGAACCATATTAGTCAAGATGGAAGCACCATTATTATCCATTTTAGTGAAGATTGAAGAGTAATGAATGCAGTTCAGAAATTCCAAGAAAGATGGCAGAGTACAAAGCAGCACCTCCAAAATCTCATCCTAAAAAGAACAAATACGCTTCTGCTTGTGCTATATTGGCTTCCATGACTTCTATCTTACTTGGTTACGGTGAGTAATTAAATACTAACTAAGTACATAGTTAAGCAAAAACAATTAACTGATTAATTGGCATATTTACAGATATTGGTGTGATGAGTGGAGCAGCCATTTATATAAAGAGAGATCTTAAAGTAACCGACGTACAGATTGAAATCCTGTTAGGCATAATAAACCTTTACTCTCCTATAGGTTCTTTCATTGCAGGGAGAATCTCTGATTTCATTGGTCGGCGTTACACCATTGTCCTCGCCGGTGTTATTTTCTTTGTTGGAGCTATTCTTATGGGATTTTCTCCCAATTATGCATTTTTGATGTTTGGGCGTTTCTTTGCTGGCGTTGGAATTGGATTTGCTTTCTTGATTGCACCTGTCTACACCTCTGAAATTTCCCCAACTTCTTCTCGTGGCTTCCTCACTTCCTTGCCCGAGGCAAGTTTTTTTATTTGCTACTTAATTTTTGCTTTCTTAAATCATTTATTGTTGAGATTAGTAATTAATTGAAGTTAACTTTGAGATTAGAAAGATGGGATACAAAATATGTTTGGTATTAGAGTAGGGGTCCAAGAGTGAAATTACAAGGAGTTGGGATTTCGATTCTATCCTTACCCTTAATAAAATAAATATTAACATTTGACGATTTTAAAAAAAGAAACCAATACACTTTATTTATTTTACAATCCTAACAATATCGTCATTGAATTAGGCTTTATAGATATTTATATATTGTTTTTAATACATGTGAAATGTTCAAATGAATAATTCATTTTCAAACGCTAAAACTTTATCTTTCTAAGAATTAGATGGTTAAAATCGAAAGAAAAAAAAAACTCATTATAGAATAGATAGAGTCTTACATGACACAAATTAGTGATATAATTATAATTTTTTTGTTTTAACCATTAAATTTTTAAGGGAAAATCACCATAATAATCTAGAATTTGATCGAAAAGTAGATAAAATTTAATAAAATATTATTCCAGACAATTCAAACTTATGTCCTCTCAAATAATTTGTCAATAATTACTTGATTAAACTATGAAATTGAATATTGAATGAAAACATATAAATGGAGTTTTTTTTTTTATAGATGAAATGTTCCAGCTAGTTGGGTCTCAGAAATTCACATAAAATTTTCTTAGGTTTTGATATTAGATCTAATTCATTGTTTCAAAATCAATTTGTAAAGTGATGGTTGTGTCTCTTTATAAATTATTATAGAGTTTTATCTTTTATCTTATTCATGTACGACTTTATTTTTTCCAATAAATTTTGAGAGTCGGTGATAGTATAAACCCACTAAAACAACCACTTTATACCTTCATGGAAAAGAAAACTTTTACTTTATAAAAAAAAGAATTTATATTAAAATTAACTTTATGCCTTCAAATATGTGGAGCCAACTCTCCTACCAATGACGAGAAATCCACTTCCAAGAAAGAATTTAAACCAACCCTTGCAAGATAGAAGTTGAATGTTTACCAAATGAATCAACATCAGTTGACACAGATGGAGTGTGTTGATATGCTTATAGTCTCCCATTTTTGTGAATTGGTAAATATAACATCAAAATTATAAAATGTCATTCTATTAACTTATTGTGTTTCTGAATATGATATAAATATAATAAGACATATTAATTGGACATGCCACATTACATAGTGATCTTAGTATGAGCTCACTAGTCATGCCTAACTGGATATCTTAATTGAGGAACTATTTCGACAATAAGAAGTATTCCGAATTTGAACTTGCATTTAACATGCCAAATGTCCTTATTGCTACTATATAATATTTAGTTGCAGGACTATGTTTACCCAATACCCATACTTCTAACACTAATTTGCTTATCTACTCTAAACTAAATTAATTGTTTGAATTGAATTCAATGGCATGCTATTTTCAGGTATTTCTGAATGGAGGGATTTTAATCGGATACATCTCAAACTACGGACTTTCAAAGCTACCTCTCCGTTACGGTTGGCGAGTAATGCTTGGAATCGGCGCCATCCCTTCAATATTCCTAGCCGTAGCCGTATTAGCCATGCCTGAGTCACCCAGATGGCTCGTTGCCCAGGGTCGATTAGGAGAAGCAAAAAACATTCTCTACAAAATCTCTGATTCCAACGAAGAAGCTCAGCTAAGACTAGCCGATATTAAAAACATAGCAGGTATCCCCATAGACTGCAACGACGACGTCGTTTCAGTAACAAACCAAGTTCAAGGCAAAGGTGTATGGAAAGAACTTTTCCTTTATCCTACACCTGCAGTTCGTCACATTTTCATTGCCTCACTAGGGATTCACTTCTTCGCACAAGCCACTGGAATAGACGCCGTCGTTTTGTATAGTCCTACAATCTTCGACAAGGCTGGGATCAAATCTGATACAAATAAGCTTCTCGCAACCATAGCCGTTGGATTTGTGAAAACAATGTTCGTTTTAGTGGCCACTTTTTTATTGGACCGTGTCGGAAGGCGCGTGTTGTTGTTGACAAGCGTTGGTGGGTTGATAATCTCGCTTCTAACCCTCGCGGTTAGTCTTACTATTATTGAAAACTCAAGAGCCACGCTGACGTGGGCAATTGGGCTTAGCTTAGCGGCAGTGTTGTCATTCGTGGGTACTTTTTCAATCGGGTCGGGTCCTATTACGTGGGTTTACAGTTCCGAGATATTTCCGTTGAGGCTTCGTGCTCAAGGTGTTTCTATTGGAGCGGTGGTCAATAGGGTTACCAGTGGGGTAATTTCTATGACTTTTTTGTCGCTTTCTAAAGCCATTACTATTGGGGGTGCTTTTTTTCTTTTTGCGGGTATTGCAATTGCCGCGTGGGTTTTTCATTATACTTTGTTACCTGAAACAAGGGGCAAAACGTTGGAGGAAATAGAAGGCTCTTTTGGTGGTTTCTGGAGGAAACCGAATGCTGGTGACGAAAGGGTGAAAGGTAAAAGCGAAATTCAGTTAAGTACCAATAACGAGAATTTGACAACTATGGATTAGGTTGGAGGGTGTTTGAGTAGTTTTGATGAGTTGTGATATGTGCACACACAATCTACTAGTAATATATCGTCAGTTGTATAATTGTATGATATTGTAGAAAACATAGCAGATTAAACTAAGTTTTTCTGCTAATATTCATATAAGAACTGTATATATTTACACGAATCTATATTTTTTTTTTTGTAGAAATTCAAGTCAATATCATGGGATTTACAATGCTCACACACAATGCACCAAATCGCAATGTTAATTGTGTTAAGAAATATGACATCCATAAAATTAAGAGAGAAAAGTTTAAAAGTGTATTATAGGGATGAATGTAAATCGATACAAAATGATGAAAAATTTGCCATACATCAAATAATTATCTCCTGTATATAGAGAACTAGTTACCAAGTAACTACTCTCTAATTACAGCTACTAATATCTCTAATAAATTGTTGATTAAATAACCTTTTTCTAAAATTATAAAATAACCATTTTAAATGTTACAACTTACAAGAGATAGCTTGAATAATAGTTTTATGTCTTGATTGAAAACAATTTATTTTGTCATTAACAAAAAAGAAAAAACGATTTCTTTTGTACATTCACTTCAATCATTTAGGAATGAGTCATGGTCAAACAAGCTAACATGATTTTGCCAACTATGTTGATGGACAACTAAATTTGCAGACTCAAACTAATATTTGAGAGCGATGAACTATAATTCAAATGAACTAAATTTATATTTCTAGAGGTAATATACACAACTTTTGTTCATATAGTAAAGCCAACATAAAAATTTGGCCCAAGAGTAACAGAACTGGTCAAAGCATGATAGGTGGCACAACACAATGCGAGAAAAGATAACAAATGTCTTTCATTTTCGATGATTGATAGTCTTTTTAGTATCGTCAATTTGAAGAAAGATTTTGAAGTCGTTAAACAAATCGTCCATACACGTCGTTCGTTTTTTATAATAAACGAAGCCGAATTTTAGCTATGTTGAAGAAGATATGGATGATTGCAATATGATCTCATGGCAATGCTAGAACACGCATAATCATGTGTTTATTAGTTATTTAATATATGTTATGATAATAAACTATACTGCTTTCAAAAATCTCAACATCACATGTGGGAAAGGTTGATGCATAAACCCAAAGAATAAAGAATATGACAGTTGCTTGCTATGGTATATTCCTTCAAGAAATAATTGCTTTAAGGGCATCCTTCACGTATGAATATTTGAATGAGAAACCCAACTTTTTGGCTTGAGTAGGAACCACTCTCTGCCCTTCTAAAACCTACAGATATTAACGGTGGATTTCATGAAACTCGTATATATTAGAAGATAAATGGATTGATGACATGTTAACCAGAGATGAGATGACACTCCTTACCACAGAAGCACCTTCTCCAAGAACAGCTTTGAGTGCAAAGTCAGGCACCGGCAGCCACGAGGGACGAGCCAAAACATGTCCCAGCTGTTCGCACAATTCTGACAATCGCACGGGATTTGGCGCAGTTCCATTTATAACTCCTAATACAGATATTCATAAACATGATTCAGGGCAATACAATAAGCTCATGAGTTAATCAATCAAGATTGGGAGTGAGTTCTTCACCTTTGTAAGACGGATTTGATAGTGCTTCATATATTAAATTGACAATGTCATCCAGATGAATCCAGGAGAACCTGTATTAAAAAAAAAAAAGAGTAAACCTGAATGTGAGTTCCACCTAGAAATTAAGACACCACAAAAACCCAAATCACAACACAGTTTGCAGTTTGCACCATGACATTAGTAAATAGAATTTAATATGACAAATAACCACTTGTCTTATGTGTAAATAGAGTTGTTTTCCAAATTTTAGAAGACACGCTAGGGTATAGCGTAATGGGAAATTGTTTGATGGGTAGTATCTAAGTAATGGATTAAAAGGAAACCATAAAGAAACCTTTTATGAGCGCAAGAAACTGAGTAAAATAATACCACTGATTTCCAGAACCTAGAGGTCCACCAGCAAACATCATGAAGAGAGGTATCATTTTAGCTGCAGAGGTTCAAAGATGTACTTATCAGTTAAATCCAGATGATGATGAATTTTATCTCTGAATCATTTAAAACTTTTTTATATGATAACACCCCATAAAGCCTAAATGGATAAGTGGTTAGTACTAGATATACCTAGTGCTCCACCATCTTTACCGAGAACAACACCAATGCGAATCAGAGACACTCTAACATCTCCATTAACCTTTAAGGCTGTTGATTCCCATTCTCTGCAAACCTGAAAAGATGGGCATATTCGGTCGATGCAATCTAGAAGCTACAATTGTACATAGCAAAATGTTAAACTGATGGGAATGTACTGATTCTGACAAATATGCCTAATCGGAACTGTGGATTCTGGAGATTATATATTTTGATTGAAAATCTCAGTTAATGATTATGTAATCAAAAAATTATTTCGTGAATGTATTTGATCATGTCTTTCCCAAAATGTCGAGGATTATAACAGCTTTTTTAGCATGACAAGACAAATATAACAAGATGAAACCTTTGAAACTTGGTAGTTGGACACAAGTAGCTTTTGTCCTTCACAACCACAGTTTTTGTTCTTATGAGATTTAAGATCTTATTAGTTTTGCAATAATAACAAAAACAATTTCCTTTTACCTCAGCTAGGTAATCCTTTCCTGACGGACTTTGTTCATCAAAGACTTGTGTGTCACTGGTGCCTAGGTAAAACGAAATAAAAAGAAACTGAAAAAGTTTGTCTGCAAAATCATGCATAGTCAAGTATAATAAAAAATGCTCCAAAAGTAATACGTTTGCTAACTAAAGCATTTAACAACCATGATAATTTTAATTAACAATAAAAAAAAAAGCAATCAGCAGAGAACCTGTTTTGGCATACAAACATACCATAATAACCAACAGCTGTTGCGCTAACCAAGACTTTGGGTTGATTATCACCTGGTGCACTGTTTATCAATTCTACAACCTTTACAATGAAATGAATAAGTCAGCAGAAGAATAGGAAACGGTTCGCATAAGTTACTGTATCTGTTGTTGTTGCACGCGTGTATTTTATCACAAAAGAAAAATTAAATAAGTTTTCTTCAAAGAAATGATTACTTACTTTTGAGGTCACTCTAATCCTGCTCTGCTTGATTTCTTTCTTTATCTGAAGTATTAAATGAGTCTATTGTCTGTTACTCGGTCTCTAATAAATGAAGTTCTGTAACTTATACTTTGCACCAGTGTTCAAGACATCAAAAATTACCAAATATGCATTACTATATTATTGATCATTTCAGAGTTTAGGATATAAAACAGTAGTATATTAATTTTATTATTTCAGTAAAACTTCCAAAAATGTAAAGGTGGCCATGGTTTCCTACATAACTAGAAAACAAAGACTAACTAGCCATTAGGAAACAAAGAATCAAATTAGTTCTAAGTTAACCACCAACGAGGTGCAAGTATAAATCATTTAAATAGCAGGAGTAATAAAAACATGGCAATAACCTCTGAAGACCATCTGGTACTTATCGGCAATCCTGCCAAATTCACAACCCCTGTTGAACCCTGAATTCTATCTTTCCATTCTGGCTCCTCTGCAATCTTGACCCCAGGAAAGTCTTTCACTGGAAATACAAAGGAAGAGTTAACCAGTTAAATTCAAAGTGGAGTATATATTTGACTTCGAGTATCCTTTGAGGAATAAAAATTATATATGAATTAAAATTAACAACAAATATGGTAATTATAAGTTGAAGGTAAGTGGAATTTAGGTGTCATTTTGATCTCTTGGATAAACTTACAGTGGTAAACAAGTTTATGTGAGTACATGTTGTTGCAAAATGTGAGGATTATTACAACTTATTATATTAATTTATTACCTTCTTACCCGGAAAAATTAGCTCTGCTTTAGATTTAGAGCGTGTCAGGACATAAACACTGTGATTTTCTGCAAAGATTGGAAGTAAGAACAGTAATTAGCTTAATTGTTTACCAATAAGAAGCTGAGAGTTCCAATGCTATAAACAGGCACATGAGATCTAACAAAATCCCAGGATTCTACAGATACGTCATGCAGAGTAATGACATAATTAAGGAGGCTATCCACATGATGCAACTATTTATCAGTCTTTTAACTCAAGAGCCTTGAAATCTATAACACTACATATTTTACAGCATAAGAGGAACTATGACCACGACAGTACAACCCCAATGCCTCTTCCATGATAAACAGATAAAGGATATATGTGAGAGCATTGGGAAAATGTTACATATCGATGAACTAGATGGGGCCTCACCTGCTTGAAGCTTTTGCACCAACCTCCTACCTATAAAACCTGTTGCTCCAGTTACAGATATGATCATTTGATTTCCCTGCAAAAACACTTTAATCAATGATGATCCTGAATATTATTAACGTACAATGCAAATTACTAAAGTAATGTTCGATTGAAATCATGCTAAGCTTCAATGTGCTTGGTAGCATCATGTGCCTCCGGATTAGGCCACCACCCAACTCGATAGAAATAACATCCGAAGGCCCCAACATTATATGCTTTAGTGCCTTCGAAGACGCCATTTCTTGCCGGCCATAACTATAACTAATGGAAACAGACACAGGGAGGGAATCACAGCGCAGCATCCGCTAAGGATGTAGACGTTACGTTGTCAACAAGGCCTGACACTACACTACAAATAGTATCATTGATGCACAGCCAAGGCACAAAAATCTAACCTAAACCTCCACTCTGACTCAATCTTATACTAACTTTGGCATTTGAGTGCTTGCAGGTACCACCCTACCACTGCAAAGACGAAGTGATGTCCAGTCCGGCCATCCAAGCTAGAAATCAATAGTACAGTGTAGATAATTAATCCAACCACGGATGTCACTCCATGAAACTGCAGCCAATATAATGCTTAATTGAAACATTAAGAACTATATCAACCCTAACCTAGAATTAGGTTTGCTAAATTAAGTTAAAAAATAAGCCTAATTTGATTAACAGCAGACAAATTAACAACTAGAACAGACCCACTCAGTATGATAGTTAAATCCCCAAGAAATAAAAAATGATGAGTAAACAGTAAACACCTTAGCATGAAGCAAAACTTAACCAAACGGCATTGAAAAGGAGAAGTAAAATCAGAATGAAAACACCAAATTATAGAAAATACCTTGGAGCTTTGATCAGAGACACACCAAACCCTGAACCTCCGAGCCTCCCTAGTCTATTAAGATGAAATGGGTTAGTGAGCAATGCAGTGAAACGTAAATGAAAATGAAGAATTGAAGCTTACAAAGAGGGGTGGAGGAAGTTGAAGAGAAGGAGAGAGGGTGTTAGAACAAGCCATAGCAGTGGCTCCACTGATTTCCATAAACATTGTTTGCTATGCACGGTTTTGTTGCCTGCACCTTAGAAACAACATCTAGTTAGCTAGTATGCACAGTGTTGTATTGAACTCCATTAAGATTACTCTTCTTGTTTCGTGGTTAATTTAGAGCCACAACAACCACAATTTCCATATCCACCACTTGTTTCAAAAAGGGGTTTGTTTTGAAAATCAGTTAAATTATAATAAGGACTTTTCGTTTTATCTACACTTTCCCACCAAACTTAATTAACTATCAAACAACACTCCATTGTAAAGCCCTTAGAGAGGACCAAATTTAAATGATTTAGATTTCTGTTTATGACCTTAAAATAATTATTCTTTAAAGCTTCTCTTATTTTTTATTATCATTGTAACTTTCCCTTATATTTAGTGAAAGTCTCTTAACTAAAAGATTTTGTGGGAGACTTATTATCAATTTTAAAAAACCGTACATTGAAGCAAAATCAAGTGTTGCTATTAAATGATGTGTGCATGTGGAGACAACTATATAAACCCAAAATGAATTATCAAGACACCATAGATTTTTCTTTTAAGTTTTTTTTTATAGATCATTTAAGTCGAATTACATATATATATAATGCTATTATTTTTAATACCTCAATTACAAAAATAAAGTAATCTATAATTAGAGTTCTTAAAATCATCAAACCTTCAACATAAATTAAACATGTAAATTGTGGGTGTGTAAAACCTTAAGAATTAGAAGACATCCTTTTTTAAATTAACAATTTTATGTATTTATCATACTAAAGAGTCAAACTCACTTCATAACTTAATTAATGATAACTCAAATTGAAGAAATTGATTGAAAGAAATGTGCTACTATGCTATTTAGAAATATCAAAATTCAAATAACAATGTTTTAGAAAAATAGCTGTAATTCCAAAGAACAAAATAAAACAAAATGGAGTAACGAATTTACCAAATAATTTTCAAATCTTATCGTTGACAATGATTGAGGCTTGAAAAAGTTATCCGAGTTAAATGTTTAGAGTGGATTTTTCAAAGAATGCCATTCTCCAACGGCACCATTGTGTTTTTATTTTAGAAAAATAAATTTATAGTATAGAGTTTTTTTTTGGTGGTAAGCCAACATTTATAATTAAAATTCCAATCAAAAGAGTAGAATAACGAGTTTGTTTGTGATAGTTTAATTTGATCGATTTGATTAATGTTAATCGATTAG
>JBBPBR010000003.1:19226253-19241368 GCA_037974775.1 Cicer pinnatifidum | reverse complement strand
ATTATCTGAAATTAAGTTAATGGACCACAAATGTAATTTAGCCTAAATTTTATTTGTTTATGGAACATTTACGTGTATAATTAATATATTTTTAATATTTTTATCTCAAAATATGGATTAGAAATGTTCAGTCTCATAATTAATAATTAATATGATTCTACTACTCTTATATTAGCTTTTGAATGAATTTTATTTTTTTAAATATATTTTTATAACAGTGATTGATGTATGCACAAATATATATAAATTAAATAATATTTTAAGAGAATATAACAATAGTTTTAATTGACATTGATATAAGATAATATTAACATTAAGATATATCAATTATTATAGCCTATAGGTACGAACAATTTTGATACAGTTTTTGATAAATGGGCTTGGGTTATTCCGACATAGTGGCCCGATATTTCAGGCCCATATATTGTTATAAGGGAGCATAGGTGAGAAGCGAAGAGGAAGAAGAAGAAGCAAAAATGGCAATCACACTGAACAGTGGCTTTAAGATGCCTATCATCGGACTTGGAGTGTGGCGCATTCAAGGACAAGAAATCAAAGACCTCATTCTCAATTCCATCAAAATCGGTTATCGCCATTTTGATTGTGCTGGTATGTATTGCTATCCTTCTTTTACTCCTTCAATTTTGGATATATTTACTTACTTGGATTTCAATCTAGTTAAAAAAATTAGTTATTCTTGTAATCATGTAAACTTGTTGTTTTTGGGTGATGTGTTGTAGCTGATTACAAGAACGAATCAGAAGTTGGAGATGCGCTTAAAGAGGCTTTTGATAGTGGCCTTGTGAAGAGGGAGGACCTTTTCATTACCACCAAGGTCAATTTTACAACAAATCTTGCTTATTATATTATGTTTATTTGTTACACAATTAAAAGAGTAGTTATAGCATAAGCTGTTACTATTATATAATATTGAAAAATGTATTGATGATGAGAATAGTGATTACATCAAGTTACAATAAGGCCTATATTAATTAACAATGAGAACAACTAACAAATGTAAATAATTAACTAATTAATGAACGAGTGTAACCAACTAGTAAATGCAACTAACTAACGAACAAGTGTAACCAACCAACTAGTTTATCTAATATAAGCGCTTACTGTATAAATGTTTTTGTATAAGTTGTTTTCACAAGCTATCACAGAGAGTTTATGAAAATAAACTGAACCAGTTTTTGGACATGTAATTAAAAGTTTCCATAAGTTATACCGATCATGTTATGATTTCAATCCAGAAAATTAAATGTGAATACAGGATTGATTATTGGAAATGATAAAATACAAAGAAAACGCGAGAATTATCGAGGTTCTGAGCAATAATCTCCTACTTTCTCACTGATAGTTGTTTTATTCCTTTCTTCAATAACCAAGAGTTTAGTACAATATTTTAGCACTTAAAATTTCTACTCTATGCTCAATTGAACTATCTCTTGTTGACCTTAGAACACTTACTTTCACTAACTAATTAGACACAATTATGATCCACTAGGCCTTCACAATTCTCCACCTTAGATTTTCAATTGCTGTTGACATTATTAGAAAGTTTCAAGTCCTTTTAGAGACTTCAGTTGGGAAAAACCCCAACATTCACCAAATCCAAACAATGCGCAAACTTGGCGCTAGGAACTACTTTAGTTAGAATGTCTGCTGGATTATCTTCTGTAGATACCTTCTTTACTTCCACAATCCCTTCAGCAATGATGCCTTGAATGTAATGCAATCTAGTGTCAATGTGTTTGGTCCTCTCATGAAGTATAGGGTTCTTAGAGAGGAAGATGGCACTTTGGTTGTCACACCAGACAGTTACAGCACTGGTCTTCCCTTCTAATTCATTGACAGTGCCTTTGAGCCAAATAGCCTCCTTGATTGATTCCGTAAGTGCAATGTATTCAGATTCTGTTGAAGATAAAGCCCCAATAGATTGTAAATTTGTCTTCCAACTCACTACTCCTCCATATAATGTGAACAAATATCCTGTTGTAGACCTTCTCCTATCAAGATCATCAGCATAACCTGCATCAACATATCCTGCCAGTCCATTCATTTCTGCTTTTGATCTGCCATATCTGAGTCCAACTGATTTTGTGCCCTTCAGATACTTGAAATATAGAATGTCTACTGGATTATCTTCTGTAGATACCTTCTTTACTTCCAGAATCCCTTCAGCAATGATGTCTCGAATGTAATGCCATCTAGTGTCAATGTGTTTGGTCCTCTCATGAAATATAGGGTTCTTAGAGAGGAAGATGGCACTTTGGTTGTCACACCAGACAGTTACAGCACTGGTCTTCCCTTCCAATTCATTGACAATGCTTTTGAGCCAAATAGCTTTCTTGATTGATTCCGCAAGTGCAATGTATTCAGATTCTGTTGAAGATAAAGCCACAATATATTGTAAATTTGCCTTCCAACTCACTACTCCCCCATATAATGTGAACAAATATCATGTTGTAGACCTTCTCCTGTCAAGATCATCAGCATAATCTGCATCAACATATCCTGCCAGTCCATTCATTTCTGCTTTTGATCTGCCATATGTGAGTCCAACTGATTTTGTCTCCTTCAGATACTTGAATATCCATTTTACTGCCAGCCAGTATTCTTTCCCTGGATTCCCGATAAATCTGCTCACTATGCTGGCAGCATATGCTATATCAGGTCTTGAACAAACCATTGCATACATCAAACTTCCAGTGGCACTGGCATATGGAGTTCTGCTCATGAATTGAAGCTCTTCATCAGTTTGAGGTGACTGATTTGAGGATAGTTTGAAGTGTCCAACAATAGGAGTTAACACAGTTTTGGCATCCAACATGTTAAATCTCTTAAGTAATTTTTCAGAATAATTGGACTGCTTTACATGTAGCAATCCCATGAGAAGTTACCAGGTCCCCATATATCTGAATAAACATAGTCTAACATGGCCTTTGTAGTGTGTGTACTAGTATTGAATTTTCCCCTTTTCTGTTTGCCATAAAGACAAAACTCACAAAATTCTAACTTCTCAAAATTTCCATTCCCAATCAAACCTTGCTTATATAATTCTTCCAGATCCCTTTCACTAACATGAGCTAATCTACAATGCCATATCTTTGTGGAAATATCATTTGTGATAGAAATTAAGCTGGCAGAGTTAGTGATAGAAATATCATTTGTCCAGCATACCAAAGGAAATCAAATTTCTCTTCAGTTCAGGTACATTAGAGAGAATTTTAGTTGATCCATCACCAATTTTGATCTTCACAGTTCCAATTCCAACCACCTTACGGGCCATGTTGTTTCCCATCAGAACTTTCCTAGCATTAGTTTTGTTGTAAGTATCAAACCATTCTAGATTGGGTGTCATGTGGAAAGTGCACTCAGAATCCATTCATTCCAGCATGGTTCTTCAGTTACTGATAATACATCACTGCTTTCATATTCATCAGCAACTACAGCAACATCGTTCTCATCTTTGTAATTTCCATGATATTGCTTCTTTCTTTCAGGGCAATCTCTACGAAAATGCCCTTCTTTATGACAATGAAAACAAGTTTTCTTGGTCTTGTTTTTCCCATCTTTCTTTTCAGCTTTTCCTCGAGCAAAGAGCCCCTTAACATCACTAGTTCCCCTTTTATATCAATAATTTTCTTCTTCATTTCTCTTGCATTTAGAGTCACCTTAACTTCCTCCAAAGTCAGAGTTTCTCTCCCAAACATCATTGTGTCTACAAGATTTTCAAAGGAAGGTGACAGACAGCATAGTAGCATGATTGCTTGATCTTTTTCACTTATTTCAACATCAATGCTTTTTAAATCAAGAACAGTTTTGGTGAATAAAGAAACATGTTCTTTAATGGACATACCTTCTTCCATCTTCATTTGGTGCAGACTCTTCTTCAAATAAAGTTTGTATGTTAGAGACTTAGTCATGTAAAGGCTCTCAAGCTTCAACCAAACACCAGTAGCAGTGTCTTGAGCTGCCACTTCTCTGAGAACATCATCACCCAGGAAAAGAATGATGGTGCTGTGTGCCTTGCTCTCCATATCCTTTTCAGACAATGTTGCTGGCATTTTCGAAATGCCCAGCAATGCATCTTGCAATCCTTGATGAACCAGCAAAGCTTTCATCTTGATTCTCCATAGCCCAAAATTGTTATCACGAGTAAACTTCTCAATATCAAATTTTGCTCCACCCATCTTTGAGGAAAGAAAATACCTTCTTCTTGAACCAGGCTCTTGATACTAATTTGTTATGCTTTCAATCCAGAAAAATTAAATGTGAATACATAATTGATTATTGGAAATGATAAAAGACAAAGAAAACGTGAGAATTATCGAGGTTCGGAGCAATAATCTCCTACGTCCTCACTGATAGTTGTTTTATTCCTTTCTTCAATAACCAAGAGTTCAGTACAATATTTCAGCACTTAGAATTTTTACTCTATGCTCAATTGAACTCTCTTATTGACCTTAGAACACTTACTATCTTTGCCTTGCATTACAAGTTCTTTGTTGCAAGTTGCAAGTTGCAAGCCATGCCTTATATAGCTTCTCCCTTTCCTCTAGTTAGTTACAACCATAACTAACTAACTAAAACAGAAAAAACTATCACATTGGCTTAATATAGGTTTTAGACTTTCACTAACTAATTAGACACAATTATGATCCACTAGGCTTTCACAAATCAGTTTTACAAGTGTTTTCTAGTAGATAAGCGCAAATAAACTAATTCAGATATGCCCTTTTTGTTGGTAATGGTAGTGGTTATTGATTGCTCTGAGTCTGATTATTACTGTCTTATTATGAGTTAATGGTACTTGGCATTTGAATCTCTGCTTTCAGCTTTGGAATTCTGATCACGGACATGTTGTTGAGGCATGCAAAGATAGTCTTAAGAAGCTTCAGTTAGATTATCTGGATCTATATCTTGTTCACTTTCCTGTAGCCACAAGGCATACTGGTATGTGTAGTTTTTTATGTTTTCTTGAATTTTTTGTTTGTTCATGTATAGAAATTATCCTTGTTGGCTTCTGAAAGGGTTAATCTAATTGAACTTTATTCTATTAACATGGAATCAGATATATACATAAATGTCTCTACTTTTAACCAAATCTGTTATATGCCTTTTAACATAACATATCTTTTATGGTTCATCCCTCTTGTTTTGCTGTTCACCTCTATACATTCTATCTACTTAGCAAAACTAGCAACTATCATATTTTTATGATTCCAAAAATGCTATAATAGAATAGCGGAGAGCAGAAGGGCCGCTACTCATATTTTTATTTCTTAAATTGTATTAAATAATTAATGCTAAAAAATTGGAAAATTACTCGAGACGCATGACCTATTGATGATTAATAGTAAAATGTCATAGTACTTAAGCAAGACATACAAGTAGATGACAACTAAAGGCAATGAAACAAAAAAATGTGACCTAAAATGCCCCCATCTGAAACATCTTTGTTTAAGGGTGTTTTTGAGCGTCCCTCCCCTGGTGCGGGCAATAGGCGGCGCCGCTATTTGGCCACTATTACGGTCGCTACGGCTGCACCTTTATCCACAACTCTACAGCTAGAGAATATTGGCCAGCCACCACTATTGGCTGCTATAGATAACTATGGTTTTATCTAGTGATCTAAAACACATTCATATGTGTGCTAAATAATTGTCACAATCCTCACACGTGCAGGGGTTGGTACTACTGATAGTGCTTTGGGTGAAGATGGGATCCTGGACATAGATACAACCATATCCCTGGAAACTACCTGGCATGCGATGGAAGATCTTGTCTCACAGGGCTTGGTTCGCAGCATAGGAATCAGGTCTACTTCAGTGCTGAAAGCAATCTTAACTATGCCTTCTAGTAGATTCTATGGAAATCCTTTTTATGACTAGTTTATGTGATAAGTTTTATCTAATAATTTGGAAATAGTAAAATGATGAAAGATTAAAACAACCAATCTTGATAAGTTCATGAAAGTTGGTGTCATGAAAGATTGACATTATCTCTTTATTAATTATTCACACACGGCTTAAAATATGTCCTCCAACTCCTGCATGCAAGGTTATGTTATTTTGGGATGATTATAGACTTGCAGCTTATATCAAATTAAAATATAATAGAGACTTGCAGTAAGTATTTTGCAAATCCATCATATCATTACTTATGGTCTCTCTGAATGACTTGTACATACATTTTCAAGACTTCTTTGTGTGCTGGTTTATTCATCCTTGTCTCCTGTTTCAAATTACATGACCTATTATCAGTTTACTGCCTATCCCTTATGGGATAAAGCTTGGTTGTCATTGGTGGCTGTTAGTATAATCTAATAAAATGGGGAATGTGTTGGATAACCCATCTAAGTATAATTTTTGTGGTCTAAATGTTCCTGGTATTGACTTGAGAAATATTTGATTCTATTTAATGAAATTACAATCTGACATAGAATTATTTGCAGCAATTATGATATCTTTCTGACTAGAGATTGTTTAGCATATTCCAAGATAAAGCCAGCTGTGAATCAGATTGAAACTCATCCGTACTTCCAGCGTGACTCTCTGGTCAAATTTTGTCAGAAGCACGGGATTTGTGTAACAGCCCACACTCCACTGGGAGGTGCTGCAGCAAACACGGAATGGTTTGGTACAGATTCATGTTTGGATGACCAAGTTCTCAAAGTGAGTTGTCAATAAGTTTCAACTCGGATTAGTAGCATATTATCGTATTTTCCAGCTGTATTGTATCCAAAAATCGGTGAAAGTGACTAATTTGAGGGCCCTCTTTGTGTCGCGATAATTTGATTTCAGGGTCTTGCTGAAAAATACAAAAAGACTGTGGCCCAGATTGCTCTTCGCTGGGGCATTCAGAGGAACACCGTGGTCATTCCTAAAACGTCGAAACTGGACAGATTGAAAGAGAACTTCCAGGTATTTGATTTTGAGTTGTCTAAAGAGGACGTGGAGCTTATCAGTAGTATGGAGAAGAAATATCGAACTAATCAACCGGCCAAGTTTTGGGGCATAGATCTTTACGCATGAGATTGCCCTTCCTTTGTAAGCATGTATCTTTGTCCTCGAAATATGCCAATACATCATGGTTGTTCAATCTTGAGACTTGTATTGACATTCTGATTTGGCATGTGCTAGCCTTTTGGGCCATTCATAGAACCCATTTGAGTTATTTTCTGAACTATGCTTGGTAATGATTATAAAATGGTGATTGTTCATCCAACTCCCTATTTTTGCTCACAATATGGAAAATGCACAACCGAAAACACTTATCAAATTTCCGGTAGTGTATATTGCTGAGATTTGGGGGAGGCTTGAGCAACCACCTTATAAAATTATCTACCCACTCTTATCAAATCTTGTGTACCAAGTAACGGAGATTCCAGAATTTGTTGTTGCTTAATTTGCTTATCCATTTGTTTACTCCCATCCTGATCCATCTGGTCATCTATGTGAACGTTTAGTTTATAAGTTTTTGAAAATAGAAAAGAAAATTATAAGCTTTTGTAGATTTTCTCAGGTAAAAATTGGCTTTTACTCTAGAATAGATACTCTAATACTTCAGGCCCTACCTACCCTTTTTAGTTCATCGCTTTCTGTTAAAATAAATGAAAAAAATGAAAGGTCAATTGAAAAGGTGCTAACTTGTTTTTGGAGTTTGGTTTTATCACATGCTTTGTTGACCTTCATTAAGACCAGAATTTGAAAGTTCTAAAGTGTAGTTCATGTCAAAATTGTGGTGACTCATTGTAATTATGTCATTTTCACCGCTAATTCAAACACGTATTTAAGCTAAAAGAAAAAGTTAAACAATTTAATTAAGTATTTATGTATAATTTGTTAACTGTTTTCATTAATAATCTTGAAAAATAAATTGATTGATAAGAGCTTGTGGACCGGATATGTCGCAAACAATTTTTTTAATTGATCCAAACAATTGTAAACTCATAAACTATTATAAATGCATCCTAAGTCTAATCACAATTGTAAGCTCAACAGTATAGTAGTGTTATGGTTACTGTTTTTGTTAATTTATTGCTTATATAAATAAAAGTTGTGTGATTGTTTCATTTGTCCAAACTTGAGTTGGATTGAATGAGATTTGGTCAACAACAATTCAAACTGCTAAAACATTATTTATAGGCTTCCAAATTATTTCAGTTTTTGGTTCGAGTATATATTCAACTATAGTGTATTATATACTTTAATCACATTCACCCTTACCATATCTCTTGGTCTATTGTTACCTCTTCCGAGTTCTGACTGCAGCTTTACTTGGCTAGTTTGGTTTCTCTCTAGTTGGTCCATTAATTAAAAATCATATCAAGAATGAAAAGTGTAACAAGTTTTTTTTTTTTTTTTTTTTATAAAACAAGTTTTTTTTTTAATCATGTTATTCTCAAGAAAAATAATCTTGATAATCTAAAATTCTATCGAGAAGAAAAGAAAATTTAATCAATAATTAAATGATTCGAATTCTCCTCAAAGATTCATCCTTAATTAAAATTCATTAATTAACTCAAACAATTATTTTTATAACAGCCAATTGAATTATAATTTGATCAACAAAAATTGATATATTATTAATCAAATATATCAATTTTTATTGATTAAATTATAACTTTGTTGTCTCTTATAGGACAGAAAACAGTATTCCAAAGTCATGTAAACAATCGAGTGTGATTAAGATTCAAAAAAATTCTGGATTTTACAATATTATCAATAACCATTTAATATTATGTCATTATGTAAAACTTATTACAAGACTTTCCATAGTCTGAGTTTAGGTCTTTTAACCAAAAAGTTTTCAAGCCAAAATATTTTTAAGGAGCGTTATAAATTATGAGACATTCTTAGCATGAGTGAGTATCCATCAGGTATAAACATTCAAAAACTCAAACTAAGATTGAAACAACTTAACTGTAACTAAGGACTCGTGCTCATATGATAATTTCTTCAACACTAAGCTTTTTTCATAAATAACATAACAGCCTAACCTAAATATGTACATCTTGAGAAGTGAAAAAGTTCTTTACTGATATTTTGAGACAATTACACTTTGTCTCACAATCTCAGAGAATAAATGGAATAACAGCAAACCGACTGCTTGGATAATCTTCAAATTTACGACGATACCATCTATGTGTTTCCACGGCTGCAAATGCCAGATTTGTCACCTGTTCCCAACAAAAGAAATATGCAAAAAACAAGTCAATCAAATAATAATGTGTTCATAACATTAAAACCATGATAAATATGATGAGAAAATATTACCACAAAAACAAAAAGTAGCCATATTGTCAGATTGGATCCACCAGTAGCAACCACAAAACTTGCGTATATAACCTTCATCGTCGTTATCAAATATTAGGCTTAGCTAGATGGCTCATTGCTGTATAAGTAATAGAGACAGAGAGTAAGAGGGTTACCATTTCAGAGAGATAGTGTGGAGAGGAAACGATTTCAAACCAATCGCCGCGAGGAATTAGGTATTCATCTGCTTGTCTTGATTCTCGTAGAGAACCCTGGCAAAATCATTCAATTCAGATAACCTCGGGATAATAAATCGCAAGAATGTTAAGGTAACATAATCCTACCTGATATTATGATAATAAATTTTTTTTAAAAATCCATGCTTCAATTTGAAGAATCATTGCATATAGATAAGTTTACAAAGTTCCGGATAAAGTTCCTAAGCAAAATAAATAAAAATCAAGAACTATACTTTTAGTTTCTGAGACCAAAATCGCTCTGTACTGTGACGTGTTACCAGTAGTAAGTATCATAATCTCAGTTAAATGAAAATAGATGGCATGTAGAAGCCATGATCAAAGTATTTGCTGTTCAAGTTTTGCAAAACAAATATTTATATCTCAATAGAGTAGATGATGCATACAAGAATCTTATGGCACCGATACTGATGAATCCAGCCCCAAAAGAAAACAGCAGCACCAATCCAATGCTTCCAACCAAGCTTGGTGAGGGGATTTAAAATTAGCCAGAAATCTAACTCAGGTACTGGCATCTGATTCTTGCCTTTGACGATGAACTCGGTAGCTAGATTGGCTAAGAAGTCAAAAACATCCAATGCACAATCACCACAAAGAGATAATGGTGCTGCTATGTAGAAACTAGCTTCAAAAAAGAAAACAAATCAATCATCTCCATTTTAGTTTTTGCTGGAGTATAACCAGTCATAACTCTAAGAAGTACAAGTGGAGGAAATGATGCAATCAATATTTGTTGCAATATAGTCATCTATGAACATACATATAACCATTCACTTTATATGGGTAAAATCTTAAAATGAATTTCGGATTTCACATACGACAAATAGAAACAATGTAAATCTATCTAGGATTACTGATGTGTATAACAATTAGTTCACAAGTAGAAAAAAATGGAATTAACCATTTGCAATTGTAGTCTTCAACCTCTTCCCTATGAATCATACTCTTCGTGCTGTTTCTTCTGCTTTTGCTATTGAGTTCAATGCATTAAATAATGTGCCTCTATAACACTCACATATATGTCCTAAATCTGAACACAAGTTATACATCAACTATTATAAGCTATGAAAACCATCTTAAAAACTTCACATGTCATTACATGTAAATACTTCAAAACGAAATTGGGAAAATAACTGACTACATTGAACAAAACTGTATAATAGAACAAGTATCAAATATGCATGTACTGATAAATGCAATGTTATTTGGAAATTAGAACAAGGTTGTTTCAAGAACCTCAACATGCTTATAACCTCATAAAAGTTGAGTAAGGAATGTAGAGGAAGAAGCCAAACTTGTACAATAGAGAACCAACATCATATTTTAATTTGAACCATAAGTTGCACACACATGTACAAAATAGGATAGATAGTTGATTATAGCAACTTGTTCGCACCAGAGGATTACAATAAAAAAATGTACAAACTATAACTTGGAATAATTTCAGATTAATCAAGAAGTCATCCAAAGGTAATTAGCAAGAAACAAGAGACCTCATTGCAAAATTATAACAAAAATTTAATTGTTGGCAGAAAAAAGCAATTTTAGTCTTACACATATCTGAAAACTTCATCACAGTAAAACAATTTCAAATATTAAAAAGCAATAGCAAGTCAAGTAGATTGAGAAAGGATTAAGAAAAAAAACTCACAACCATCCAGTGAGATAACCAAGGATATGCATGCGAGCAGAAGGGCTATAATTAAACACATATATAGTTTCATAAAGCCGTCTAAGAACTTGAGCTTCCATCAATAAAAGAAGAAAAACAGCTTGCCATGCAACATATCTCTGATGCAATTTAGCAGAACCAGTTCTAATAGTTGAACCTCCAGTCAAGTAACTAGTTATAGTAGAATAAGACAATGGTTCTGCAACTAATGGCACCATTCTATAAGCATATACCCAAGTTGTAACAAGCAAAAAAGTTGTCCATATTGAAGCCCCAGCATAGAAGTGCAAGAAGAATCTCTGAGGAACAGTAAATTTCTGCAAACCAGTATATGGTAAATGTTTCAAGTTTCAATGTTAATCTAACCATTTAGAAATAATAGGATCATAGATTTGAAGATACATCTCATGTGTAAAAAATTGTGTTCAGTTACAACAACAAATAAACTCAAATACACAAATAATATTATATTAAATTATTAATATCAAGAAAATCATCAATTTTACTGGTAATAAAATAACAAGGGAAAAAACTGTATCCACCATACTTTAGAAACTAACATAGAGCAATTAACTAACTAACTCTAACATTTTAACTGAATCATTATTCAATTTTAACAAACTAATTGAATGACAATTCTTAAAAAGACCCATCAAAATCTTTGAGTAGAACTATGTAGCCACTAGTAAAAAGATGAAAAATTTGTAGATTGGAGAAATGGGAATGAATAAAAATGAAAAGAGATAATGAGTGGAAGAGAAAGTGGTGTTACTTGAGAAGAAGAGTGCATGATTTTTCCTCTCCTTGCAAAACCCAGCAAGACACGGCGGAAGCAGTTGAGTTTGGGAATGGGAATGGGAATGGAAGCGATGATAATAGGCAATGTAGCAGCGATCCAAGCAACTCTGAGAAATTGAAGAAGAAGAAACTCCATTTGATGATGATCGTTGAACATAAACGACAAGTACATAGTTATATGTGATGAATTTGAAGTATGAAAATAGATATGATACGAGGAGTGAAGCGCGGGGAATTAACGATAACTTGTGTAGGGAGAGTAAAGGAATAGGTTAGGGATCCGATTTCATTCTCAAGAGAGATAGAGACTCTTTCTAATGCGTCAGCGTGACCACTGTCCCAAAGTTTTTGTTTTTTTCTTTCAAATAACGTCAAGTAATCTAATGATTTATTTAGGTGCAACTCCTAAATTACTTTTACACCATTAAATCACACAAACTTATATTTTAAACTACAACCACTTATACAAAATATTGTAAGTTATTATAGAAACTATTAATGCATATCAATTTTATTAATTTATTATCGAATACGGATATCATTATTTCTATATCTATTAATTAATAAATAATCAAAATATTTATTTATTTATTAATAAATATTTATTTATTAATAAATATGTACATAAAATAATTTAAGTTTAGTATTTATAATATTCTAAATAAATATTCTTCATTTAATATAATAGGAAATATTGAGGCTTAAAATATATATACTTACCGAAGAAAACCATATATATGTATAAGAGCACAGGTGCTTTCAAAACAAAATAAAAAGAACACAAACGAACTGCGTAGAGGTTTTTTTTTTCAATTACTCTTATTTAAAAAAAATCAAAATACTTCTTTTTAAAACTATACACTAAATTTGTATTTTAAATTAACAAAAAATAATCTAAAATGACCGAAAATTTATAGAACATCATTTTGTCCATTGCTCTGTCCAAAGTGACATTTATAATTTTGCTATTCCTTATTTTTGTATTTTTCTCTCCCTAATCTCCTATGCATTTGGGCTTCTTTCATGCATGTTTTATGTTCCTCTTCATTTGCCCAAATCACGTTTATATTTCTATTGTTTGGTCATTTATATCTTTTGCAAATCAATGGACCACAGTGGAACTGTTTGGTTGGCGATTCTTGCTAAATTATAGAACATCACTGCTATCCACTTTTATTTTTTATTTTGCAACTCTAATTAGCAAATGTACAAATCTCTTGCTATATTGGGAGTATTTGATTAGCTATATGTTTTGGTATCAATTCTAAAAAAAATATAGCATAGTATACTTTTCATGTTAATATTTTTAAATTTTAATTCAAAATTATTATACTAAAATAATGAATGATAATATAATTTGTAATTTATCATGTGCATCGTACGGTAAATTTCTAAAAGATAGTATGGGCTGAAACCCTAGAGGGTATGCCTCTATTCGTTTTTTGGATTTCAGTTAAACTAGTTGTTAGTTGCAGTTTTATCTGTATGTACAGATTTTTTGTTATTATTAATATTATTAAATTAGGGGATGAGCATGGTTTAACTACGCGGGCCATGTTTGGGCCCTTATTTTGATTTATCAAAGCGGATAAGGGCCTTAAGGTACCTATTTTACGTGGTAGTTTTTTTTTTTCCATTTGAATTTATCATCTAAAAGTGTACTATAAGGATTTAAAAAAATACATAGAATGAAAAAAGTAGCCATTATTTCATGTGGTTGTTATTTCTACTCTTTAATTAATTATGTTTTCAAATAAATGTTTTATATGTTTAGATGGATTATTCAGATATTCAAATCGATTTATTAAAAAATAAATAAAAAATGAAAGATGAGAGATGAGAGAAGAAATTACTTATACTATTATATTATTATTGTTTTGAGGGAAGGTACTATTATTAGTGTTTGACTCTTGATATTGAATAACAATTTACCATGGGGCAGGGACACGTGTGGACTATGAAAGCTAAAGAAGATGACACGTGTTGATAGTTACTGAGTGAGAAAGTGATTAAGACAAAAGAATGGCATTGCAATGAATTGGGAAAACATATGATATCATGGGGTCTGTCTGATACTCCCCACCCTTTATTAGGCCACGATTGACGGCAACCCCTGGGTCCTCCCATGCTCGCTCCCTTATTATATTTCTAATCTAATTCAAATATTTTATTAGACTATTTTTATTTTTATTTGTTTAGTTTTGTAAATCAATGTTTTTAACTTTTTGTTGATATTGGTTTATACGAACTTCAAAATTAAATAATAATGCTGTATTTTAAATTATTTTTATTTTTAGTTGTTCTTTTTCATTTTTAATATTGAAAAAATTAATGTATTGATTGATAATAAGTATATATATTAGGTCGTACTCATCAAAAAAGTTTACTAGACCGTAAACATGCTTTAATATCAAATTATTGGCTCAAGATGCTTTATAATAATATACATAGATACATATCCAATACATTTTTCTAATATTCATTTTAGGATTCATGTTAGTGATTGTATCTGAGCAATATTTGAAACATAAATAAACAATCCAAAAATGCTTATTTAGATACAAAAGGTTATAAACCAAAAATTAATTGTAAATTAATGGGATGACTTATATATCATAATTTGATATACATCGATGTCTAAACATATATATTTCATGTTCTCAAATAAATTTGAAAGGTTTGGTCTCATAGACGTCTAATCAATGGGTTTTCAACCCTTTTTTTTTTTATATCTATATATATTACATGAAGTCTAATATCAATTTTAGTATATGTCGGATACTTATCAAATTAGGAAAATGATATCCTAGTTGAGTTAGTTGAGCAAATACTCTCACAAATTTTTCATTTTGAGTTTACAACAAACATACATGTGTTTATCTAGTTAATGTGCATCAATTAAACTTGCCAATAATGGTCTAATTATTTTTATTTTCTCTTACAAAATATTAATTTAAAATTTCAAGTATAAGTATAAAGAGAAGTTAAACTTAAAGAAAATAAAAAACATAAAAGGATCTACTTTTCGATAAAATAGCCAATTATACCATATTTATCATTTCTTTCAATTAAATTATGTTTCTATATAATATTTTATGCATAGGTCAACTCAAGAGATGAGT
>JBBPBR010000003.1:19216091-19226226 GCA_037974775.1 Cicer pinnatifidum | reverse complement strand
TAAATATCACCACAATTGAATACATATTTTTATATTTAGTCACCTTAGTAATAAATATATAGTAGGCTATCCCAAACAAATATATTCGTCAAAAATTCTAGTAAAAAGGGAAAGAAAAAAAAAATACTTAATTGATATGTCTATTTGCCTTATTTTGACACTTTCAGTTTCTAACTTAGTTATTTACATTGAAAAAGAGTTTCAACATACTTATTATTTTCTATTTATTTTCTTTTGTGTTGCTTTAATTTATACTAAATAAAGTTTATTTTGAATATTTTTTGCCTATTAGTTAGGTTTGATATATCAGTTTAAAAATTTATTTTATTTTTCTTTATCATTTCTTGTATCTTAACAAACTCAACACTAAAAAAAAACTCACAAACTTTATGTAAAGAGATGATTTTTTGTGTGCCAACGAGTACAAATAATATTACCAATGACATCCAAATTATTAGAATTGAAAGCATGAACAACCAATTTATAATCCAACTCAAAATCAATAGGAGCAAGTTGCATTTCATGGATCCAACTCAATGCCAATAATAACTCAAATGCTTCACCTATATGAAAATCATAAATAGGTGTAAACCATTTCGTGTTTGCGATAATAAAGTGGCCACATTCATCTTTGATGCACATATCATATTCTATTTGATTGATTTGTGTCGAAAAAGATGCAACAATGTTACACTTGCTTAACTCACTACTTGTTCTTGCAAAACAACTACTCTTTTAATGATAGAAACATGTACAACTCGCGATTGCCTCAAATGTAAATTATTGTAGATTGATAATAATTTCACTACGCTATTGAAAACACCTGATTACGAGTCAATTAAGTTACTCCATAAGTTATTGTTTCTTTGCTTCTAGATTCTCAAAATAATGGTTGCAAACTTTGATGCATCCAACTTTGAAACCTACCATAAAACTTCAAAAATTAGATCCGAAATGGAATTACAATATGTTGATGTTGTAGTAGTCTATTGCACTATTTGAAATAAACACATTTGCCAACTATTTATGTTGTTGAAGCACTCAAAAAGAAAATATGAAAACTATCTTAATCTCCATCATATCTTAATTTTATTAGAAAATCAGAAGTTGCATTATATCTATTACAGTGAAAATATATATATATATTTTTTAAAAATGAATATAAAAAAAATCAGTTTTTTAGACACTACTAAAAATAGATAGATGGAAATTTTCATTTGATATATTTATTTGAAGTAGTTTTTAGATTTTAATTTTTTTAAAAGTTATAATAAATAGATAAAGAAATTCAAAAATAATTTTATTTTTTACGAAAAAGTCGTAATAAACAAGTTCAATATCTACTACTTTTAAGTGATTAATATTAGCACCTGAATTGTTTGATCGAGTAAGACAAAAGCCTTCGCATAACTCATTTTCAAGTTTTGTTAATATATGTCCTTAGAACATTCATTAAAGATTCCAAAAAGTATAAGTTTTTTTGTTGAATTTTGTTTTTAAACTTTCAAATAGTTTTATTGCAGAAATTATAAGTTAAAATTTCTACATTTCTCATCTTAAAATCCTTGGGGGGCATAGACCTGCATTTGTCTACTCATAATATTTTGTTAGCATTCTTTCTTTTTGTTAAATAATACATATATGTATACTGCAACTATTTATGTCAACACTAAAAGTAATTTCATAGATGAGAGAGAATCACATAAATGAGAATCGGAACAAAACTTTATCCCCACCCATGCCAATTTGGAAACCTTTTATGATTTATATTGGTGGTATAAACAGGAATTCTGAAAGAAAATACATACATAATCATAAAATTGCAAATTAAAGCATTTATTTCCTTCCAAAAGTAAGTTATTTATTAGAAATTGGCCCACAGGAAATAATAAAATAAGAAATAAACAAAATAATACAATGGGCGTTTTACTTTTAACAATGTTTAGCAAAAGCGCGTGACGAAGTAAAATATAAAAAGAAGTTGATATTTTAACAATAAAATAAAAAAAGAAGATTAGTTTATTTTGGGTAAAAAGTTGCTACATAAACCGCGGGGACAAGGGGGGAAGAAAATTAGAAAAACCTGCCGTATGTGAAAACAAACAAATGAGGTCGGAATGAAATTGAAATGCGAAGGAAATGCAAATTACGCTGAAATGAAATTCTTATTAAATTCACGCGTAGTAGTCATGAAATCCGTGTAGTAATAGTCATCGTCGCGGAGTAGAGAGAGAAAAAGAAATCAAAAAAATAAACAAAAAAGAAAGACACTGTGTATGTATGTTTGTGTGTGAGTCTTTTATTTTTCTTCTTCTTGGCCTTCCTTGTCGTTCTTCTTCTAGAGATAGAGTGAATCTTGGAGCGATAAGCGCCTGTTCCTTCGGCATTTCCGCCAAACAACTACAAATTTAACACCAACCATCACCATTAATCATTTCTTTTAAGATTATGATTTTTCATTTTCAGATTAACGGTTGTTGAATCTGATTTAAATTATTTAGAGTATAGCAGAATGGGAGATAGTGAAGATAATGAAATGATGCAGAGGCTTCATTCTTCTTCTTCTTCTTCTTTTATGCAACAACATACACTCAACAACCACATGGAACAGTTAAGCATACCGCAATTTAATCCTTCACAAATGCGTAGACATCAGAATCAGCATCAACAAAGAGCAGGTATACCACCTTCTCATCCACACCAGATCCCACCTATTTCACCATACTCTCAGATCCCGGTTTCACGGCCGCAATTAGCTTCACATAACACTAGTCCTACACCTTCCCACACTCGATCACTCTCCCAACCCTCTTTTTTCTCACTAGACTCCCTTCCACCTCTTAGCCCTTGTCCGTTTCGCGACTCTTCATCTACGGACCATGCTGACGTGTCAATGGAAGATCGTGACGTCACTTCTCACTCTCTGTTACCGCCGTCTTCTCCCTTTGCTCGAAACCCTTGCCGCGTTAACGATAATTCGCCGTTACCGCCTCGGAAATCTCACCGGCGTTCCAACAGTGATATTCCGTTTGGATTTTCCACGGTGTTGCAATCTTCCCCGCCTCTTATTCCTCTCAGAGGAAGAGAAGTTGCGAAAACTCCTCCTTCTTCGGTGGTCAAAAGGGAAACAAGTTGGGACAGAAATGTTGATAATCATAATGTAGAGGGTTCTATTGAGAAGAAATCGCAATCACCTGAAGGTGAAGTTGTTGATGATCTTTTCTCTGCTTACATGAATTTGGATAACATTGATGCGATTAACTCTTCTGGAACTGATGACAAAAATGCTGCTACCGATAATCGCGATGATTTGGATAGTAGAGCTAGTGGAACCAAGACTAATGGAGGTGATAGTAGTGAAAATGAAGCTGAGAGTAGTGTTAATGAGAGTGGGGATAGTATGCAGAGGAGGGAAGGGATGAAGAGAAGTGCAGGAGGTGATATTGCGCCGACTACCAGACACTATAGGAGTGTGTCCATGGATAGTTTTATTGGAAAGTTGAATTTCAATGATGAGTCTTCGAAGCTTCCACCTTCACCTGGATTGATGTCTCCGGGGAATTCGGTTGATGGGAATTCAGCTGCGGCCTTTAGCTTGGAGTTTGGGAATGGTGAATTTAGTGGCCCGGAATTGAAGAAAATTATGGCTAATGAGAAACTTGCTGAAATTGCTATGGCTGATCCAAAACGTGCTAAGAGGTGCTGTAATTGAATTATTCAACCTCTTCATTAGCAATGTAGACATGGATGGTTGGTTAATTTTAACTTTGATTTTATTGGGTCATTTCAGGATTTTGGCTAATAGGCAATCGGCTGCGCGGTCCAAAGAACGCAAGATGCGATATATTTCGGAGCTAGAACATAAGGTTCAGACTTTGCAGACTGAAGCCACTACACTTTCCGCACAGCTTACTCTATTGCAGGTGGGAACCTGTTTATTTATGTTTGTAAATAAATGTATGTTTTAGTTTAGTGATTTGAGCGAAGTTTTTTTCTCTCCTAAATATACTGCTATCTTTGTTGTGAATGCAGAGAGATTCTGTTGGACTTACCAACCAAAATAGTGAGTTGAAGTTCCGACTTCAATCCATGGAACAACAAGCAAAACTCCGAGATGGTATTTCTGTCAATCTTTTCAATGTATCTTTATTCATGGATATGAGCAAAACATGCAACATTGTAGCTCATTTTATGTTTCTGGATGAAAACTAACAAGCTGAAAACTGATAGATGCAGAGATTTTATTGTACGGAGCCTTTTAATTTAGACATAAAAATCATTTAGAGGTTTTAACTAACAGCTTGAGCTTTTAAGAATGTAGATTCTTGACATGCTGACCAGGTGTGGTTAGAACTTTCATTCTTTCTGTTCCAATTTTCCTAAATATTAAGTTGAATCTCAGTACAAGATAAAGTCATTGTTTAGCATTGAAGATGGGTTATAGGAATTAAAAAGATATGATATGATTAGAAGTTTAGCTAAATACAGAATTCCAGTGCACTATGAGAAAAAGAAGAAAAAAAACATATTTTGGTTATGAAACGAGCTTAACAGAGGGGGTTTGCTGATTCCATTGCTGAGGTTTAAGTTGCCCCTTATTTATTTCTGTTCAGATTTCTTGGGGATAGCTAAAAAATATCTTGTGTGTCAGCTTAAGCTAGCTTTTCTTAATGTAAGTTACTTAGTCATGGTGACTATCAATGCTACAACCCCATTATAAGATCTATCTGGTGTGCCCTCAATCCCTCATATCCACTTGTTCCCTTCTGCTGAAACTGACCGTACATGAGATTTCATTTGAATAACTCCTTATGTTTGTAGCAGTTACTTCTGGTTTTGGAAATTATTAAGCATCCTGGGAAAGTTAATGTAGAGCTATGAAAACACGAATATTGACTCAGACATGATACTAACACGTTGACAATGGTAATAATTTGAGAAAATGAATTAATTGAATATAATCAATGTGTTGATGTCGTATCGGTGTCGTACACCGGGACATGACTTCAACCACAAGTTCGGTGATTTAAATACTTTGTGATGCTCGCTTCTTGTCCTATTAGAAGCCGTAATATCTCGTCAATAACATTTCTATACAACCACTAGGTTTTTTCTTTATTTAAAAGGCCTATAAATCACTAGTAGTAGTGACTTGCTTGTATTACTTAAATAGTTTTAGACTTAGTAGTAGGAGTTCATTGATTGCTTTTTGCTGATTATTACTTCTGATCCCTGTATCCTCTTCTAATAGCTCTGAATGAGGCGCTTACTGCTGAGGTTCAAAGACTGAAGATTGCTACAGCTGAGCTGAATGGGGAGTCACATCCTTCTAGCTGCTTGATTCCGCAACATTCTGTCAACCCTATGATGTTCCAACAGCAGCATCAGCCTCCTACATCGCAACAAAACATTCATCTTCAGCAGCAGCATCAGCAACAACAGCAGAATGGTAATGCCAACTCAAAGACGGACTTAAAGCAATAGGTTGTGTTGGAGATTACATATGGTTCTTTATATATTTGTTGCTGTTTCATTGCAGTCAGTTTCACATATTTACAGAAGTTCTCCTTAGTTGTTATATGGTTCGCATTCCCTATCCACAGCTCGGACAGATAGTCCATATACAAGTCCTAATTCCTGTCTTATATTAAAATTATTATAGCTCATATTTAATTTCAGTACATATCTGAAATTGTAAGCATTGTTTGGACATGATTTGTTTTATGATAACATTTAGATGAAGTGTTACAAACTTTTATTTTTTGGTAAAGAATGACCATTGTTTCGCCGTTCTGTTCATACCCGTTTGGTCGTAGGGACTAATTGAGCCAAGGTTAAATGCATTAATTTAATGGCAGAATCAATAATACAGTGATAAGGATTGTATTCTAATCCATATCTTCTCACGTATTTTATATACCTTTGACAAAGTTTCCTCTTTCATCAATTTCTAACCCACCATGAATAGAGCACATAAGTTAGGTTTATGTAGGATAACATTATTTAGTGGTATATTCCGAACATTTTTTTGGTCCAACTTCATAATTATCTATACCAACCGAGCTATCTTGTCAAAAAAAATATACCAACCAAGCTTTATTTCACTAGATTCGATTGACCACATGGATCATAATTTCCATAATTTTCATTACATTAAAAATATTTTTGTTAAATTAATAATTATGTTTATAACTATTATTATATTTACATAATTCTGTAATGAACTTTATCAGTTTTTTCTTCAATTTTGGTGAAAAAAATAGAACTTTATTATCTGTCTCAAAATGAGATTTTAAAAAAAAAAAGAGAGAACTAACTGCAAAGATTAAATTGCACGGTTCTTAAATTATCTATATGATCATTTTTTTTTATCATTGCCTTGAATTATTATGTTTGTCTTACTTTTTGAGTTCAAAGTATAATAAATTAAAAAAAGTTATTGATTAACAAAGGAAATTTTTATAAGAACCTAATAGTTGTAAAATAAGGTTAAAATAGCTGTAAATTTCTTAACAATAGATCATTAACTAAACTCTATCGCTAAAAAAAATGTTTATTTATAAAATGAAAAAAAAAAGTATTGGAAGTGGATTTTTGGTAAAAGAAAAATAGAAAATATTAAATGGATAACAGAAAATAAACTAATTGATGTCCAACTTAACTTTCAGATGATAAGTTGGTTCGAGGCAGTTAGAAAGATATGTAAATGCAGAAGGATTTTATTTTTATTAAGTAAAGACTAAATATTGAATATGATAGCATATCAGTCAGGATGGCCGAGTGGTCTAAGGCGCCAGACTCAAGTTCTGGTCTTCGAAAGAGGGCGTGGGTTCAAATCCCACTTCTGACATATTGTTTTAATTTTTTTAGAGTGTCTTCTATGTAGCTATGTTGGTACCATTAAACAAGACTAGAATTTCGAAATGAACTTGTGAATGACATTTCTTAATGATGTGAGAAGTAACAAAACAGATGAATGGACCAGGATCCACTAAACAACACAACAGTCAAGAAAAGGTCTAAATTTTTTATTTTTGGGGACATTACAAACTTGTTTTTTCCCCTAAACAAATCCTAACGGGAAAACATTAATAAAGGGATTTTGCAAGAAAATAACGTGATAACAAAGTATATGTCAGTTATGTCTATCCTAATAATTTCATTTGGGCACAGTAAGACTTTAGTTTCACTTTTAAATGCAAACGAGGGTAGTTGTAAAAAATCGTCATTATTTAATTAAAAAAATTGACATTAAGTGCGTAAAAAATGTATCCCACAATTTCATAAGAATGTATAAAATAAATTGCAGTTTTAGAATTGAGACGTGAGAACAATAGGCAAAGGGAAATGCTACAACAGTTCTGAAATTTGGCCTGGACTTTTGTTTGATTGATAGTAAACGGAAATTGAAGCAACTATGGATCCTTAAAGAGAGAAAACAACAAAGAAAACCCATTAGAAACCAAGTATACAAGGGGGAGAGATTAGATAACTTTGAATTAATTTTAATGCATCAAGATTGTTATTGTTCTATTATTTTATTTAACCAAGTAAACATGAAGTTGTGTTTGTTTAAAATGTTGATTGCACTTTCTTCAACCTACCGAAAATACAAAGATATAATAATATATACATGTCAACAAGTACACAACATAAGAAATGGAGAATGATGAAACGTGCACAAATATAAATAATCCAAAATTGTACTATTACAAGTTGTTTTGAAGATAAAAAAAGGAAGGAAGAAAAAAGAAGCAACAAGCAAAACATGCAACATTGTTCTAATACTCTAATATTAGTTCTAGATGACAAAAACTCCATATAACATATCCAAAGTTATCACTATTAAGCATTAGCCTTCAGAATCTGAATGATATATGGAGCTACCACTGTGGTTAGATCGATTGACACCATCTTTAACCACACCAGATCACAAAGGTACCCTTAACATTACAAAAGAGTAACAATAATAAATCCCAAGTAGCAGGAACAATGATCAAAGACCAGTAGCAGCATTCACCTCTTTCTGATTTCTATTAGCTTGAACCCAACCACCATCAATTTGTTCCAAACTTCCATTCAATCCATCATCAACAAAATCGCCAACCCTTTTAACCTTAAGCTCTCTTGGTTCAACAGGGTATTTCCCAGAGAAACAAGCATAACAAAAATTAGGTGAGTCAGTACCCAACATATTATGCAAGCTATTAAATGGAAGAAAAGCAAGTGAATCTGATCCAATAAACTCGTTTATTTCATCAACACTCATCCTATTAGAGATCAATTCCTCTGAGCTAGGTGTATCCACACCATAATAACATGACCCTATAATTGGAGGACTTGCAATTCTCATGTGAACTTCTTTTGCACCTGCTTCTTTAAGCAACCTCACAATCTTTGATGATGTTGTTCCTCTCACAATTGAATCATCAACAACCACAACCCTTTTACCTTCGAGTACAGCGCGAACAGGCGAAAGCTTCAACTTCACACCAAAGTCCCTAATTTTCTGAGATGGCTCAATGAAAGTCCTTCCTACATAGTGTGACCTTATCAGCCCTTGCTGAAAAGGAACACCAGCTTTTGCAGCATAACCAAGTGCTGCAACAACACCAGAGTCAGGAACAGCTATGACAACATCACAATCAACAGGACTCTCAGTAGCAAGTATCTCCCCGAATCGTCTACGAGACTCGTAAACAGACCTACCAAAAACAACAGAATTAGGCAATGCAAAGTAAATATGCTCAAAGATACATTGCTTTGGTTGTGGATGAGACATGAGACAAAGTGATTGAATCCCATTCTTATCAACCACAATAACTTCACCAGGGAACACTTCCCTCTCATATGTAGCTTCAATCAAATCAAGAGCACAAGTCTCAGAAGCAAAAACAACAGCACCATTACTTCTCCTACCCATAACCAAAGGTCGAAAACCAAAAGGATCCCTAACAGCAACAAGTTTATCCTCAGTAACAAACACAATTGAATAAGCACCTTCAAGCTTCTCACATGCATCAACAATCCTCAATATAAAAGGTCTATGCTTTGAAGTTGCAATCAAATGAAGAACAACCTCAGTATCAGAAGTAGTATTAAAAATCGAACCTTTTTCTTCAAGTTTAGCCCTTAAAGTTCGGTAATTAACCAAATTGCCATTGTGAGCAACCCCAACAGAACCAAAACGGTACCCAGCAACGAAAGGTTGAACATTTTTAAGCATGGATTGGCCAGCAGTTGAGTAACGAACATGACCAATAGCTAAACTTCCAGGTAATTGATCAAGTTTCGATTCGTTGAAGACATCGGAAACTAAACCAACGCCAGTGATGGATTGAAGGACGTTATCGTTAACAGTAACGATTCCGGCACCTTCTTGACCACGGTGTTGGAGAGCATGAAGGGCTAAGTAGCAAAGACGGGAGGCTTCAGAATCGCCGTAAATACCGACGACGCCGCACTCTTCTCTAGGTTTGTCGTCGTCGTCATCGGAGAGAGAAAGGGAAACATCGTGGTGTGGGGATGTTTTGTTTTGGTTATGATTAGAGAGAATGATGTCGGAAATAGGGTTTTTAGAGGAAACGGTGAAGAGTAGTTTGGGGGTATCGGAGAGATGGAAAGGGAGAGTGGGTTTAGAGGAGAAACGAGTGTTGGTGAGAGGGAAATGGAGAGGAGAGGGTTTGGAAATGGAAGAAGATAGGGTTTGTGATGCGGCCATTGAGAAATGGTGTTGTGAGGGAAAGCGAAGAAGAAGACGGATGGAAAAGTCAATTTCTAGGTTTTCTATTTTGCTTAATATATTTGTCCATTCTTCTGCAAACCGTTACTAAACATTTACTCTCTTTAAAATTATATTTTCTCTTCTGCAATATAGCCTCATATATATAGCACGCTCACTTAACCAATCATTCAATTTCCAAATTTCGCCACTCAATAATTCTAAATTTTATCAACAACCAAAAATATTCTAAATTCCGTTATTATTTTTTATTTAACATATTTTTCTCTAAATTAATTGATTGGTGATTTTTTTTTTATTCTTATACAATATAGGTTTTTTTTATTATCTTCTTATTCTTTTTAATTATTTTTTTATGTAATTTTTTACATTTAAAAATTAATAACAATTCTT
>JBBPBR010000003.1:19189422-19199444 GCA_037974775.1 Cicer pinnatifidum | reverse complement strand
TTTTTTAATTTTGTTAATTTATTTTGTTTTTAATATTGTTAGTGAGGACCAGAGGAGCAAAAACTGATGGCAATCATTCTCGAGTTCGACCTCCTACCCAATCAAATAGGAGAGCTGCGGTTGAGAAAAGGAGAAGAAGGAATGAGGAGCAGGCGCACCCGGATGAGCAGCCTACACAAAATCCTATGTTCGATGCAGAACAGGATGAGCAGCCGCAGTTTGAGCAGCCGCAGGATGGGCAGGCGCAATATGACCAGTATGAGCAGCCGCAGGATGACCAGCATCAGTATGACCAGGCGCAGGAGCAGCAGCAGTATGACCAGGCGCAGGAGCAGCAGCAGACGCAGTATGACCAGCCTGAATAGCCGATATTTCATGGAGGTCCTTATGATCTTTATGTCCTTACTGATTATGAGCATCATATAGCCATTAATGTGTGGAATGGACAGGTTAGTAAATTATTTATTTTATTACATATTATAATATATTTATAGTATAATTTATTACACATTATAATTTAATAATTTATTTATAGTTATAAGTTTATTTGTAGTTATAACATTATAATTTATTATATATTATAATTTTTAATTGTGTGTTATTTTTAATTAAACAGGATAGACGTGCCTTGAAAGTTGTTTCAAATGGCAAAAAATAGGACAAATTCATTGATATCAGATATCAATTACCTGCTGAAATTGATCATTGGATTAATATATCTGGATTACGTCCTCTGAGAAGATGTAGTCTGCATATGATTGATGGTAATATGATATCTGCTTTTGCGGAGAGATGGCACGCAGAGACTAGTTCATTTCACATGTCATTCGGTGAAATGACTATTACTCTTGACGATGTCAGGGGTATTTTGAGCATCCCATGTACTGGAGAGTTTTTTACACCTCCCCCAAATGTCAATGAAGATTTGGCAATTGCTGCTGCTGTTCAGTTGTTGGGTGTTTCATATGATGAAGTTGTGGCTGAGACTAGGACTAATAGAGGGGCATCTTATAGTTTTGAGTGGTTGAAAGAGATATTTTATAAGAATCTTCATGAACGTAGATATGACTGTGCAGCTAGGGCATATCTACTTCATTTGGTAGGGTGTACTATTCTGGCTGATAAGAGTTTTACACTTGTCTCTGCAAAATATCTGTTTCTGTTTGAAGATCTTGATAGATGTGGTAGATGGGCATGGGGACCGGCTGCACTTGTTGTATTATATGACTATCTTAGAGATAGTACATTCCCTGCTACCAAACAGATTGGAGGTTATTTATCTTTATTTCAAGTACTATTATATTTATTATAGTTATCATTATGTTTTTAATTATTTGATCACCTTAATAATTTTACTATATTTATATTTTTTACAGACTTGGATTTATGAACATTTTCCTGATATTTGTAAACGGGGTTTCGATGAACATATTGTGTCGATGCCACGGATGTTTCGTTGGACTGCGAAACAAACATCAGAGAATGTTGCATATTACAGGGCAAAGTTGGATGCTTTATGGGATACTGATATCATATGGGCACCGAATTACGATGACACACGATTTCAGTCTGTGTCATTATTTACAGGATACATGCGTTGGTGTTTCACGATGGTTCCGTATTTACCAGAGAGGTGCATTCGACAGTTTGGGTATACTCAGCACATTCCTCCTACACCACCGATGCTTGTTGCACGTGATGTCGACGTTGAATGGAGTATGTACCGGAATTCTGTACGTTCACTTCGAGCTACATTGCATCCAGCTGCATATCCACATCAGTGTGTTGAGGGTTACATCCAGTGGTATTACAGGATATCTCATCCTCGGATGATCCCTTATGTTGCTGCATATGCTGGCCCTAGTGATGATGTTGATGCTGGTCCTGGTCCTGGTCCTGATGCTGGTCATAGTCATGATGCTGGTCCTAGTCATGATACTAGGTGTACACGGTGTCATGCAGTTGGTGATCTTATACAGCAGAGCTTAGATTTGCATATTGGTGGTCATGAAGATGAGATGCGTGTGTTATTAGAGAGTGCTTTACACATTTCTAGAGGAGGAGATTATCAGGAGTATTGTTATTCAGACTTATTTTGTTAGCGACTTATTCAGACTTATTTTGTTAGCGACTTATTGTTATTCAGACTTATTTTGTTAGTGACTTATTGTTATTCAGACTTATTTTGTTAGCGATGTATGTTATTATTGTCAGTTATTATTGTTATCGACTTATTATTCACGACATTAAATTTCAAATAACATTTAAATTAAAGCAACATACAAATTAAAGTGTCAATCATATCATTTAAAACAACATACAACTCAAAAGTGTCAATCATCTGTCAAAGACATATAATCTGAATTATTTTCTAAATCTAAAGAACCCCAATGTTGTAGACGTCCTGCATAAGCGATAGCCCATGATGTAGACTCATCGCTGTGATGATTCTTCCAATGCCATGCAAGTGGAGGTAACGGACATGCAGATTTCAATTTAACTTGAAACCCAATGATTTTCGTTAACAAAACCAATGTTGATAACACGATCACGTGACAAATCTTCATTATGTGCACCCCTCAATGGGAAAAAAGTCAAACAAAAAGTTTTTGCTAATGTAACAAGAACCAGATTATATTTTGTTGCTATCACGTAACTCATGTCAGGAATGGTCATCCACTTCTCGTGACCTTGGTTTTCCAAGTCAGTTACAAGTAAAGACTCTGTCACTTGTTGCAAACGTTCGTTGAATAATGCATCATATAAATCTGGTTTGGATTTAATCTCTGTATACAACTATCGACGTATAATGCTCCAGGATTCTTCACCATAACCAAGTAAAGCAACAATAGCACGATATCCACAGTTTCCATCTGCTTTAACATTAACTATGTCTTCAATATATGGATGAATTAAAGAAGGAAACTCGTGGAAATATTTTTTAACTTGATGGGAGAATTGTTTGGATGCTTGATGGGAGAATTGTTTGGATGTTTGCTGGGAGAATTGTTTGGATGCTTGCTGGGAGATTTGATTATCAACATGCTCAAAGTATGATGGGTCGCGATATACGTCATATCCCTTTGGCTTATTGCCTTTTTTCTTAACACCACCTTTTGTTTTGATTTTATCCACTGGTGCACAGATTAATGTTGTCTCCAGATATGCTATTTCACGCAACTTGCTCTTTAATGCCCTTCTTCTAGCAACATTAAGTGTTTTCCATGTTTTCCAAATTATATTCATCTCCGATGTAATGTCCAACTCTGAATCATTTGTCAACTGTTCATCCTCTTGATCACTATTCAAGGTTAATTTCCTCCAATGTATATGAACAACATCTAATGAGATTGGAACGCCTTCCAGCTGGTATCGTGCTAACTCACACGCACAAGGTAATCCATGAGTCTTTCTAAGTATACAACAACACACATCTTTATCATTACCGGCATAACTGACTCTCTTGTATTCTTCAACAATATCATCTAAGGCTTTCTTGGATACCACCCAAGTCAATTTCTTAAAGAATGGATTGTTGTGTATATGCTCTTTGCGACCCTTACTTGTCTCAAATGAACCTTTGATCTTAATAATTTGATACTTCAACATGTCATTCATACCATTCCATGCCTTACAAAAATCTCCTTTACTGTGTTTCAAAAATCTCTTCAATGACCAATGAGCAGACTCTACCCTAATATTTAAAAAAAAATATCCGATTAATCATAAATCATATATAAAATAAAATACAAAATATGAAGTTTTAATGGCATACCTATTAGTCGTAGTATTTCCAAGATGCAATACTCGATTGGTCCATGCTTCAACAAATCTTTCCTTATGAGGATTCAACCATGTGTCTCGGACGTTGTCAAAAAAAATAATATTATCGACACATGCTTGCTCAAATATTTGCAAAAGTACCTCGTACTCATTCTCTTCAGAACAGTAAACAATTTTACTCCACAACTCAAGAATGGGTTCTTGCATGTCTTTGTTTAATATATAATGTTTGCATTTGGCTCTAACATTTTTGTTAATATGAAGTTGGCAAAGTAAATTTGTTGAAGATGGAAATACAAATTTAATTGCATTCATTAAAGCAAGTTCTCTGTCAGTGACAATCACCTGAGGAAATGGCGTCTTTGAAAGAAACAACTCTTTTAACTTCTCCAATGCCCACCAAAAGTTGTCTTGACGTTCAGAATCCATATAAGCAAATGCAACATTAAATGTCAATCCAGTTGAAGTTACACCAACAATTTCAAACAACGGTAACCTATATTTGTTGGTTTTATAGGTGTTATCCATGATCAGTACAAGATGGAACATGTTCAGCAAAGTTATGGAATCTGGGTGCGTCCAAAACATATCCCTCACAATGTTGGAGTCCTCATGAGTCCTACTCCAACAAGTATATTTCTCAGCTTTAAGTAATTTCAACAAATGTTGCATATCAGTTCTAGGTCCCATCAAATTCTTCCTGTATGTACTTCGTCGCTTGTAGATTTGATAGATACTAGTCACATTCTCGGTATCATGATCTCTCAAATATGACAAGATGTGTCTCGGTGCAACGTGATATTTTGTCAACTCGTCAACATGTTTCTTATCTTCTTCTGTTAAGCGTCCCATAAATGCATTATTTTCAAAAGTAGCTACTAACTCATGGTTGTGAAGTCCACAAATTAAATTAATAATCCATCCTTCATCATTCTTCAGTGGTCTCGATCTAAGTTTAAACGGACATCCACACCTTTTAGTTGAAGTACCTGTGTCATTTTTATTTGACTTATATTCTCCACCTCTATCACAACCAAAAATTAATTTTGACTTTCTTCCTCTCTTTCAGTGTCTATGTCTGATCGAGTAATGATAACAGCTACTCGATTTTGTCGACCTATCTCTCTTGCCCATGATATGACAGCTTCTCGTGACTCAAAAATTTGATCAGTTGTAAATGCTTCAGTTAAATCTATAAATATTGGTTGTGCGTTTTCCATCCCTATTTAAAAATAAAAAATAAAAAAAACATACAATAGCAACCAGATTAAAAAATTATTCAAAGAAAAAAAAATTAAACTACCGGAAATTTGAAATTTCCAGATTGACTACCGAAAATTTCAAACATCCAAATTTCCGGTACACACAGCAAACTACCGGAAATTTGAAATTTCCGGACAGTAACCGGAAATTTGAAATTTCCGGTATTCAAATTATAACTACCGGAAATTTCAAAATCCAAATTTCCGGTAACTACCGGAAATTTCATTTAGGAAAAATGCTTACCGGAAATTTCAACGGCTGTTCAGATTCTGTGGTAAATTTTTTTTACTGCCCGGGTGAATGTATTTATGAGGGTTAAATCTGGATTTTTAAAAAAATGGAGGGTAGAGGTCTAATTGGAGGTACAAAAGGCAATACTCTAAACTGGTAATGTAAAATATACCGTCGAATCTTAATTTTCAAAAATATATTTAGAAAGCGAAGAAAAAAAAAAGACGGGATATAGATGATGGTTCACCATAAAATATATACAAAACGAATAAAGCGGCCGGTAGATATTGAAAGGATTTGGATCTCAATTTGCGGCCCAATATTGTGGGCCTCATCGGGATGGTGTCAAAAACTAGAAAAGAAAAAGTAAAACACTGCGGATCCACAAGGATATCGTTTAAGATTGTGAGTAACCTCTTTCTCTCTCTAGGGTTCGATAATTAAATCGATAGTTGTGAAGAAGAAGAGTGTTTTCTTCTTCGTTCGGAATCGTTACCTTTGTGCTTAGCATTTGCGTTCAACCAGAATTGATCTCATGGCACCTCCACCAGGACCTTATTCTGGTACCAGCACCCTAGCTATGGTACAACCCTATTTTCCCTTTTGTTTTTGTTTTTGTTTCACTAAACTGTTGTAATTTTGATTTATTTATTTAGCGTTTTCTTCATTGGTAGGTTGCAAGAGCTTCTGCTTTCTCATTCGGTGTTGTTTATGGAAGTATTAAGCTCAAGTTCCTTAAGGTATTCTAACGAATCCCTCGTCAGAGTTTCTTTCAATTTTGCTATGTGTTTTATCGATCTGATTTCAATTGATCTATTGTCACTGCTATTAAGAAAACCCTTTCTGACTTTTTTTGTACGCAAAATGAATTGGAAATCGGTGTTAATCTTAATTGCAGTTCACATGCGTTTTTTTTCACTGTATGCTTATTGAGTGTGATTAATCAGATTTTTAGGTACAATTGTTTTGTCTACTTAGACTGCCTTTTCATTCTAAAATGATTATTGACTGTGCGAGTTCTTTTTTATCGAATTTCCCTAGCAACATGGCTGAGGTTTAAGAGATTCTGATTTTTTTTATTATACAACAATGATTTATTATTGTTGGTTTTATTAATGTAATATTCAGCTCTCAAATCATTATAATACCAATTTTAAAGTTAGATCTACAGTATTAGGTTGAATTCCCTTTGTCAGTTCCTTTGCCTGGGTGATGTTATGTGTTTGATGAATATGGAATCATTGTTCAACATTATTTTTAAATGACATTTTTGGTACGATAGGATACGTATTTTTTTTTTTTTATAAATATAAAATCATACACTGGAATATGAAAATAGTAATCTCAATATGGGTTAGACAACTAATTATGTATATCCACCCATCCAATCCCACAGAAGCATCAATATGCTTCTGTGTTGATGTCTATCGACGAGCCTAGCGTTAACATAAAAAACTCAATAGGTTTTTTAGAATAATACGTTTTGGTTGTGTTCTATTTTGTTATGTTTTGTATTGTAAAATATGAGATAAACAACACAAGCTATTAAGATCTGAAGCTGTGTAGATCTGCTTGTTGTCTTGAATAAGAAGTTCCCTGATGTTGGGAAAATATTTATATTCTGCTTTGTACACAATTTTGAAAGGTTCAAATCAGATCTTGTTCTTTTTTTTTTTGTCAGAAGATTGGGTTTACTTAATAAAATCTTATGGCATGCTATGCGCATCTTCATGTGTTATTTTTTTTAATGGGCTGGTTTTGGACCCTTGTCTCTAGTGCTGAAATTTATGATGATTCCTTCAACATCTTTTATGATAATTGTGCACTTTGTAGAACTTCTGTCTACTTTTAAGCGTAAATTCACTGATGTTTGATTCCTGTTACCACATTTGTTCTACTTTCAGTCAAAAGCTAAGTCTCAACAGAAAGCTGAGGCCAAGTCTCATCACTGAAAGCAGTGAGATGGATGGAGCTGAAAACCAAAATAATTCATGACATGGAACTGTACCATGTTTTCTCCCATTTTTTTGTTTTCTGATTTAAGCTTTGGTTAATCATAAAGCATTGAGTTTAGTGCATTGAGAAGATGTTCAAATTATGATGGTTTTGCCCTGTTTTAATAGTTACCTTCTCTCATTTTGAGTTCCAAGTTTATATTGCAAGGGCATGCTATACGTTGTTTTTAATTTGCTTTTAGACTGGAAAAAGTTATTCACTAATTTTGCTATGTCTTCCTTTAGTTAATTACTACTTTGTTCATTTTTAAATTTTCAGGTTCGGTCGTAATTAAGTCAGTCAATCACTTTGTTTTCGCGTGCTCTGTAGATAGTCATAGTATGAGTCCTCAGATTAAGTAAAAACAAGTTGAAAATGGTGGTTTAATTTTTTAGTCAGTCAATCACAATGTTTTAGATTTATTGGAACGTTTACTTTCAAAATTGGGTTTGTCTCTTAACGGACCCGATTCTCTTTTTTCAATGGTACCATCATAATATGGATCCGATTCTTACATCTACGGGTTATATCAGGCTTCTACTTCCTGTGGGTCTGTTTCACAGTGAGTTCTGTTGTCTTTGAATCAAATGTATTGTTTGTAACCTTGTTCTATCTCTCAGCAGCTGTCTAATCACAGTACTTCTCAATAGTTTTCTTCTGTTTCAGTTTTATTTTTCATCTACTTAATTTCATTTCTTTTCCAATCCCCTCTTCTATTATTATGCCTCTTTCTTGTATGTTTTGCTGTAAACATTTGTCTCTTAGAATTCTTGCTTGCTCTCTCAGATGATTGATAAATAATGGTTGTGCTGATTTGATAGTACTGTTACATAAAAGATGGAGAGGTGTATTTTTGGGTAATCGTAAGATGGTCGTGGTCGGTGGAATGTGAATTTAGATAGTGTTGCAGTCTTATCTTACTGTTCCGAGTAAGGTGGCCGGCAGTGTGATTAAGATAGGGAAGGGGTGTTTTCTTTTCCATTTTGGAAAGCAAATTGATTAAGGAGCTACACCTGATGAAGTTTACGATTCTTCTTTTGGTCCTTTAACCATTTTTCAAGTTATATTTTTGGTCCTCAATTAATTTTTTTTTTTCATTTTGGCTCTTATGGCTTCGTTAGGCCACTTTGTAAAACGTTAAATCATAATGACATGTTAAACCCAACTAGGTTGTCTGACTACATCTCTCTTCCATATACATCAACACACACTACATTGAAGAACATCCCAACAACACTTGTAAACCCTACATCTCACATCCAAACCAGAAAAAGAAAAATGGAAAAGAAAGTATATCTTCATTATACAGCTGAAATAAATTCATTTTTCTTTGGGTTCCTATATACATAAACAAATCAAGAAAAACAACAGAAAATATATCCAGAAAACTTATTCAACAACACAGAAGCAAGCCTAGAAAAATCTTCAACACAAATTTTATTTTTTAAAGTTGTTCTCTACTTTTCAGGTCTCATCATTTTATAGCTAGAGTTTGGATTTTGTTTTCGAAAAACCACTTTTTCTTATGTTGATATTGGATTTTTTTTTTGCGGTAGTTGGAAAACAGTTAAGGAATTAAAAGAGTAAGTTAGTCTACTTTATATGATTTATCAAAGTCTTCATTCTCGAATAAAACTGAGTTATTTCATCTACTGATGAAAAAATGACTTTTGATATATACATATAAAATATAATAAATTAAGAATTGCTCGTTTTGAAACTTTCACTAGTTTAGATAATCTATTTCTGTAACTGTTTTTTGGGTCTTGTTTTATATGGACTTAATTTATAATAAATCGTTTAGATGTTCCTCAAGTTTTTAGAATTTATGATGTATTTGGTTAGGGGTAGATGCATGAGAGAGAATATATTTAAGGACCATTTATTTTGTTAAAATATTACAATTTTTTTTTTATTTTTTTTTTTAAGTTTTGTTAATTTTAATCGTTATTGAGAAGGTAAAATGCTTTTGAAAATGAATAGTTGTCTAAATTTTTAAAAATAGTAAAAATATCAAAGGAAAAAATAGTAGAAATATCAAAAGAAATTGTTTTTGTTGTTTCTATAAATGCATCATTGTTAACAAACAATTCATCTTATCTCTATAACAATAATTTACTTCAAGAGTTTTTCATTAAGAAAAAATAATACAATTTTAAAAATAAAAACATAAAAGGTTTTTACAAAGTGAATGATCTCTTAAAAAAAATTATTTGAAGAAGAGAGGGGAGAGAGTCAAAATCTCTTGTAGAATCTATTATATATATTTAAAACAGACTCCCGATGCCACCTCATCATATTTGGCCACTTCATCATATTTCATCCACCTCAGCCAAAAAGCTGATGTGTACATCTTAAAAGTATGCCCTTCTCATTCAACATCTTCTCCTCTTTCTTTCATAATTTCTTTAATACCTCTAAAATTTATTTGATAATATTATTTTATAATAAATCTATAAATTATTTTTATAATATTATTCATAATAAAATATATATTCTATTTGATAATAATTTATAATTTATATTACTATCAAATTATTTTATAAGTTATTTTATAATAAATTTATAAATTATTGTGATAAACATGATTTTCTCTCATTTTAATTTTTCTAATCATATTCAATTATTACAAATCAATAAAGTATTATTATAAGATAATTATATTTATAAAATTATAAAATTATTTTATAATTATTTATAATAAATTTATAATTTATAAATTATTTTACAATTTATATTATTAGTCATTA
>JBBPBR010000003.1:19161048-19179194 GCA_037974775.1 Cicer pinnatifidum | reverse complement strand
GGAAATTACAATAACGAGAGGGGGGCAATTTTTTTGGTTATTAGAAATAATGGGTATGATTGTTACATATTTATTATTATTTAAGTTTATTTTAAATATTTTATTTTAAATATATTATTTAATTAAAAATCAACAAAATGTGACACAACTTTCACTTAATCATACTAATGAATGTCATTTCATCAAAATAAAGATACAAATTACAAGTAGGATAAAATATCTCAATTTTAAAAAATAGAGAATTTAAAATTGTAAAATTAAAAATAAGTAGACCAAAATTATAAATCAGTTAAAAAATATTAACTAAATTTGCAAAATTAAAAACAGAAGAATTAAGATTACAAATTAATTAAAATAAAAAAACTAAAATTTAAATTTTTTTTCTCTCTTTTCTTGTTTTACACACACATTAATTGTGTTTGTATTTTAATATAGTATCAATATACGATATCTACAAATGTGTGTCCAAATAACACTCATATAAAAACATTAAAATTGAAAAAATTAGAATATCTTTTACTAAAAAAGATTAGAACCTGACAATATTAAAAAAACTGTTAGCGATAAAAAGTTGACAGTACCTTTAATTTAGCTTTCTCAAAGTAGACTTAGTACATTGCATTAGAGAATTGTAACGCACGATAAGAAAGCATCATCGACATCCAAGAAAAAAAAATGTAGAAAGCATCACCGATAGATAAAACTAGTGGGCTCAACCAAAGCCCACATGGTCCATCTCACTCCGTTCCACATCATCACATGGACTCGACTACGATGGAGATAATTTGATAAAAAAGATTGTAATAGAAAAAAAATAACAAATTCATAGAGATAATTCATACAAATTTTAATACTAATTTATTTTTTTATTAGCATTAAATATTGTATTAATATATTATTTTTTAATTTTAATTTTTATTAATAATATTTATTAGTTTATTTAATATTTTTTTTACTGTTATACATCACAATTATTCATAGCGATAATTTAAATATAATTTTGATACAAATCAAATATTTTTATTAATTGATTGACAATAAATATTTATATTGATCATGTATATAAATTAATTATTATTATTATTATTATTATTTCATAATATTACTTTTTAATAAATTAAATATTATATTTTGATTCAAACTTCATACTTTATCGTAAATTTATAATAATAATGCTAATAATAATAATAATAATAATAATATTCAATCACTATTTTATAATTGTAATTTGAATAATAGATTTAATGTATGCTGCATTAATTTGGATTGGATTTGAATATTTAAAAAAAAGATTATTCAAATTGAACAAAACAATAACTATTTTAATTTTTATATTGAATAATTTTGTGTCAAAATTAATCCGAATTGAATCACAAATACATTTAGACTATATGTAGAATAAGTGGAATATAATGTAATAAAATAGTTTAATGTCATATTTCAATATTTTATTTTGTAAAAATATGATGGAACCTATTTTATCCAATTTAATAGATTTCTCCAATTTTTCATTTTTAGTTTGGGTGTATCTAATAGAATAAGAAATTAAAATAGTAAAATATCCAAAAAAGTAAAATAAAATATTTGTCTCAATCTCCATTACTTTTGAAATAATTGAAATAGAGGCACAACTAAATGACACAATCTCGTAATTATGTTAAACTCCAGTGGCATTTAAGTTCCACGAAAACCATATATACCTTTCACATATTTCAATTCCAAATTCCAATTACAACGAAACAAAACCCGCTCCGTTACTTTTTCCACACTTCACCTTTATCCTTCCTTCCCCTCTCTCTCCAATTCCAAAATGTCGCCGTCAGCCGCAAACAGCAGCAAAATCCGGCGCATTGTGCGACTCCGACAAATGCTTCTCCAATGGCGTAAGAAAGCGCGATTAGCGGCGCACGATGTGCCAGAAGGACACGTGGCGGTGTGTGTGGGACCCAGCATGAAGAGGTTCATTGTCCGCGCTAGTTACTTGAATCACCCGATCTTCAAGAAGCTTCTGATGCAAGCGGAAGAAGAGTACGGGTTTCGTAACCATGGACCACTCGCTATACCCTGCGATGAGTTTCTATTTGAAGAGCTTCTTCGGGCAATGGCCCGACCCGAACCCAGATTATACACGCTTGAAGATTTACAGAGACGTTGTCACGTGGATGTGCGAAATAGTAGTAGAAGTTTTGAGTTAGTAGGAGAATCAAGGCCTTTGCTTCATGAAGGCCCAATCTGCTAAGAAGTAGAACTGATTCACTCACTTTTCATTGAAAATACAAATACACTAACTTTTTTTTTTTTTTTTAATTGTTTTTGTATTTTTAGTCCTGATGATTGATGTTAGGTGAGTTTCTTTTAGAAAAAAAAAATATTATTTATTAATGAAAGATGATCAAAGAAAAATATTAGTAGGTTTTTATTTTTTTTATTTTTTTTTATCATTATTATTATTATTTGTAGACGATAAATACTCTTTAAAATTCTCGAATCTCAAATTTGAAATAATAATATCGACGATATCGGTCAGACTAAATTTTCTATAAATGTTTAATTATTATTTTATTCGTTTTTAGTTAAGTTTAAGTGTGGAGTGTAATTTATAAATATATATACAAATTTAAATTACTTTGATCAATTTCAAAGGATGCTTGCAAAGAGTGTTCCTCTTTTTGACGAAGTGCCCCCTTTTTTTTAAGAATAAACTTAGTGTTGTTGTAGGTATTGTTTTATTGTTCCTCTGACAAAAAATACAGTTTTGTTTTTTTGTTTTAATCAAAAAAGAATTTTGTTGACATCCTTCAAATAATTTGCGATATACACTACTTTTGTGACTCTAAGAAAAGTGTCTGAAGTCACTATGCTTAAGTTTTAACCCGTGTTTTTATGTTCATATTTTGATACTTGGATTTAATGTTATGTTCAATTTTAATTTTTAGAGTTTCATTCATATATATATTGTGTATAAAAGAGTTTTACCAAAATATTTAATCATATTTCATTATTATACAACATATTTACTATTAGGACACTTTATTACCTTAGTTTTAGGTCTAATAGTAAAAAAGCAAATATTAAATTGCAGATTTAATTTCTGTTAGTGTTATTAGAGAAAGATAAATGTATATTTTCAAGTGTTTAATGAACTATAAGACCTTACTAATTTTAAAATGGAATATCATTCTCTCACTATTTTTTTTTATATACAAAAATTTCTCCAATTTATTACATTAGTTTTTTTTAAAGTTTCTCTAAATTTATTTAAGTAACAAAATACGATGAGATGAACATATCCATAATTTTTACACTAATATTATATATCAATTAATCAGTAACATTTAATTTATAAAAATATTCAACTAAATAATGTTATTATTTTTCATTTTTTATAATCATATGTTAACGGTTAATTTGTTAAGAAATGGTTGAACCTTAAACTTCTAACATATAACTTGTTTGTGATATCAACACTTGCCCATTGAGCTATGATTTTGGAATATCAACATATGAAATTACAACCAGAAGGACAAAAGTGTCTCAGATTTATGATTTAAATAACTAAAATGTTGGAATTAATTTCCAACTACATACTTACAAATATGCTCGATACTCAAATTGAATATATAATTATATTTTAGTGTACAAATCAAATAAACATATATATAAGTATGTATATAAATAATTTTGGGTCTATAGCATGTTGATTTATTAAAGATATTGAAAATATATGAATATATTGCTTTACTAAAATACTCTCTATTAATGATATGGAAAACATAAATTAAAATAATTGAGAAAATATAAAATAATAAATAGAAATAATAGAAAAAAATATTTATAATTCATTAATATTATAAAATGATATATAATATAAAATAAATATATTTTATTCTAATGACATATAAGTTGGGAAGATTGATACTTTATTCATCTTGATTTATTTTTCAAGAATAACGTCCTTTTGACAAATTAGTATGTTTACGTGTTAGGTGTTCATGTATACAAAAACTAAAATGCTTGTTAATGAGTTGATAAAAGCTGCAAGGAATCAACGCGTCTATGATAAAACTAGATTCGGATGGGAAAAAACACCTGTCGCACGCAACAATTATGGATCTCCTTATTCAAAGCAAGAAATTATTACACCGTCTTAGAATATATCTTACGTCTTAATATATGTTCTTAAAAAAAAATCGTTGTCATTATAATTATTTTTTTCAATTAACATCTATTAGAGGTGTTAAAACTGACAACCCGACTTATATAGGGTTGGACTTAATGGGATTGTGGAAGTTTTGGATCGGAATAAAAAACTTTATTTTAATATAAGTCCATTAAATATTATCGAGTTCGACTTTAGACGAGTTACGGGTTAGACAAATAATTCACACTTTTATTTTTCAACTTATTATGTTTTTAATTTTTTTGAAATTTTTTTAATTTAAAAATTTTCTTCGATTTCTATTTTAAAAAATAATAGTATACTACTTATGCATTAAGTATGATTCAATTTGAATGTTCACTTAAAAAAAATTATAGTTTACTCTTTTTATATATAATGAGTTTAAACAAATTATATATGTATACCCAACTAAGTGGGTTGGATATCTTTAAACCTTTTTTTGGTGGATAAATTTTACTATTTTTAATTTTTAAAATTGGTTATGCGGGTAGCGGACTATCCGATACTCATACAGACTAACTCAAATGGGTAACGAGTTTATTCGGTCCAGGTTAAAAAGGCTTGGAAAAATTCGACCTGAAATTATTAGGTCCAAACCCTGTGTTTTAGCGGGTTGGGCAAACTGGATAACCCATCTTGACGACTCTAATCTTTACAAATATAGTTTTATTTTAAAATTGTCATTTCATCCAATTTTTAATACAAAAATTGTAACACCCTTAAAACATAACTATTTTTTAACAAAAAAAAAATTTAAATATAACATAATTATAATTTTTTTAACCAAAAATTAACTTCAAATGTTTCGATCTTCTTCTCTTAAAAAACCTAAACTGCCCATTCTTCATTGTTCCAGTCTTCTTACTATTGTAGAATTCCCCATGTTGTATCGCAATTCATAAAATAAAAAAATCTGAAAAAGTAAAATGAATTTGATCAAAGGTTCTACTCTATCATCATGACAAATTTTTTCACCATTTATTACCATTACATGATCTAGGAATAGATCTAAGAATAAAACTAGGAATTGAACTTTCTTCTTTGTCCCTCCTCCCTCAACAATCAAATTCTATTTCCACTTTTGGACATGAATATGTTGGTGACAATGATGAAATTATGACGAGGAAGATGACTGAAAACGATGAAGAAGAATAAATAATTTAAGTTTTATTAGGGAAGAAGACTGAAACATCTAATATTATTTTTAAGTTAAAAAATATTATAATTTAATTATATTTGATTTTTGTTGTTGTTGATAAATGATCATGTTTTAACAATATTACAATTTTAATAACATAAATTAGATAAAAAAAACTATTTTAAAATAAAACTATATTTTCAGCAATGTTAGCCAAAACAACTTATGAGAATTAAAATAAAAAAAATATTATAATTATAAGAACTAAATATATTTTTTATAACGATGTTGACACTTTTTTTCTTGACATCAATGTCACACCTTCTATTAATGAGATACTTATTAGCATATTGACACATTTTTTTTTTCTTGACATTAATGTCACACCTTCTATTAATTATACGTATTAGCATTATTTTAGTTGTGTGTTAAATATGTATATACACAATGCCTAAAAGAAAGTGTAACTACTCCTAAAAAAATACAAATGTAACTAAAATAAAAGTTTAAACCTTTTAAATTATAATTTAATTGATAAATATACTTATTTATTAAATTCATAAAAAAATATAAATATAATTAAAATAAAATATCAAATGTCTTAAGTCATAATTTGATTAATTAATATTAATATTGTTATATTAAACATCATATACCAGATTCACATACAAGACTATAAATTTTTGGTGGTAAATAACATATTAAATGAATTAATGATGTATATAGAACACAATTTTATACACGCCACTCTAAGGACACACATGTTTTCACACCTAAACTTTTTACATATATTAAATACGAAAAGAAAATGAAATTTGATATCTAAGTTTGATATCTCTAACACTTAACTATAAAATTAGAGCTAAATTAAATTCTTTTCGTATTTAACTACTGCCGGTAACTTTTTTATAGTATAGTACAACTTAACTTCATTGTGTTTCGTTTATTTTAAAATATATCCAAACATAGCATTGGAAATATCAGGAATATGTGATCCAAAGAATCAGCTTGGAAATTAACTTGCTCATCTATGTAAATTTGTATATCCAATAAACATCATGCTTAATTAAGCAAGCACAATAATAGGCTAAACAGGGTTGCTTTACAATTCACATATAATGAAGGACATAAAGTAAGAAAGAAGAAGAACAAAAAGGAACATATTGTAAGAATAAACACCTAAACGATTAGTTTGTTTCTTGTGTCGAAAGATTTATCATATGACACATTCAACTCTTTTAACTAAGCTATGTCTATTTTTCAAGAGTTACCCTGTTAAGTTCAACACAGCAATTTACAAAATGTGACGAACTTGCAACAAATTAACTATTCAAACATGGATAAAATGATCCAATGCAAAATAAATAATGGATAAAAGGGTAAAATCAAGTTGATAATAGTGTATTTCGTGAGTTTTTTATGTGCTAGCTTCATAAACTTTCAGCATTTTCAGTTCGTCATTTATCATTTAAAAACCAATCAATAAGGTAAAACACCAAAGACATATTGACTCACAATCTCTAATAATATGCATTTTTCTTTCTATCACTCTATGTTTGATTTGAGATAATACTTCACGTGATTTCGCCAATGTGATTAATGTAAGGTATTACACAATCTAGTTTATCAAAATATTCACAAATGACATTTAAGGTCAGATTAGGTGCAATTATGAATCCATTATTCTTTCAATAAATGTCGTTAGAAAATGACATGTTCATGTAATCTAGATTGATCGATAATGTTAAGACAACTAACATTTTGACTTTCATTAAATCACTTTAAAAATTTGAAACGTAAATTGTTTAATCTTGATTTGATGATGCAAACGATAACTACATAATATGAGTGTTAACAGTGAAAAGAGGAAGAAGATAGACCACCAAGAGACAACCACTCTAGGGTTTCATAACATAGAATGAATCAAACTTAAGTTAATAGGGTTACAATGAGTATATATATAAAACCAATAGAAATATCTAAAATACCCTTACTACTAATATATAATAATATTATCTAACATCTCCCCTCAAACTCACGATGCATTAACATGGAGCATCGAGAGTTTGTCAACTAAAAAAAAACGAAAATCTTTAATGGAATGCATCTTTGTGAACAAAACAACACTCCTGAAACAGCTGAAGTGCCTATGCCAAACAACACCCTTGAAACACCAAACAACACCCTTGAAACACCAAACAACACCCCTGAAACAACTGAAGTGCCTCCGCCAAACAAAACCATTGAAACACCAAACTACACTCCTGAAACAGCTGAAGTGCCTCCGCCAAAAAACACCCCTGAAACACCAAATAACACCCGCGAAACAGCTGAAGTGCCTCCGCCAAACAACACTCCTTAAGCAGAAGCAACAATCAAAGAGAAGAACCAAGCCAACAAAAGATCAAACCGAAACCAAATCAAACCAAATCAAACCAAACTAACCAAAGAGAGAAGCAACCAATAACAAGAACCAAGCCAACAAAAGATCAAACCGAAACCAAATCAAACCAAACAAAACCAAACTAACCAAAGAGAGAAGCAACCAATAACAAGAACCAAGCCAACAAAAGATCAAATCGAGACCAAATCAAACCAAACAAAACAACACCAAACCAAACTAACCAAAGAGAGAAGCAACAATCAAACAGAAGAAGCAACAGAGAGAGGAGCAATCAAACAGATGAAGCAAGCCAAACTTGTTTAGTGTTTTCCAATGTGCTTGAAGAGAATCATCCTTAGCACCAGCCATAACAAATAATGATAAGAAAATACGACAAACACAATCATTGAGACAAAATAAATTAGGGATAATCTGCTGCTGTGCGAGCAAGATTTCTCCCCCTACAGATGTCGTTTCGCTGATCCGACCATTGAAGACGAAGACCTGAATGTTACGAACCTACTGTCCAAAAATCAGCCCGATCCAACGGTTAACGAATGCGCAATCGATGTTTTTATGACACTGATTTAACAAAATCGGGAATAAGGTTACTCTTCTCTTTTCTTTACAATAGATCCCAAACTGTTGGGAACTCGACAGCGGAATAGAGGCGAAATCGTTCAAGGAGGATCGAAATAGGCTCTAGATACCATGTTAACAATGAAAAGAGGAAGAAGATAGACCACCAAGAGACAACCACTCTAGGGTTTCATAACATAGAATGAATCAAACTTAAGTTAATAGGGTTACAATGAGTATATATATAAAACCAATAGAAATATCTAAAATACCCTTACTACTAATATATAATAATATTATCTAACAATGAGAACTTTTAAATCTATAAATTTTACAGTATATGTGTTCTGATTGTTCAGACCTCAATTTTGTAACACCACGTCTCTGAAGTATTGTTCATTTTAGATGTGTCGTGAGCTATCACGATTTTGTCATTTGTGAAAAGGCGCCTCAATTATTTAGGAAGTACGAGAATAATATATAAACTATCTTTAGTCACTATTACCAAGTGATATCAGACTTTTTGATTTAACCAGAATAGTAGTCTCTAGTTGAAGCTAAGGGGCTAAAGAGTCTGTCAACTGTGTGGTAGAGACCTTTGTGGGTTTGTCCACAGACAATGCGATGATCCGAACTAGACATAGTTGGATGACCGACTTCTGGTACTCGAACAACGCTTTGTATCTTTGGTGGTGCTGATAGTATCTACAAACACTTTGACACTCAAGTAAAGTGTACTTTATTAGTGTTGAATGCACTTTTTATATAGATGGCAATCCCAACACATAAGAGGACATGAGCGTTGAATTGTCTTTAATGTTGCGGATTTGACGGGATCTCATCCATTGACTGTTGTGTTATGTCTGACTCATGACTCGCGAAATTATAAAACTTTTGTAGTGGATCATAATACTAGATTGAGTCGGTGAGCGAGTATGAAATGAGTTTGAACTAATCCGAAATAATAAATAAAAAATAAATATATTTATATTTAAGTCCATAAAGTATGGTTCCAGGGTGGGAAATGTGAGGTCATGGCCTCCTCTCTCTCTCCAAACTATACAGAATTCAGCTTAGGTCTTGTATACGGGGATAACTTAATAATGACTTGGTCACGTTACAAATGATGCCTTCTTGTGACATAAATAAATATATGGTGGCAATTTTGTTGCTGTAACGTTGAATTGAAATACGAGCAACTTTCATATATCATTATTATTGGTTGGTATTATTCACACAGCACCAATATTGCTACAATTTGTGCACTGGAGCCGAGAGTCACGGGGTTTAGTCCGTTGACAACGTAAAGGAAAAGGTCACTATAATCAGTGGATAAACTGTTAACCTTGGAAGAATCAAGTAGTACTGTTGTTGTACTCACATTAATTTTATCGATTATTGTTGTCATAATGCACTTTAACGACCACAAATTTCTTTTGTGATGCAACTAATCTGTACTTTATATTTCTATTGGAGGGTGGTTTGAAAAATTAATCCCATTGTGCTTTGCATCTTGCGTAGAATTTTCACAAACTTTGATTGAGCCGTAATTATCTTGTTTTATTCATTATTAAAGATATATGTAATTATCCTTTTCTAATTAGTATCTTAGTGACTGTATACTATTCTATAATGAACTATAAATAAAAAGATAATTCAAAATTAATATATTTTATTTTTATATTAGATAGATCATTTTTCAATTATTATTTTTATTTATATTTTATTTTAAATAAAATATATCACATATTTCATCTCTCTCACAATTAGTGTTATATTAGAAAAAAAAATATAGTGTATAATTTTTAATATGATTTTAATTATTTTTTTATATTATTATTTGATTATTACTATATATTTAACTTTCAGACAATTCTTTTACTTATTATATCATACATCAGTAATAGTGAAATATTTATCTAAAATTAAGATAAATTAGGTTTATAAAATTATTTACTTCTTTAATTTTATTTATTATATTTTTTAATATGTATCTAAAAATCTTAAACGAAATTTATCGAGAGACGGATGAATTCCAATAATTAAAAGGTAAAGAAAGTGGCCACTCTTAGAGTCTTTGAATTATGATGGTTCAAAAGTATCCAATCCAAGACCAAGTGATTATTTTGGATGGAAAGCATTACTTTGGGTCAGCCTCAATGGATATTGTCTTCCCATTAATTGGATTCTTGACAACAATTTTCTTCATGTTGGGCCCTCGTACTATCATACCCACATGCACGGATCAACTTTTCTGAAAAGTTCAATTTTTTATTAAAAAAAGTACATATATCTAATATGACAATAACAATATATAAAAATGGGAATCATCTACGACTACCACTATATGGTGCAACGATTATGTGTACTAAAGAGATACAATTCTATCTTTTTTTTCAAATGTTTAATTTATATTTCTATTTTGTTTTAGTTATATAGTAGAAACATTATAAAATTTATTTTATTTTAAGTGTTTAGAACGTTTCCACTAGACTAATTGGAAAATAAAAAAGTTGAAGCATTTTTGACAATTTAGTTTTTTGATGAATAAGATTGATGGAGTATATTGTAACAATAGCAATGAATAAACGCCTGGATTTGAGGTTGGAATAATTTTGTTTCTATTTGTATTGTAGTGTTGTACATGATCATAATCTTCTACAGGAAAAGCAAAGCGTTGTGGTAGTGGCATCAGGCATGTGTTGTGTATCACGTGCTGCTCATACCTATACTGTTTGTGTTCCACTACGAGGAGGGAGAGGGAGACCTTTGATCACCTGCTACCTGTACTCGCTGCACTACATAGATTTAAACTTATTTAGTTATTTTAGTCGTTAAAAATAAAACATGCTGTAATTATAATTCTTAATTCAGATAAAATATTAAATTAATCTTTAAATTATTAAAATACTATAAAAAAATATAATTTATTATTGAAATTGTCCCTTCACAGTTATAAGGATTAATTTATATAGATATTTTGATAATTTCAAAATTACATTAAAACATGTTTTGATAACGTCCTACACTTTTAAATAAAAGAAATGATTTATCATTTATATTTCAATGCTTAGCTCTCCATCACATTTTTCTGTACTCTTACTTTCGTTTTTTTCATTGGACATAATTTTACAATCCGAACTAGTGATCAATCTAGTCAAAGCATCGAGTCGGTGGATTATTAGTTAAACTATTAATTTTAGGATGAATATCGTATTTAAAAAATCATATATATTTATATCATATAATTTTGATTTTATTTAATTATTTTTTAACATATATATATATATATATATATATATATATATATTAGTAAGGATCATAATATTATTATTATTATTATTATTATTATTATTATTATTATTATTATAGAAAAAGGATAAGGTTCAAAATTAGCAATTAAGTAATAACACTAATTAGGGAGTCATAAGGTAGTTAGAGTGACAACAAAATCATGAAGTCAATTATTCTCTTTAATAAAAATTAATAATTAATTATTAATATCAATTATTTTTTAAAATATATTTTTATTAAAAAAAAATAAAATTTTATATCAAAGTTTCATCTCATTTCACATGAATGAGTTTTCTAACAAGTTTAACAAACTTGATAAGCGCTCGCATTTTATTTAGATGTAGAGGGAAGTCAAGCCCTAGAAAAGTCTAGGTTCCCAGCTCAATCTCGTCCGACATCCAACTCTCGAGGAGGTGGGGCTCGGAAGCGAACTTCTCATTGTAGTCTTGCCCCAACCAAAGGTTGTTAAGGTTGTTGTGGAGCATTGTTGTGAGGGAGAGAAAGTGTAACACCAACAACAAATGAGTCTTTCGACAATCTCCCACATTAAACGGCAACGAAGATTTAATTTTCTAACTTAATTGATGCTAATTTCATAACTCATGCATCGTACTATTCAACAATTTGAAAACATGTACTTCACCTTTGCATATTATATACTTCATTGGGTCAAACATTTGTCTTGACTCAAATTGATAGCAGTTATCCCGCAACATATTTTCAATAATTAAAGATTCGACCAACATCAACTTGTATCATCTCTAAACAACTCAACCCACAATGATAAAGAACAACAACAAATTCGTCTGGTGCGAGACACCACTAATTTTATCTATATATTAGAAGACATCCTCGTGTGGAACTAGATGACATCTTGACAACTAATTAATTGTATTTTTTAAACAATTTTTATGTATTTTTTCACCAATTTTAATTAAATTAATAGTGCTATTATATTTATTTAATTAATGTCATGTGACTAGGTGAAAAAATAAAAAGGAAATAGTGTTTAATTGTAAAAGTATAATATCCCAAAGAACCATAATAGCATATTCTCCAACTTTTGATAGAATCTAGTGGACAATAATTCATTCTTTATTTTATATTATATACCACTTGAAATTTACATATATAATTATAGAGATTTTGGATTTGAATTTTGATGAAGATGTTTTTCTTTTCACTAAAATTAATAAAAATATTCAATCTAACAATATAATATTTGTCAAATAAATTAAATCTTACAAATTATTTTACTTTTTTTATTAATATATTTTTTTGTTTTTGTAATTTGTTTATTTTCTTTCTCAATCATCCTTAATTGTTCTAAAAACTTTTTATATCTTTAGAGTCATTTGATTTTCTTAACCTTTATATGTACACATCTCTTAACTCCTTTATGGGGATGTTGATTTTATGAATTTCGAAGATTACTAGTTTATTATTTCTAAATTTTCTACCATCCTTTAAAGTTTTTCTGATATTCTCATTATTTTAGTTTTTTATTTTATAACTTTTGTTGCAAAATCTAACTTTTTCTTGGAGTGATATATCAAACTTCTCGAAGGAATTGTCTTGCTCGTTTGGAGTTGGATTCCACAATACTGGCCGTAAGCCCCTCAAGATAGTAGGATTGAGCCACATAATGAAAATTTTAAGACATTTGATTAGAAGAATGTACAAACATATTTGCATTATTGATATGTAACACCCTTTATTCAAATTATTCAAATAATGCAGAATTAACGTAAAAAAAAAATGTTAAGAAATTGCAAAAAATAAATACTTTACAAAAAAATTTAAAATGTTGTTACTTTACAAAATAAGTCATTTAATATCACTTCAAAACGTTGAATGAGTTTTACAAAATAATTTTGAACCTCAATGAAGAATTGAATTGGTTTGAGAATAATGTAATCTCTAGTATTTTGATGATAATAAATATAAGAGAATAATTTATCCTCAGACATTTTTGTTGAAATGAGAATGTACCATATCATTGAATAACAAACTAAAGACAAAAAAGAAAAGAGAAAAGAAGAGAAGAGAAGAGAAGAAGATCATTTGATGCTCATGTCTAAGTGACACATGTAATACAAAAGAAAACACGATTTAGTACTCATCATCTAATGATAAATGAGTAGCACAAAAATGAATCAGTTTCACTAAGGTCAAGACCCTATGAAGTTAACCATTTGTTAGCATGAAGTAATGGATTGAACGAGTCAAAGAAACAAATTGGATATGACATTCACCTTCTGCTAACGCTAGCGAAACACAAAAGATGTACAACAAACCATTTAACGCTTGGTACACGACAATCAAAATATCTTTCGATCAATCTGAATCACTATTCGATAAGCTCTCGATGTGAAGATAACATGAACATTAGCTTTCATTAGTATGAATAAATCACCAAGGCAAAAGCGATGAGGTATAATGTTTAAACATGAAGATCAATAAGTACTTTTAAAGATTCAACTCTCTGTACACAATAGTCTAAAAAGCAGCCAATAACTTTATGTCAATGTTCAAATGACTGTTTTTGGTATTGACAACGACTATCAACGGAATCTCCTCAAGAACTATATTGTCATTTGTCACGTCCAATTTTAAATTCACTTATATCCTCAAGTTGATGTTGAAGAAAATAATGGTACTTTGTCCTATAGGCCGAAATCCTAAATAGAAACCACAATGCCAGATATATATTTTTCTCTCTTATTTAGAGTAAATTATCTTGTAAATTATCTAATAAGAAAAATGAATATCTGCTCTGCGAGAGATACTTGAATTGATAAATTGAGATTGTATCATATATCCTCTCTTTGACACAAAATTTTGCACTTAACATACGAAGTACAAAACCTAGCCACACTATTCTTTTTTCATTTATCCTATTTTCTTCTTCTTTGATTGAAGAGAGGTAGTCGAAGACTATTTTTGGCTTGAAATCACCCATTTCCCTCATTTTTGTCTCTATTTTATTTAAATAGGTGGTTTCTACATATATTTATTTCTCTCTCTCTCTCTCTCTCTCTCTCTCTCTCTCTATGGTTTGTAAGTTTTTCGTCTAAGTACGATGTTGTTTTGTTCTTCGTCTTAGTGCGACGTTTTGATACATAATCTTATTGCATTGTTCATTTGATTAAGATTGACAAATCAACTTCGATTCGATCCAATGTAGATGCAATCCGTGACTTTGACCTCGTCAATATTGCAGCTCTAAAAAAGTAGATATTTCATATAATTTAATTTTTGTTGAGAATAATATATCTGAATATCTTTAAAAGATTTTATTTATATTTATATTTTAATTTAATTTAAATTTTAATATATTTAATTAAGATATATCATTAGAATATATAATTTATATTTATATTTACAGTATTTTTAGGATTTGGTCGTTAATTTAGGGATATTATATGTATTTATATCACAATATAACTCTATATTTAGAGCTATGAATAAAATTTAAGATTAAAAGTTTTTCCCCACATACAATATATGTCATACTTTTTCACGTACAAAATATATTAATATAATTTCACTTCCAAAAATACAAACAATAAAAAATCTATCAATTTTATTATATTTATAGACTTTGTCAAATTTGTAGATATTTTTTATTTTATACTATTAATTTATATATTGTGAGTTTGTTTGTAAATTTATTATTTTAGAGATTTTGAATTATATTATTTTTTATGGATGTAATTTTAACCCATTTAATGTCATTTTTGTGTAAAAAAATGAGTTGCCTTAGACACAATTTTATTTGTAAAATGGTCAACAGTAGCAAAACGAGTTTCTCAAAAAATTTAGAGGTATATAAAATACTTATTTTGTTGAGGTAGGGTAAAAAATATCTAAAACTTGAATAGACAGTAAAAGATATTCAAAGTTAGAAAGCTAAAATAAGTAATTCCCAAAGCTAAGAGAGGGAAAGTATCCTAAAAAAACTAAAGAGAAAGAGTCAAAAATAATTACGGCCCAAAGAAATATAGGCATACTTATAGACCTTTGTTTGATAATAGTAGAAAAGTCCTTTTAATTGAAAGGTGTACCGGTTCGGGCTAAATAGACCCAAATGAAGTTCAAATGACCCAAATTACCTAATGAAAGACAATAACCATGCGTACCACGAAATAGAAGAGAACATGATTGGATGCATTTTAGGAACAAACTTCCATAAATAGAAATTCCCAATTGTAGATCACATATATCACCAAGTGAAAGACAAAGTTAACAACACTCTGAATTAATCATTATTCTATTGGGAACATAATTTATCTATAACAGTTGAAGACAAGAGAATTTGAGGCTATATATTCTTGTAGAAACAATGTCCTCTTGATCTGTAACATAATTAAAATGGCATGTAGATGTAGTTACATTACAACTGGCTTTTGTTTGAATTCATAATTAAATTGAATTGATATCTTATGTTGGTCCAGACAAAATCAACCCCTCATGTGTTATGAAAGACCACAAAGTAGATAGAGAGAAACAAAGGATGTGAAGATATTTTTTTGTGAATAAAAAAATGAATTGTAGATAGCAGAAGACATTCTTTTGGGGCCAATGGAAGTTGCTGAGTTGGTGAAGCAGTTATAATTTGTAAGAGAAGTTGTGAATGTCAGAAGTCTTTTGTGGTTGAGATGAAAAGAAACATTAATAATGAAGAGAGGACCATCTAGCTGAGCCAATTTTTATTTTCAGATGGTCCTGCTGCAAAAGGAAAGCAAGTTACTATCATACTCTCTTTGAATCAACCTTCATCAGAACATGTTTGATATTGACCTTTTTATTAGTAAAATATATATTTTTAAATTCTTTTTTTAAAATGTAACATTTTAAATTCTAAAATCATTTATCATTTATTTTTCAAACAGTGATTTATTATTATTTTCAGATTAAAAAAAAAACAATTTTAAAATAATAAATTTTATCTATCAAATATATTACTGAATTGAGTCTGTTTTTTTTTAAAATACCTTGCGGTACAGTCTAAATTTATACAAACTTATAAATTGTATAGATCTCAATTATCCTATTGCACTATATGAACTAACAGCTACTTGCTATATAGTGATGAAAGTTTTCCTATTGTGTATTATCTAATAGTAGACTTTAGTAGTTTATACTTTAGTATAAGTTTTCCAACGTTTGACTCTAATGATGTTTTTCAATTTATACAAACTTAAATTCCAACATTTACTAACTTAGTTGGATTAGCTGGCTGTGTTAGTTTAAGTATGTGGATGGGGAATGTTCCAACCCATCTTGTTGAATCTGCTTGTATCAATCTCTGATTTATCTATTGAATGAAGTTGTTTATCGTCAAAAAAAGTTTCCAACATTTACTGAATACAATATGTTTTCCAAATGTCCCTTGCTTTGATGCGACCTCTGAGGTGAACGATTTAAAAGCAAATAATTCAAAAGGTCATAACAAGTACAAAAGACCTTGGTTAACATTTAATCCATCAAAGTGTTAAGTATTTTCACTTTAGTCTCTGATTTAAATAAAAATTTAAATTAATTATTAAATTATTAAAATAATATTTAACTATTATAACAAAGATATAATTTATTATTATAGTAGTATCTAAAAAATATAATTTATTATTAAAATCATTTCTGACCATTGTAATATTAAAGATTAAACTACTAATTATTTAATAATTAATTTAAATTTTTGATATTAAAGAACAAAATAAGAATATACCAAACTTTCAAATAGTTAAATGGTGGTTTTTCGAAAGACTTTGCTATAAAATAAGACTCCTTAATTGAATTAAAAAAACTTGATTTATTTCTTCAACTCTGATGAACTGGCCACCCACTGGCTTTGATCTGTTTAAGCAGATTTTATGGATTTTCTTGCTTTTTGGGCAGATATTGTAGCAGAGGGATTAAGAGGGGCATTTGGATTAGATGTAGGTCAAATTCTCGATTAAACAACGACCACAAAATTTGGTTGAAAATCAGTATGGTTGTCCCAATTTTTCTTACATTTCTCTCTGAATCATCCTACGTTAAAGTAAAAAGTAACATAAAGCTAATAAGTATAATTTATTTTATGATAAAAGTATATAATTTTGTAAAAAAAAAAGTAATAAAATTTAAATACAACTAAGTCCTACGGTGTTGTTGTAAAGTTTGAGATAATATTGATTTTATTAATGTTTTAAAAGAATTAACTAAAGAAAAAAGATGTGTGTCAATATTTTAGGTCATTATCTCCCATATATGAAAATTAAAAAAGTCAGTGGGTTTCAACTCTAACCTCAATTAGGGTGTTTATGGTAAAAAAAAATTTAGTAAATAAGTACAGATTTGATTCAATTTTTAAAAATTATTTTCAATTGGAGTTCAATATATTTTTAAAATTGATTTATAAATATAAATTAGTTTAATATTTTGAATAAATTTAAAGTTAAATCGATTTCAAATATGTTTTTCGCAAAAAGAATTTTGAAATTCTTTTGAAAAAAAATTTTGATTTTTGTAAAGAAAAATAAATATAAAAAAAAATTTGATTTTTTTTTTCAAGATAAAAGGTTTTG
>JBBPBR010000003.1:19126527-19159766 GCA_037974775.1 Cicer pinnatifidum | reverse complement strand
ATTTAATTTATTTTTTTGTATAAAAAATATTCTAAAGTGCAGGATATCCTTATAATATTCAAAGTAAAAGTATAAAAAAATTGAAAGGTACATTTGAATTTACTTAAAAGTAAAGATCCAAATAAAAATATAAAATTTTTAAGGACTAAAAAGTTAATAATTTTTTTAAAAATCAAATTTATCCAACAATTAACGCCTATTTTTTGTGCACATAATTTAAATATAATTTATTTGTATTTGATAAAAAATATATATCTTATAAAAAAAGATTAAAAACTATGCGGTCCTATACGTATGTGAGGGTGTAAATACATCCCTTAAATTGATAAAATGAAATGTAAATATAATAAATATTTGTTATAGGAAGAAACATAAGAGAAAAGTAACTAGTTGGCTTTCATTTGACATTAAACATCTCTCACAGGGTACATACTAATACTACACAGAACCTCTGTAAGGAAACCTTTTTACAATTTTTAACCCATGAAACAATCACGAGTAAAAAGTTAGAGTCACATAATAATACACATAAAAAACCAAAATAGGTTGGTTGTTCTTCAAACATGCAAGCTCCATTACTCACTCCCAAAAATTCAATAATAAAAAAAAAAAGAGATGTAAAAATATCACATCACAAAGAAAATGAATTGAATGAGAACAAAAATGGCTATGATAAAAGGAGATTAAAAAAAAAGAGAAGCAAAAAGCTTTTGCTTCATCTTTGGTGATCATGAAACGATCTTCTCCAAATCACAACCATATTCTTCTCTTTCATCTAATCATTGATGTTAAAGATCGAAAAACAAATTCTTCACAAGGAATAGTGAGACCCATATCATGATCAAAGCCAAACTCCTCTTCAGCTTGTCGAAGAAGGGATTGAAACTCAGGGTGAGTTAAAAAAGAGATTGGAACAACATATCTACTTCGATTCTCACCAACGTAAACAGGGAAATGACCTTTAGGGACATCAAGGTTATGATCATAGTCATTTTTCTTTCCTAAGCTTGAACATCTTTTAAGGATTTGTTTCAAAACTGCATTTTGAGGAAGTTTGTTGGAGCATTTTTTAATGGCCATTGTGTGAGATGAGAGTGATGAAGAATAAGTGGTAATAGGGGTATGTATTTATGGAGAGAAGAGAGAGGGAAAGGGGTAAAAGGGTAATGTGGAGTGTGGGGACAGAGGAAAGGACAGAAGTAGCACGGGTTGTAGTAATTGTAATATTGGGGTTTGTGTATTTGTTTTCAAAAGACATGGTGGGAGCAAATGCTATTGGTTATACTACTCTTATGTTGCTCTTCTTCATGTCAACATGGACCCAGTTTTTCTATGTTTCACACTCTATGTCTGTTTTCGCGCTTCATACTCATTCATCATCTCTATATTGATCGCAGAATTACAATGTTTTTTAAAAACTATGTGTTCAAGCTTTTTGTACTTTAGATGAAATTACTGTGGGTATTTTATACATCATTTTTCAAACTACTCCTCTCTCTCATTGGCTTTAAATACCACCTTCACTTTTATTATTCTCTTCATAGTATATTATAAGATGGTGACTTCTATTGTACAATACAAAATCGATATGTTTTAATATTATCAACTTAATTAATCAATAGGAGATATGTCAAATATGAATAAGTTTGACCGTAATTTTAAATTTAACATAAATTTTTTTTAAGGGAATTAAATTATTAAAATAAATGTAAGTCTACAACTAATTTGGCAGTTTAATATATAATATATGAACATTGATGTGGAGAAAAGGAATACATTTATTCATTAAAAAATGAACATGTACTAATACATCATTCTTTTTTTAGAGTACCATATAAATTGTCTTATAAGATCGACTTAATTACAATTTTAGTCTTCTTATTTTCACTTATTTATAAAATTACTCTATCTATTTTAACATTCAACAATTCTGATGTATCTCTCATATCTTTTAGTGAAAAAAAAAATTAATTAGATATATTTTAAATGAAATGACATATGATCTCATGAGATTGAACCATCTAGATGATTTAATTATTCATATTTTATTAATTAAATTATAAAAATTAATAATTTCAATAAATTGAAAATGAAATTTTTAGAACATTTTATTACAATTTCATATATTTTAATAATTCAATATCACATGCCACATCAACATTTTTTATGCTAAAAAATTAAAGAAAAAGATCAAAACTATCAAATTTTAAAATAAAAGACCAATTTCGTGAATTGGTAAAAATAAAAAGACTAAGACTATGATGCAAATTTCAAAGTTTTAAGAAAAGTGGTTATAAAATTTGTGAGTTCTCATTCGTGCAAGGAAATGAAATGCTATAGTAGAAAACTTTTTCTCTTAAACCTGTATTGTAGAATTTAATTTTATTATCGGTATCGAATTTTTTTTTAAAAAATTTCTAATACATACTTTTTTAAAATTTTTCAATAAAAATCTTTTGTATTGAAATTTTTTTTAGAATTTTTCAGAAGAAATCGTCTATAGTAGAAAACTTTTGTGGAATATAAATACAAATATAGAGAGATATAGTGGAAACTTTTTCATAGTCAAATATGTATGTCAACGTGACGGTGCAGGGAGTACGATCCTCCTCCTCGTCTGCGCTATCCAAAATGCTCCTATTCCTAATCCCATCTCCATTTCCCACATTTGGAGACTTTTTTAATCAGTTCCCTTCTTTGGGGATCCCCATAGTCCACACAAGGACCCCATTAACATGATTAAATAAACGATATCTTATTATTTTGAATTAAATTGAGTGTAAAAATTAATATTCAACCAGAAAATAAAATGTGATATTTAGAAATTATTAGTAAACATATTAGTTACTTAGTTATACAAGTTAAATATAATAATTAGTTATTAGATAGTTAGTTATATAAATTAAGTGAACAAAAATAAAATATTTTATTTTTCTATATTAAGGAAGTTCAAAAGTAGAGTAAATTAAATTAATTGTTAACTCTATTAATTTAGTAATATAGACAAATATGTGACATATATATAGCTGAGTAAATATAGACCAAAAATGACAATAACAACAATTTCAAAAAATCACAATTGAAATCTAAAATATCTTATCATCTATTCTACATCTTTATTACTAATCCTAAACGTAATTAAGCCTTTTATATATATTTTAATCTCCGCACACATTTGCAACGAAGCCTTTTATATATTTTTCATGTATGAGAATTAATTAATAATACGCAGTTCACTGTTCAACGACATTATCATGGCCCATAAACCTACATTTTAGCATTCACATAATCCCAACTAGAATTATTCAACTCAATAACACATTTCTAATTAAAAAGTTAAATTTGCATGGTGAGAACATAGAGAAGAGGAAAATGGAAAAAACAAAGCATATCCATTGCCGTAAAATAGAAAAGCATGGAATTTTATGTTTATATATAAGGTAAAAGGAGAAACAAAGTTGCAGGAAAAAAATTAGGGTTTTGTTTTTGAGGTTACAAAATTTACAGATTTTGAAGGAAGGAAAAATATTAAATTTAAAGATGAAGAATAAAATAAGTGGTAAGATCAAGAAATGGTTTAGAATTCTTTTTTAGGAGAAAAAGACGAGGAATAAATTAAATTTGTTTTTGAATTTTTTTCCACCTTAGTTTTTGTCTATTTAATTACGATATTTGTCCCTTTTACCAAGAGAGTTAATAATCAACTTAACATAAGAATGGTACATATGAATAAGTCAAAAACTATTTTAAATTTTTTGTGAGTCAAAAACCAAAGCGATACTGCATTGTACTTTAAGACATTAAAAAAAACTGTTTATCTTAAATATTATAATTTATTTTATTCACCGTCACATGATATTTTATTCACCGCAACTTGAAAATCGGACTGTATAGTTTGGCTTTTGTGATTGTTGTCTGATGAACGGCACATGAAATGAAACAAAAAGCCATGTGTTTTGTTACACTTTACTCGTACCTTTCAACTTTTTAACCTTAGTCTAATTCCTTTATTAACTCCAAAATTCAAACTTCAAATTAACACTCGCTTCAGCATAAATAATTTCGTAATACTGGACTCGTCAGATCTCTTTTACCTGAACATCGTGTTGCATCACCTTCCAATTTCACGAACAAATAATTGATTATATAGTAATGGAATTAATAATTAACCTATAAAACTATTCATGATTTTTGAAATATTAACGAATAAGAACAAACCATAATAAACTAGCTAAGCTGTCGAGATGTAAACCTGGAGAGGTCATACTCGAGGAATTATTTGGTCGGATGGTTCTTTTCTAGCGAGACATTCACATTAAGAATCAGTTTGATAAACAATATAAAACACATACTTGAAATAAATTATCGTATAATGTTTGATAAACTAACTAAATATGATTAATTAATCTAAAATTCTATCTTTTTTAGTCTTTTTAGTTGAAATTTCTATCTACAGACTAATAAAATATTATAAGAATAATAATTTATTTAATTATTCTTATAAAATATAATTTAAAATATAAAATTAAAATACAATAAAATAGAAAAATAAAAATAATTTATAAACTATAATCTAAAATATTAAAATATAAAAATAATTAATAGAATTTAATATTAAACTTAAAATGAAATATTAATAATTAATTTAATTTTTTTTTTATGATTTTATCTCAAAGATTATTTCATCTTTTTTATATATTTAATAAATTAGTATTTAAAATTATAAAAATATTACGAAATAAGACCGCATTGAATACATATACACATCAAACATTTAGACACACCGATATAAACTGCAAATGATATACATATAATATAAGTAAGAATGATTTATATACTCACTTTTTTAGGTTTTTATTAAGTAAAATTTGGCATAAGCCCGTTATATTTTTTGACGGTATTGTAAGCCCATTATTATATGCCTGTATTTGTTAGTGCCCACAGAAATTAGTATTTCAACAAGATAGGACTTCCCATGTGGTCCTGCCTAAACCATAACCACCTGGTAACACATCCAAATTGAAGACATCATTAAAATTCAATGCGCACAACTATTTAGGTTACCCTGCACTGCAGTAGCATATTTTCACTTCCAAGCTAAAAAAAAAAGAAGTGATCCTCTAATAATAAGGATAAAATTAGTAATTTAAATAAGGGAGAGAAAAACAAGGTAAAAAAAAAAACATAAGTTGTAATGAGAGGTGGTTTAGATAAATAAAGTATGAAACATTGATAGTGACACATATAACATATTAACATTGACACTCCTTTACTAAATGAGAGTTTTCTCATTAATGATTTTGCAGTTTTCTAATCTCATTCGTCCTCAAAATAAAATTGCAAGGCATTACCAATTACCAAATTTGTAACATATGACAATGTAAGGTACACATAGGAAAGCAGATAATGGTACGTCGCATTCCTTGAATAGAGTCTTCATGTTCTGTGAATAAGATTAATTGAAGAAAGAGATTGGGAAAAAAAATTTAATGGCCCACAATTTTCACCAAAATGTGGTGTTCAGATGATCAAATCAAATAAGGGATGTTCTTTTAAGTTGATGGTGACTTAACATTTATGTTTGCACATGAAGGCCATGTTACTCTTGCCCCCAAAATTCACTTGTTATGGCCCTTTGAGATTAGATCATTCCAACCACTTCAAAATATATGCAGCATGTGTACTCACTCAACACTCTACAGTGTTATATCTTTGTATAGTGTAAGGTAAAAGTATTGTATATTAATGTGTTATGAATTAATTGTCATTTTCATTTCGGTTGGAATTACCTGAAAACTTGTTGAGTCAATTATAGATTGTTCAAACCAACCCCTAAAAGATGCTCTATATTTGGAGGTTGTTGGTGCTAGTGATATGGTGGGGATGTGAAGTTTATATGAAATTAAACTAATGTAATGTTGAATTGTGAAAAATATCTTAATCCCGAATCTTAATCATTTAATTAAAAGATATGATATCATTTCATAAAAATAAAAAATAAAAAGATAGGATATCATGACTTGTTTTGTCTTGAATTGGGAGCTTTGACATGCTAAGACGGTAGAATTTGGCCTAGTTTTGGGCTTAGTAAATGTACCTAATAAAAAAAAAATTACATTTACGGTTCTTTTGTTTAAGATTCTTACATTTTTTTATGTTTTAGCTAGATTGGTGTGTAAGTTTAAAAAAAATTATTTTGTTAAAAAATGATTTTTATGGTGAAAATGAGAGTTATTTCGATTATTTTTTCAAGAAAATAATTTCTAATAAAAAAAATGAAGAAATACAAAATCTCTTTTAAACATTGAGTATTTAAAATATCTTACTTTTATTTATTTTATTTAATTAGCAATCGATGGAAATATCTTACACAAAAAATAGTTAATAATGAGCTATCTCTATTTATAATAATTACATATCAAAATTATATTTTTATAATCAGTAAAAAATATACCCTCCAATAATAGTCTATTGACCATACGAGTTAAATTCTACCATTTTAATATGACTTTCTCCATGTGTAAGAGTTGCAGTTCAAGCCAATGAGTTGTTTAATGTGTTTGACTTCTTTACTATTAGAATCAATTACATGTCAGTAAGACTTTTATGACTATACAAGTTGCCTTAAAATAGATTTGTTAGGTTAAAACAAACTCATTTTACAAAGATAATTAATAACGTTTTAATCCACGCTCACTTAAAAATATTTTTGCTATTTAGTGTGGTTACAAATAATATTTTTTAGGTACATTTTCTAAGTACATGTCATGACATAAGGATAATACACGACTTCATGAAAATGTGTGTATAATATAATGTGAGTTTTTAAGGTTATAAAATGGAACACAAATTTGATATACAAGAATATGTTAATATTTTCTAATGTTAGTCAAAATATTCCGTACACAACTATATCTAATAGTTGGATGACATTTATGTGATAGTCAATTCATTTTCTCATGATTTTAATAGTTTTTTTTGTTGTTGTTGGAGCTGTAAATTGTACATTGAATATCTTCAAGCAATAATTATTTTGACTTAGATAAGACCACATAGATACTCTCTTCAATAATTTTTAACACAGTCGTATTTTTAAATTGAATTTGAACTCGAGTATTTATGAAGTATAAAAACATATAAACCATTCATTTAAGTGTTTTTGTGCTATTATATTTTTTAAAATGTACCATATGAAAACTCTTCAGAAGTTCGACAAACATTCTAGTACTTCTTCGACTATAATTATAAAATGTAAGTTGTCTCAATTACCCCTGGATTAAATTTTTGTTTGTTTTCAATTATTTTAAGACTCATTCTCTATCCAATTAATGTAAGCTTTGGCTCTAACTTTAAGCGATAAACACCAATTTACATAGTGTGGTTTCTTGTTTTGGTTTAAAACAAACAAAACAAAACAATAAATAATAATAATAATAATAATAATAATAATAATAATAATAATAATAATAATAATAATAATAATAATAATAATAATAATAATAATAATAATATAATGAAGGACAATAAATTTCTTTCATAAATGTACTTAAAAAATTATACAAAAATTACGTTTTTTTTCAAATGTGTAAATCCGAAATAATATGGTGGCGTAAAAAGTTCCTAGCTGGATTGAAATATACTCCACACCAAATGCAAAACCTAGGGCTACAACAACCACAAAATTTTGAAAAGGGACCCAAGTACTGAAGGTTGCATCCTTCACTCCTTGCCAATAAAAAAGGACACTTTCTTGGTTAGCATGCATATGTTGTTGTACCTACTAATAACTACATGTATATTTTGGTCTGGTTATTGCACCTACTCCAAAGAACATCAATGTAAGAACCTCACTTGGAAGTTTGAACTTTTTTTCTTCCATTAATAGTAATCCCTGAATTCCACTTCAATCCTAGACCCACTCATATAGCTTGCCTTTTTTGGTCTGCTTATTAACTCTATAATAATGGATAGAATATAATAGAATAAAATGAAATACAACATAATAAAAATAATAAATTATTTAAATATTGTATGATGAAATAAAATACAATGAAATCTACAAAATAATTTATCCACTCCCTCAAATTAAAAGGATTTTTGTTACATAAGGTAAGATGGAATATATTTGATCATTTTCTATTTTATTTCAAAATATTTAAAATAATTCAATAAAACATAATGTCATTATAGTTTATTCCACTATTCCTGTTTCCAATAATTCAGTAACCTTAACCTCATTGCAGACCACAACACATAAAGTTTACTTTTACTTTTCTTGGAGCTGAAAAATGTCCCATTCTGAGAATATGATAACTGTAACAGTTATACTTAATGTATATTTATTTATAATAAACAAAACAAAAATTGAACTTATTAATATTTTATCATCATTAAATAATACAGATTGGCCGCTTGTGTTTATTGACTAAGGAAAATTAATCTTATACAACTTCAACACCACAGACAAAAATGAAATAAATTACAATACCACTGAAGAAACAACTAGCCGATGAGGAACATTTAATCAACTATTCCACAGCACTCTGACTAATTAGAAAATACACCTCAAAGTCCTAATTATATGTCTATTGGTCAGAAGAAGACTTAAGCTGCTTATGCTGTCCTTCTATCAAACTTATCTGTCGTTTGACTTTCGCAATATGAGCTTGAACCTATGCAGTGGAAAAGATGAAATAACTATCAGATGGCATCAGTTTTCTTACAAGGTTAACACGATAGGGTCATTCAAAGTCTACAAGGAAAAGTAACACCAAGTAGTTTATTTGGGCTTATCTTAGGATATAAACATTTGTATACCTATTTAAGATAATTATTGAAATAACTTATTCACAAGTACTTATATGATAAACACTTAATTACATTGTTTATCCAAATGTACCGTAATTCCAGCAATCAACAACTTATTGGCCAAATACAAGGAAAATGACCATCATACAGAATTTAGCACACTGACAATCGTCAATGATTTAGAGAAATGAAAATAAGTTCTGCTACATAGCATTATCACAAAATTTAAAAGTAAATCATGGAAACATTACATCATTATCTTTTAAGTTATATATTATTTAGAAGTGCGTTATGATAAGCATTCTGAATAATCATGCCTGGCATAGAATTATTAGAACATACATGACCCACAATGTATTATAATGGATGTCAGAAGCAAACCATTGAATGATGAAGAAGCAGAGGTGATAGTACAAGATAACTGTTGCATAAAACTGGAATAATGTTAATTTGTATATACAACATCTTTTCTGTCTTCTATCCCTGTTCTCCCCTCTCCAATTACTATCTGCTAGCTCCAATCTTTCTTTAGAAGTTGAATTAAATCATTTAGTTACAGACAAGAATCTCATACATGCACTGGTCGGTACTACCAATAATCTTATTTGAGAATAATTTGTACTAATAATTCGAATACAGTTCTTTTAACTCAACTAGTCACAAAATTGGACATAAACATCATACAAACAAATAAAATTGAAACATAGAACAGAAGTTTTGACAGATAAGTCATGATTATATGTTATGAATGAAGGCATATAAAAAATAAAAGTTATGAATAATACTTAGAAAAGTGGTCCTCCATTAAATATAAATAATCCTTATACATTTTGTTTTTTATAAACAGTAAACTTGGATCAAAATCATAAAACTAGATTTTATTACAATTCTATGCAAGGAGGCTAACAGGAACATGTATAAATGTATAGACAATATTATTACAACTGTGCAAATTCTAACTTTTCACCCTTATTAAAGCTACATTATTAATTTCTATGTAATATTATTTAAATTTTAAATAAAAAATAAAACATAAGATAATCTCAAGTTGTATCCATTTTTTCTTTCTTCAATTTAGTTAAGTGGAAGAGGAAAGTAGGGAAGGGGAACTGGATGATAGGGTAGGACACACGCATCAGCCTAATTTATTTAAGCAAATTTATTAGTATAAAATAGAATTATGATATACACTCTGAATATTCATGTCCCACATATACAAAATAAGTAGAACTACCTAATCCACAATGTATTGATGATAATGGATGCTAGAAACAAATCCTTTAACAATGAACAAGTGATAGTACAAGATAATTATGAAATAAAACTGGACTGATGTTAAACTGCATACTACTCCACATGCACAGGTCAGAACAACCAATAATTTTATTTAAGAAAAATGGGGTGCACTCTATTCTAACAATTCAGAGGCACAATTCTGTTAAGTCAAATAATAATCACAAAAGTGGGCCACAAGCATCGTGCAGACAAAAATACAGCTCAAGTATAGAAAGAAGTTTTGGGTTTTTGATTGACGACTCTTGATTATATGTTTTGAAGTTTAGAGATAATACTTAGAAAGGAGCTCCTAATAATGTTTTTGATAAACAATAACCATGGATCAAAATCATAAAACTTGATGCTATAAAATTTCTCTAAAAGGAGACTAACAGGTACATGCATACTCATTATTTCTAGGGTGGTAATTACAAACAACCAAACAGGTGCACATGTATGATACAGACTGTTTCTTTTGTGGAGAAGATGTAGCATACAGACTTAATTACTAGTAAGGACACAAGCATATACTTGCTATACATTGTTCATGAAGATTCAAAAAAACGTATCATCAAAGCATCAACAACAACTTTGACCCCCACAAAGATTATATATACTTTAAATCTATGAAGCACGAATACTGACACAAACACCGGACACAACACTGACACGTCAACATCGGTAATAGTTTGAGAACAATAATTCATTGAATGTAATCAATGTGTTTGTGTCGTGTCGGCCACCGATAGGTGTCGGAAAACAGAACACGCCTTTAATCAGAAGTGTTGGTGTTATAGAGCTTTAAATATTAAATATGATATTATGTCATTCATACCTGCTGACGAGCTGCTGCAAGCTGTAAGAGTTCATCTGCTTCTGAGAAATTCAGGAACCATTGGCTTAAGGGATTATCTTTGGTATCACCTTTCCTCCTTCTATTTGCATCTTCAACTGGAACTGCATTTGTATTATGATAGTTTATTCAACTCAAATGTGGAAAAATGAAAGCTGCAGTTGACTATGGTAATTGCAAAGTAACATACTGGGAGGAGGCAAGGTATGCCCAGCAGGTAATCTTGGAAAGTTCACAGCTGGGTGGTGCTGCACACGAGCTAAAAAAGCTTCAGAAGGATCCGGGAAAACTACCTCGTCATAGAATTCCACAACAACGGGTTTTTTTGTGGACATGGAACTGTTTTCATCCTCTGGATACAACTTCAAGTGATGATATCTGTATATATATTACACTTCAATAAAACACAAGATTCAGAAATTATTTTGACATTCACAAAACATGGTTTGCAATCTGCATGATTAATAACAGTGAATACCAGATCTATGGTCATGTAGTTTATCATTAAATAATATTCAAGCATTGGAATCAAATAGCTGCATGGTTTAACCAATCATAGAACAATAGATATTAGTCATATAATCATCTAAGCTTATCATTATTAATAAAATGAGGCATTGAAGCAAACCAAACTACTGTATTTATCTAACTGAACTTAGCACGGCATAGAGCAAAACTCCTGCAGCACTTTAGAAAATAAAAGCACATTGTTGACGATATGTCCTGTGTTGAAACATACTAAAGCTATTTGAGATTCCCCTACCCCTAATAGTATTTTTCAGCATACTTTGAACCTCTCCATTGATCAAGAGATCACACAAAAGGATAAAGAAACTTAATTTTCCCCCTAAACAAGTAACTAGCTACTAAATCAAAAGCAGCACCAAACGACTCACAAGTTCAAAGGCTTGTCGCAAACATCACTGTGAAAATGAAGTGTGATGGCAATTTCAAATTCTCCCCATCCTGCTTCTGACAACTCAAAAGGAGGTGCATCCACAACCCTTGTGGGATTATTGAAACTAGAATGCAACTGAAAAACAACCCGCTTTATAATAACCCCTAGGTCCTCATTAGATGCTCCACGAACATACACAGTCCATTTATGCGATTGATACCTTGTATAACATAAACATTATCACCTTATTACTCTCTTCTTTTTGTGAAGAAAAAAAACCCATTTAAGCAATACATTAATTAAACCAATAATTTGAGGTTGCAATGTAAGATACTTACTCACTAGCTTTTTTGCCAAGCCAAAATGCTATGTTCCCATATACTATTGGAACACTTATTTCTACATCTTTGAGTTTCTTACCTGAGTTCTACACAAAACCAGAAATGGTTACCCTAATATAATCAATAAAAGACTCTACTTCAGTTAAATAAATAAGTTCCTTTGCCAATGTATTTGAATTCTTAAATCCTATTCAAATTTATCGTTCAGCATAGTGATTTTAAGGTGCTATTGCAGTGCTGGAAGATACTTCCAAATCAAAGCTTCGAATTTGAATCAAGCTGCAAGCTTTACACACTCTAAAAAAGGGTAGAGTTTTGGGAAACCTTTATTTTTTTATCGATTTGGATATCCAAATCTGAATTGAAACAAGGTTACCTTCTTATCGTTATCTTCGGATTTGCCCATTTTGGTTCTCTGAGATTTGGATGTGGGACCACTTAATTCAGACTGATCTTGACCGTGCTTTTTCGATGATGAGCTGTTGGTCATATCAATTTATGAATTCGTCACAGAAATCGAACCTGAATCTCTGAGTATCTGGATCTAGGGTTCGTGTGTCTGCAAAAATTGCACGGAACAGTTCGTGTGCTTTACGACGTCGTTGTGAACAAGTGAACATGGGTGGGTGATGATAATCTAACGGGCCGAGCCCTAAACATAAATGGGCTTATCTTCGTTGGAGTTTTTAATTGGGCCATTTTAATGATTCGTATTCTTTACGTTTTGGGTAAAGTTTTTAACACCCTCTGCATTTGGTTATCCTATTCACATATTTTTAATAAATGGATAAAAATACCTCTAAAATATCTACACATTTTTGTAAATTTTCAAATGTAGTGTATACTTCATAAATATTAGAAATATATAGAGGATGAGAGGATCAACTGTGACTGTTAGTTTAGATTGACAATGGATGGATCAAAATAATTTATTAATCCATTTACAATTCACTGATTTTTTTAATAAAAATTCCAATTCTATTCATCCACTAAAATAAAAAACAATCCAATCCATCACTTATCCTATTTTAATGGATGGATATCCATTCAATCCACTTAAGATTTTTTTTTTATATATTTCAATAAATCAATATCTATAATAATAATATATTTTATTTTTAAAAAATAGTTTTATTTATTATTTTAAAAAATTGTTCTGCACAAAAAAAAATTATTTTTTTTAAGTTAAAGTTTGAGCAGCCCATAATTAACCTTATTTTTTTTAAGGAGAATAAGAATCCCCTAAAGTTAATTTCAACATTCAACTTTGCTAATTGCTAATCAGCAATACAATATGGTCAGTACTTATGCCATTTTTTGGGGTCAAATGTTAATTTCATTATGGTCCAGGAATAATTATGATGGTTGCAGTCACAAACAATTAAGTAAAATTAATATCTTGATCTCCAATGCAATAGTAGTGTCCCAAAGGGCTTTGTTGCAGTTTATGCAAGAGAAAACCATTCTAATGTATCTTATAATTACATTCTCATTCAGGAATCATTTTCTATTTCCGTAGGAATGGCTGATACATCATACATGTAACAAACAAAACGAAAAGTCTTCGTAACAGAAAATAAATTCTTTTCTGTACAAAAAATGCTGATTTATGTCAATGAGAATGAAATATTTGAGTTCTGATACTTTTAGGATTCAAAAGACTTGTGTTGCTTGAGAACCCAAGGAATAGTGTATATATAGTTGCTAAGAGCCTTTGCAAACCAATTAACCAATGAATGTATTTTGATGTGCTGTAATAGGGCCTAATGAGGGACAATGGATCACATGGCATTGTTTTATAGAGATCATTTTCAAGGGTTAGGAGCTTAAAATGGGATAACATGCACATACCCTACCTTTTGAGATTAACTCACTTGAAATTTAGACAATGCATTAGTCAAAGCAACATGATGTTTGTTCTTGCAGTTTCCAATGGTAGACATGCATAGACATCTCACATGTTTCTTCATATTGACAATGCAACTGATCTACATATGCCAACAACTAATATTATTTGATTTATGTGCAATTTTTAAACATTGAGAAGGACCTGATTGATATATAGCTTATAAACAGTGTTTGGAGACAAGAAGAGAACCAATATTGAACACATGATTAAGAACCACATTTTATATTTTTGCATACCACAAATTTGCGGTCCATGCCTATCTAATTTGTTAACATAAGGTGGAAGTTATATTATCTATTATGATATTTGATATTTAGAAATGTCCTCTAAGACAATACCATGTGAAGTTGTATATGCTCTTGTCTCCTATAGTATACTGTTCTACACCAATCATTCAACTAGCCAATGGTTTCTCAATTTTCTTTTAATTTATATATATATTCATGTCTACATGCATTTAGGACCAACACAAATCATTCACATCCTAAAGCATTCCTATTTCAAAAACTTGCTTCTTGATTACAAGTCCTTCTTTAAAACATTTATTCTCAAGTTTTAACGCAAAAACCAACAATGGGTTTTCGTTTCTCTGGTATCATCAAAAGGACATCATCTTCTCCCAACAGAGCAACTTCAAAAGATGTGGACGTGCCAAAGGGATATCTTGCAGTGTATGTTGGAGAGAAACAAAAGCGATTTGTAGTCCCCGTGTCATACTTGAACCAACCATTGTTTCAAGACTTGCTGAGTCAAGCTGAAGAAGAGTTTGGATATCATCATCCTATGGGTGGCCTCACCATTCCTTGCACTGAAGATGTATTTCAACATATAATTTCTCGCTTGACTTGAATGAGCTATGAATCTGACACCTAAAGAGACTGAAATAGTTTAGTAGAGATATTTTTGTAAACTAGGCATCTTATCAAATTGTAAACATGGAAAAAAATGATCATTAGATTGACAAATTTATACAATATATATAGATTTTAATGACAATGAATTCAACTACTCAAGCAACTTCTCTGTGTTTTTGGTTTATTGCACTTCAGAACATTTTAAATATATGAGTAATGTTGCTTGCTATAAGAAAAAATGGGTTTGCTACATAATATAGACACGAAACTAAATTTTTTGAGTGCCACAGCCTTAATCATACACGAGGTACCTTCCTTCCTAAGCAAGCGAACAATAACAATTACAGTAACAAGGTCAACTATTCTACTGGGTAACACAAACCTCTTTTAGCTTCAGTCCAACACCTACGAAGAATAACACGGATTTTAATAAGAGACATTCTGAAAGTTATAATACTACCTTTGTCCCTTATTATAAATACCTATGATTTTCCCCCTCTTATTAAGAAAAATTGACACGATAGTTAATGTGTTACTATTTCTAAAATATTATTTGCATTTAAATGTGGTAAACTTGATTTTTCATATTCTAAGATAAATCAGTATAATTAATTTCGTGTAATATATATTTTTCAATTGATAACAAAGTCAATCAATTTAATTAATTTAATTTTTGTGGAGACAATATTAATTTAGTTTTAAAAATAATAGAACATTAAGTCATTTTATTAAGTAAATTTTTGAGGTGTAAGGCTATATTGGCTCAGTGACCTCCTTATCATTATTGGATCGGCCCTGGCCTCATTCTATGGTACCTGTATGGATGTTTTTATCTACAGAATTGAATGGTTAATGTGCTATTTGATAGGGTCTAGTAGTGAGAGACAAGGACTCATGGACTACCACATGTTGGTGGTATGATAGTTCAGAGAAATTTCTTCAATTTTCTATAAATATTTGCACAATAGTTAGCTGTTTGCTAGGAGCTTAAATTCAATGGTTGCATGTTATAATGTCTCCAATCAAAATCAATAGTTTTCTTTGTCATAACAACTTACAGGACAAGTCCTTGTGAAGAGCACGGAAAGTCCTTTTGATTGTAGTCTCCATCAAGACCCCATTGTTTCCAACCACACAAGTATCATGCAACATAATATTTAATTGCAAACTGAGAAATTGTTGTAAGGAGGTGAGAATTGCCTTTAAGTAACCACATGTTCTTGAAAGTTGGTAAAGACCCTACACTTAATTCTCAGGTTAATAAGAATAAGTTACTTCAATACTACATGTTAAATGCTTACTCTAATACATTGAGTGTTCCAACAAGGGTCAAGTTCCATGACTAAAAGCTTCAACAAGGAGAGTATGAAACAAGATCTTGAAATATCTGACTTTAAACTGAGTGAAGATTATTTAGAGAATATTAAGCAGATCCTACATAACAGATCTTAATACACAGGAGACATGTGGTTATCTGAAAATTGATCTTGCAAAAAATAGGAATATTGTCATATATTTAACAAATCCAACAATTTTAGTGAAAACTCAGTCACCAAGCAAACTCATTCTAAATATACATTCACTATCTTGATTTGGTCATTTGGTATAAATAGTAAAATAATCAATAATTATTAAAGTATAGCTTTTTCCTTTATTTAATTAAGTGTTAACTGTTGCCCTTGGAGAGTTAATGAGTTAATATTTACTTAGATATGCAAGTTACTAAGTGGCCAACTATTTTTTTTGTTAGTTTGTGAATATTGGAGGCTCATTGCTTCAATTGAGATAATTTGGTTATCCTCTCCTTTTCACTCTAGTTTGTATATAAACTGAGTGCTCCTTGTAATAATTTAGTTGATAGTTTTTCATTTCCTAATTTTCTTCATGGTTGTGAGTTCTTACTTCATAACTTCTATCATGAGAAGGGCATAGCTTATGTGTTGGCACCCCTCAATAAAATGGAATTGTTGAGAGGAAGCACCAACATTTGCTACCAGTTGCTAAAGCATTAATGTTCCAAGCTAAATTACCAAAATGTCTAGCAACAAGTGGCTTAAACTATTTCAGGAAAAATGTGTTGTGTTGTGTGTTCAATGTTGAGCTCAATAGTACAAAATAATTACTTTGTTTAATTAATCCCTTTTTGGAAGCCCATAGCTTGATATATGTCATCAGAAATTTAATAATGGATTCATGATACTATTGTATATAAATTAAAATTCCTTGAGATATGGAATAAGCTAAAAGTTTTTTTAACAATGTCATGTCATAACATTCTCATTCAGGATTTTTTTTTGAATTTCCCTAGGAATGATACATGAATAAACAAAATGAGAAATCTTCATAATTGAAGACAGTGCTTTCTGTACAAATTAACCTCAACTAATCTATCTCAATCTCCGCCAGTATGATCTACAACTCACTCAAGCGTGAAGTGAGGTTTAGGAATTCATCTTCACTGCATGGAATTGTGAGACCACCCATTGGATGATCATATCCAAATTCTTCTTCTATTTGATGTAGTAGTTCTTGAAACAATGGTTGGTTCAAGTATGATACTGAAATCACAAATCGCTTCATTTTATCTCCAACATAGACTGCGAGATAACCTTTTGGCACTTCAAATCTCTTGGTAGATTCTTGGCTATTGGAAAATGATGCTCTTCTGATAATACCTGCTATACGGAAACCCATTGTTGTTTTAATGGTTCCCCCCAAAAAAAATACTAATTATGTCAGATGATTGGATGAGAAAGAAATATTTTAATTTTGATGATTTAGGATGCAAAAGACTTGTGTTGCTTGAGAGCCCAAGGAATAGTGTATATATAGTTGCTAAGGGCCTTTACAAACCAATAAATGTATTTTGATGTGCTGTAATAGGGCCTAATGAGGGACAAGGGATCACATGGTATTGTCTTATAGAGGTCATTTTCAAGGATTAGGAAGTTAAATGGGATTACATGCTCATACCCCACTTTGTGAGATAATGGCCAACAGATAACCTACTTGAAATTTGAGAGTTGAGACAATGCATTAATGAAAGAAACCTGATGTTTTTTCTTGCATTTTGATATAGCTAATCCAATGGTAGACATACATTAGACATCTCATATATTTCTTTAGATTTGCAATGCAGCTTATATACATCTGCCAACTAATATTATATGAATTATGTCCAATTTTTAAACCTTGAGAAGGGCCTGATTGATAGAGTCCAGAAAGTGTTAGGAGACAAGAAGATAACTCAATATTGATCACAAGCCACTATGAACCACATTTTATATTTTTGCAAGACCAATTCCATGAATTTTCAATTTTGCATACCGAACTTTGCGGTCCATGCCTTCCTAAATAAGTATTAAGGTCAATTAAATTTTCTCTTGCATGGATAATTCTGTTTTCTGGTGGTGTGATATGTTGGATTATGACATTTGATATTTGAGAAAGACCTCTAAGACATTACCATGTGAACTTATATATGCTCTTGTCTCCCTGTAGATCCTATGACCCCATCTCAATCCTGTACTATAGTACACCCCTCCTACACCAATCATTCAAGTAGCCAATGGTTTTTCAATTTCCATTTGTCTATATATATTCATGGCTGCAAGCATTTAGAACCAACACAAATCATCACATCCTAAAGCATTCCAATTTCAAAAACTTGCTTCTTTCTTCCAAGTCTTTCTTAAAAAACAATTTCTTCTCAAGTTTTAACACATAAAAAAATGGGTTTTCGTTTACCTGGTATCATTAGAAGGGCATCATCTACTCCCAACAGAGCAGCTTCAAAAGCTGTGGATGTGCCTAAGGGATATCTTGCAGTATATGTTGGAGAGGAACAAAAGCGGTATGTGATCCCTGTATCATACTTGAACCAACAATTGTTTCAAGACTTGTTGAGTCAAGCTGAGGAAGAGTTTGGATATGATCATCCCACAGGTGGCCTCACCATTCCTTGCACTGAAGATGTCTTTCAACATATAACTTCTCGATTGAATGAGCTATGAATCTGACACCAAAAGAGACTGACATAATTTAGCATAAGTATTTTTGTAATCTAGGCATCTTATCAAATTGTAAAGATGGGAAAAAATGGCCATTATATTGAAATTTTTGTAGAGTATATATATTTTTTAATGACAATAAATTCGTCTACTCAAGGACCTCGTTGTGTTTTTGGTTTATTGCACTTGAGAACTTATCAAATATGACTACATGAGTAATGTTGTTTGGAATAAAAAAATATTGGTGTTCTGAAAATTGTCAAAGCTGGAATGGCAGATAAATTTACAAAGGTGAAAGTTAAATTTACCAAGTAGTTTCTTTTTCCAATTTTTAAAACTACATAATATAGACATGAAATTAAATTTTTGGGTGCCAAAGCCTTAATCATACATGAGGTACCTTCCCTTCATAAGCAAGTGCACAATAACAAGGTCAAATATTCCACTGAATAACACAGGCCTCATTCTATGGTGCTTGTATGGATATCCTTATCTACTGAATTGAATGGTTAATGTGCTATATGATGTGTTCTAATGAGAGATAAGTGCTCATGAACTACCACATACTATTGTCTTATATGTCTCCATCAAGAATCACAAGAGATTTAAGAGTAAATGGCCCACTTTGTAGAAATTAAAGAGATTTGTACAGTAAGGAACTTAATTGTTGTTTAACAGATATAATTAATTGTTACTTATGTTCAAGAAATCTGACATTTTCACTCTTATTTTCTACATATCTGTTTGATCTATCTCTAAACGGATTAGTCATAATAAGTTTATTCATTGCTAAAGTGGTGGTATGATAGCTAAGAGAAATTTCTTCAATCTTTGATAAATATTTGCACATTAGTTAGCTATCTGCTGTACAACAAAACTACCACAGATCCAAAAGCAGTATAGACTCACAGCTGGTTTTGAAATAAAACATGTTTTCTTCTCTCATAGTAAGGTAAAATTCGTTCTTCATGAATTATAGAACAGGAGAAAAGTTAAAAGGCATTAAACAAGAAGAGCATATGCAAGACAAATATAACTCTTTGTATTATTATATTTCTGCATATAATTTTGTAGTACAAAATCATTGAAAATTTTCCTAACTAGTCACAATCTCTCTGTCCATAATCATCTCACTCAGTTGTTTCTCTCTCTCACTAACTAGACTATAATGAAAAAATAAGTGACTGCCTGCCTATACAAATTTGCCTTAAATAATCTATGTCAGCTCCTTCATCTGAAGAGATTAGCAAAAATTCAAACGAGAAGTAATATCTAAGAAAACGTCTTCTCTGCAAGGAATTGTGAGACCGCCAGTTGGATGCTCATATCCGAATTGTTCCTCAGCTTGGTTCAACAATTCCTGGAATGAAGTTTGATTCAAATATGATATTGGGATTACAAACCGCTTCATTTTCTCTCCTACATACACCGCAAGATATCCCTTTGGCACATCCACGCCTTTAGAAGATGCTTGGTTTGCAGTCCTTCTGATGATAATAGGTAAACGAAAACCCATTTTTTTATGTGTTTGAAAAGTAGAGATTGGTCTAAAAAAGAAAGACTTGTGTATAGAAGACTCAAGTTTCTGAACTTAAAATGCCTTGGGATGTGAATGATTTTGTTTTGATTCTAAATGCTTGCAGCTATGAATATATATAGATGTAAGGATATGTAAAATAGAGTTGGCAACTTGAATGGTCAGTGAAGGAGGGCCATAAGAATTGAGATGCATGGGAGCCACAGAACCCAAGGGAGACAAGGTCATATAATAGATCACATGGCGTTGCCTTAGATGACTTTCTCAAATTTCAACATCAAATACTCAAATGTCAAAATAATAGATAATGCAAGTCCCACCTGCTTAAGAAAAGTCCAACATATAATTAACCCACTTGAAATAATGCAGACTTATAATCACAAACATGTAGAATGATGTATGTATGGTCTGTAGTTATCCATTGCATCATAGTATGTGAAGAAGATAATCACTTACCAGCTGGACATCAACATTATCAAAATGAAAGAAAACATGTCCAAAGCATGTTTATAAAGTTATGAACTTACCAATTAATACATGAACAAATATGAAGTTGTACTTGTATTGGACATGTTTTAAATGGTGGGGATACAATCTAGGACAACGCCACATGATATCTAATCCTATGCTTTCCTCTCTATTATTTTACCCTTTCAAACAATCATATAGCTTGGAATTGGGTTCCAAGAGAACCTCTATAACTATAAATACACTTCCTCTTGCATTTACAAACAACATAAGTAATTGCAATCCTCTAGTATTTAGTTACATTTGAGATCTTTGCTTTGTTCTTCTTCTCTCAAACAAGCATAAAAAATGGGTTTCCGTTTAAATGTTATTCGACGGACATCATTATCCGGGAGTCACACAACATCAAAATCTGTAGAAGTTCCAAAAGGCTATCTTGCAGTGTATGTTGGAGAGAAACAGAAGCGGTATGTGATCCCCATATCATACTTGAACCAACCATTGTTTCAAGACTTGCTGAATCATGCCGAAGAAGAGTTTGGATATGATCATCCTATGGGTGGCCTCACAATTCCTTGCACCGAAGATATCTTCCAACACATAACTTCTCGCTTGAATGGACTATAAACCTCACAATACTTTAGGAGACTGACATAGTTTAGTAGAGATATTTTTGTAAACTAGGCATCTTATCAAATTGTAAAGACTCCCCTTTCTAAAGAAATAGAAAATGAAATTATCATTAGAATGACAAATTTAGAGTATGCATTTTTTTATTTGATGAAGGATGACAATGAACTCGACTACTCAAGCAGCTCCTATGTAAAATGTCCACCCCTCTCTGCAGTTAGGACATAAGAAATATATGCAAGGTGGCTTGCTATGAGAAAAAACAAACTTGGTGTTCTGATAAATTGAAAAAATGACTGGTATTCCTGCTTTGCAAAAGTTTGTCTTAGTAATTTTTGTAGGACAAACATGAAAGGCAAATTTGCAACAAAGTTAATTTTAATAAACTACATAATGTATATAAGAAATTAAAATTTTGAGGGGCCAAAGTCCCAATCACTCATGAGTTACCTTCCCTTCTTAGGCAGGTGCGCACAATAACAATGACTTAACATCCAAGTTAATTATACACCCTTGAATAAACAGTCATTATAAGGCAAGTTTTTTTGTTACAGGGTTGTAGTGATTGATTTAATAATTCTTACATAACTACTGTCCAGTGGACTTATTTTTTTTAGCTGTTTTAATTAATGATTACTGAAGTGGTTGGCTACTTGGCACAATTCTGGGACCAAACTGTCTACCAGTTTCCAAGTAATAGTAACATTAGTTAGGGACATAGGATATTGTCACAATTCGTGGTCTTATCTTATCTCCAATTCCATTAATTAGTAGGTATTAGGTAGATTTCATGGTTCACATCCCAAGAGCCAATTTTCTGGCTATATTCGAGGAACCTGTGTGATATGTTTTGAATTTGCCTGCTGGAAGAATGCGAGTATTAGCTTATTGGTTGTAAAGTCTCTTTCTAAAGTGGCAATTAAGTTGGCATAAGTTTTCAAGTCTCAAGTAATAATTTTTTATATAATTAAACAACCATGAAATAACACCATGTGACATCTCATTGGTCCTTGTCTCTCCCTAGACCCCATCAAATAATAGCTCACAACCAAACAACTCAGCTGATAATTGTTAGTTTCCGCAAAGACTCCTATAACTACATATCTATCTATATATATTCATCATCATGACATTCTCAAGCAGCAGCAATACAAGTCACTCAAAATACAAATTTAAAATATTTATTTCTTTATTTGGTACACAAGCTGTTGAATTTATTTTTGTGTGTTTTGTAACTCATAATAACAATATGGGCTTCCGCTTACCTGGTAATAGAAGGTCATCATCTTCCAAGGTTGCTGAAATACCAAAAGGCTATCTTGCAGTTTATGTTGGAGAGAAAATGAAGCGGTTTGTGATTCCCGTTTCGTTCTTGAATCAACCTTCCTTTCAAGAATTATTAAGTCAATCAGAACAAGAATTTGGATATGATCATCCAATGGGTGCTCTCACAATTCTTTGCAGAGAAGAAACTTTCTTAGAACTCACTTCTCACATGTGAATGTTAAATCTCACTAAAGTAGACTGACATAGATATTACTTAGTTAAGACAAATTGTACAGGAGGCACTTTCCTTTTTCACTATTTTCTAAGAGGAAATGTCATTGAACTGAGAAATATTTGAGTTTTAGGCCAAATCTCAATGAACTTCTGTATATATCTTATTTTTGCGTGAAAAATTATATATATTATTAGTCACCTATATGCATATTATCTTCGTTTTCTTTATTTTATTACTGTTTATAACATCTGATGTTCTGCTGCTACTGTTGTCCGATAAGTTTATAATATCTTATAAAAATAAGGATTTCAAAGGTCAGATTCTAGACTTGGTCATAATAGTTCTAATACCACGTCACGAGCCAACTCTTTCAAAACCTTTAATTGTTAGGTGAAAACAAATAAATGGTTTATTAAGCAATGTAGTTAAATCCAAATTCCTAATGTAACTGAACTTTTAACCTTAATCAAAAACATGATTCTTTAGTTGACCTTAAATAAGAGAAAACACCACGAAAGATAATTTAAAATCGTACTTGGATTTAATGACTATTCCTAAACTAGAGAGTCACATGACATTCTATATCAAAGGATAAATGATTCATACATTAAACTTCCATTCAATATATAATTGTAAATCATCCTAGGGATGATTAATCCCTACAAAGCATGAATTATGAAATCATTACTTCCAATTTAATCTTTGAATTAATCATGTGTACAAGTTTATTCTTGAGTCTATAATTTTGTATTTATCTCCTTTTAGTTCCTGTGAAGTACTAATTTGATCTAATTTTATAAATTATAAAGTTAACTCATGCACATACTGAAATTTAAGACTAAACTTAAACCAGTAGGTATATTGCCCTTTTTGTGGCAGAAATAAGATGGATCCTAATCCACTGCTTCATTAATCTATTTCCTTCGATTCCAACATATGCTGAACAAATCAAAGCAACGGATTTCTCTTAGTAACAATCCAACAAAACTATTACTGATCCAAAAACAGTATAAACTCAATGCTGGTTTTGAAAAGAAACATATTTTTGTTTCTTTCTTAGTAATGTAAAATTTGTTCCTCATGAATTGTGGAACAGAAGAAAAGTTAGAAGGCATTAAATCAGAAGAGCAAATGCAAGAAAAGTATATCTCTTTGTATTGTATTTCTGCATATATTTTGTAATACAAATTCATTGAAAACTTTCCAAAATAAGTCATAAGCAAATGCAAGTAAGTTGTTTTTCTTTCACATACAAAATGTAGACTATAATGAAAAATAAGTGAGTGCCTACTGTACAAAATTGCCTCAAATAATCTATGTCAGCTCCTTCTTTTGAAGGGATCAACACAAATTCAAACCAGAAGTAATATCTAGGAAAACGTCTTCTCTGCAAGGAATCGTGAGACCGCCTGTTGGATGGTCATATCCGAATTGTTCCTCAGCTTGGCTCAACAATTCTTGGAATGATGTTTGGTTTAAATATGATATTGGGATCACGAACCGCTTCATTTTCTCTCCTACATACACTGCAAGATAGCCCTTTGGCACATCCACACCTTTTGAAGATGCTTGGTTTGCAGCTCTTCTGATGATACTCGGTAAACGAAAACCCATTCTTGTATGTCTACAAATGAAAGACTTGTGTGTAAGAAGAATGATTCTGAATTTCAAATGCTTTGAATTGTGAATGATTTTGTGTTGATTCAAAATGGTTGCAGCCATGAATATATATAGTGAACATATATTATTGAAAGGATATGTAACAAACAGTTGGCAACTTGAACTATTAGTGAAGGAGGGCCATAGGAATCGAGACAAGGGCATATAGATCACATGGTGTTGCCTTAGATGAATTTCTCAAATTTCAACATCAAATACTCAAATGTCATAATAATAGATAATACAAGTCCCACCTCATTGTGAAAATGCTAGCATATTAATTCACTTGAAATAATACAGAGGTATAATCACAAACATGTAGGTTGATCTATAGTTATCCATTGCCTTATAGTCACTTACCAACTGGACATCAACACTATCATAGTGAAGAAAACATGTCTAAAACATGCTCAGAAAATTATGAAGGACTAGTTAATGTATGAACAAATATGAGGTTGTACTTGAGAAGGTGAGGTACAATCTTTAGACAACACCACATGCTATATCATCTTATTTTCTATACCCTTTAACTCTTTCAAACAATAATTTAGCTTGGAATTTGGTTTCCAAGAGAACCTCAATAGCTATAAATATACTTACAATTTCCTTCAAAAACAACACAAGTCATTGACATCCTCAAGTATTAGTTACAATACATCCTTCTAAATATTTTTAGGCCTTTGCTCTATTGAGTTTGTTCTTCCCTTAAAGAAGCACAAAAAATGGGTTTTCGGTTAAATGCTATTCGACGAGCATCATCAACAAAAGTGCCAAAGGGCTATGTTGCGGTGTATGTTGGAGAGAAACATAAGCGGTTTGTGATCCCAATATCATACTTGAACCAACCATCATTTCGAGACTTGCTGAGTCAAACTGAAGAAGAGTTTGGTTATGATCATCCTATGGGTGGCCTAACAATTCCTTGCACCGAAGATGTCTTTCAACTTATAACTTCTCGCTTGAATGAGCTAAGAATCTGACACCAAAAGAGACTGAAATAGTTTAGTAGAGATATTTTTGTAAACTAGGCATTTTATCAAATTGTAAACATGGTAAAAATGACCATTAGATTGATAAATTTATAGAGTATATATTTTTTTTAATGACAATGAATAGAGACTTTCATTTTTCAGTTTTTTTCTAAGTGGAAAAACCATATAGTAATGAACTCAGAGATATTTGACTTTCTTTTTTCAAATTTCAATGAATTTTTTTATGAATCTTGTTTTTTCAATTATTTTAGTACTGTCACATCTTAACATAAGATTTTATCTTATATGTTTCTACAACTTATTTCACATATTTTATTTTTAAATTTAATTTTTGCATCTCACACATCATTATGTACATATGTTTAGAATTAAAACACAAGTTTCGTATGGAAATAATTTTATTATGGACAACTTATTTTCGTTTGGATAGGAATAATGTGTTTTTCATTAACTAAGAACTCATTAAATACTTTTGAATTTTTAAATCATAAAATGACATTTTAATTTTTTTTTTATATTTTTAATTCAACTATGTATAATCAAATATTGTGGATCACTTTAGCCAACAAATTACAATGTCAAATAGCATAACAAATTTGTTTTGGCATTCGTTTGACCATAACCTCTAACCCAATAGCATATGAGAATATTGTGAATCAAGAAATAATGTTAATTTGTAATTATATTTATTAGCTTTCCTAAACTAGGTTAGACAAATCAGGATTTGATTTGATCCTCTTAATTTGTAATTATTAGATATAAATGTTGTAACTATTATTTATAGTGAGAAATATCAAAGTAAAATGCATCAAGCCCTATTATCTGACATGGTATCAGCAGGTTCGATCAAACCTGTCAGATTTTAGTTCATCGTGGCTTTATTCAGCGACACACCAATAAGTCGCTCTCGAAATCTCGAGCTTGTCTTTGCTGCTCTTGGTTCTTGTTTGTCTCCCAGTTCCTTTCGTCGTTGATCACAGATCCTTGTCCGACTATTGGTTTCGCCGTTGCGATTATCAATTTTATGAGGCTGAGATTGTGATTCTTGATTCGTTTTTGGGTTGTCCTTGTTGAGCGTGTTACTCGCTGTTGCTGCTTGGTCGATCGTCATCGTAATTCCGTCTGCCTCTCGCTGTGAGCGTGTCTCTCTGCTGCTGCTTTGTTTCTGCGATGCTGACACTGCTCCGTCTCTGTGCTGCTGCCCTGTTTCTGTACTGCTGCTGCCCTGTTTCGGTGCTGCTCCTCCGCTCTGTTTCTGCACTGCTGCTGCCCTGTTTCGGTGCTGCTCCTCCCCTCTGTTTCTTTGCTGCTGCTACTGCTCCGTCTCTGTGCTGCTGCCCTGTTTCTGTACTGCTGCTGCCCTGTTTTGGTGCAACTCCTCCACTCTGTTTCTGTGCTGCTCCTCCTGCTCTGTTTCTCATGGCTTCTGACAAAGAAAGAGACAGCTTTTGTGTCCGTTTTACTAGCAAAAATTACGCTGCTTGGGAATTTCAGTTCAAAATGTATGTTAAAGGAAAAGGATTATGGAGTCACCTTGATGGGGTTTCTAAGTCACCGACAGAGAAAGTCGCGTTAGATGCGTGGGAAGTCAAAGATGCTCAGATTATTTCTTGGATTCTCAATACTATTGATCCTCATATGATCAATAATTTGCGCTCCTTTTCAACTGCTCAAGAAATGTGGAACTATTTGAAGCGTATCTACAATCAAGACAATACGGCCAAACGTTTTCAGTTGGAGCTAGAGATAGCCAACTATAAACAAGGTAATTTGTCTATTCAAGAATATTATTCTGAATTTTTGAATTTATGGACAGAGCACTTTGCTATTCTATTTGTTGCGGTTCCCAAGACTTCTCTTGCGGATGTCCAAGCTGTCTACAACACTAGTAAACGAGATCAATTTCTCATGAAACTTCGTCCAGAATTTGAGGTTGTTAAAGGTGCTTTGCTGAATAGAAATCCCGTTCCCTCTTTGGATACATGTGTTGGTGAACTTCTCAGAGAGGAACAACGTCTCATTACTCAAGGAATCATGTCTCATGATGTTGTCACTTCTGAACCTGTTGCATATGCCGCTCAGAGTCGAGGTAAAGGTCGTGATATGCGCCAAGTCCAATGTTTCTCGTGTAAACAATTTGGACATGTCGCTCGTAGTTGCAATAAGAAGTTTTGTAATTATTGCAAGCAGCTAGGTCATATTATCTCTGATTGTCCCACGCGCCCTCCACGACCAACACAACGTTCTGTGCAGGCATTCCATGCCACTACGAGCTCCACAACTGGTCCTTACATTTCTGGTGCCTCTAATGGTGGTGCTTTACAGCCTGAAATGATTCAACAAATGGTACTTTCTGCTCTTTCAGCCTTGGGAATTCAGGGTAAGTCTTCTAATGTTTCCAATCCATGGTTTCTTGATTCTTGTGCCTCCAATCATATGACGGGCTCTTCTAAATGTTTGCATAATTTACATTCTTATCATGGTAATCAGAAAATTCAAATTGCTGATGGTAATACCATTTCTATCACTAATGTTGGTGATATAAACTCTGATTTTCGGGATGTGTTCGTATTACCTGGACTTGCTTCCAATTTATTGTCTGTTGGACAATTGGTAGATAACAATTGTAATGTTAATTTTTCTCGTGATGGTTGTCTTGTACAGGAGCAGGTGTCGGGGAAGGTGATCGCGAAGGGGCCTAAAGTGGGAAGATTGTTTCCACTTCAATTTATTTCCAATCATTTATCTTTTGCTTGTAATAATGTTTTGAATTCATATGAGGATTGGCATAGAAAATTGGGTCATCCAAACTCTGCTGTTTTATCTCATTTAGTTAAAACTGGTTTGTTGGAAAATAAAAATGTTGTTTCTAATACCTCTGTGTCATGTTCTGTTTGCAAATTGGCTAAAAGTAAAACACTTCCTTTTCCTTCTGGTGCTCATCGTGCTTCCACTTGTTTTGAGATGATTCATAGTGATGTATGGGGAATGTCTCCTGTAACTTCTCATGCTCACTATAAATATTTTGTCACATTTATTGATGATTACAGTCGTTTTACTTGGATATATTTTCTTCGGTCTAAATCTGAAGTGTTTTCTATGTTTAAGAAATTTCTAACATATGTTGAAACTCAATTTCAAGCAAGTGTTAAAATGTTTCGCTCCGACTCTGGTGGTGAGTATATGTCTCATGAGTTTCAGGAGTATCTTCAGCAAAAAGGTATATTATCTCAACGATCTTGTCCAAATACCCCCAACAAAATGGAATGGCAGAACGTAAGAATCGTCATTTGCTTGATGTAACGCGCACCTTGCTTCTTCAAGCTTCTGTACCATCTTGATATTGGGTGGAGGCTCTTTCCACAGCTGTCTTCCTGATCAATCGTCTTCCTTCTACGGTTATTGATCTTGACTCTCCTTTTTTTCGTCTTTTTAAAATTCAGCCTAATTATAGTGATTTACATACTTTTGGATGTGTGTGTTTTGTTCACTTACCTCCATTTGAAAGACATAAGCTTGGTGCGCAGTCTGCTCAATGTGCATTTATGGGATATAGTCACTCTCATAAGGGTTTTGTGTGTTATGATGTTTCTAACCAGCGTTTTCGCATTTCTAGGAATGTTACATTTTTTGATAATCAATTTATGTTTCAGTGTCTTTCTGTCACGACCCGAAAATTTAATACCGTGACCGGCGCACAAGCTATACTCCTAGCCTGGCAAGCCTATCGACTAACTTAACAATTAAATCGCTCTCTAACCATTTAAAAATATATATATATGTTTTTCTCAAAATTTCGACAGAGTATCCTCTGTAATTTCAACATTTCCCAAATTTTTTTTAAATCCCTGTTCAGTTTTCAATTCAGTCAAAATTCAGATAACATAATTAAATTGTTTAATACACTTCCCAAAAAAATAAATAGACTTTCTAAACTCCAAAATAGCTGCAATTACATAGACTCAACAACTGTTACAAAAATGATCCTCGATCAAAGAGGCCTACCAAAAGAAATATTGAGACTTGAATCAAATAACAGATTCTACTCAGCTGCCTGCGAATCTGAAAAAGATAAGCAACATAAAGGGGTAAGTCACAAAGACTTAGTGAGGAGACAACAACCACCATCAATTAGAAGGGAAACACAAAAGGCACGAATAACTGTTAAATCGCTTGACAAAAATATTAAAAATCCAGTGAATAACAATACGAAATCAAAATGAACAACCTTAGAATCATCATAAAAATCAAACAAGTAACAATACAAATTTTTAGAACCAAGAGGCGGCTTTATCTCATTGATAGCCCTCTCCTCCTAAGGTGGCCTTTCCCTTAGGGGCGGCTCCATCTAACGGATGGCCCTCTCCTCTCAATCCCGCAACGCATCATCACATATCAATTAGGGAGCTACATCACGTTGATAGCCCTCTCCTCCTACGGATGACCTATCTCGTAGGGGCGGCTCCATCTAACGGTTAACTCTCCCTAATCGACACGTGGTAACTAGGTGCACCTAACGCAGTTAACGATTTAATAATTATAACCACGATTTCCCAAAACACACGTTTAAAATCATTTCATCGAAATTCATGAAAAATATATTCAATCTCATAAAAAATAAATATTTAAATAATTTAACTCATACGTAAATCCAACAAATAACATATTATATAACAAAGACTATTAAATTAAATAATTGACGAAATTGAGATAAAATTCAAAGGTTGTGTTTCCCAAAATTTTCAATAAATACTTTAATATAGAAAACAAGAAAAATAATAATAATAATAACAGTATAAAATATATGACGATGATCGTCGTCAACTCACAGCTATGGAGAATCGTCTAACTTTGCTCTCTAACAACTCTCAGAGTAGCCGGCAGGATCTCAGCGGACAAATCTGGGTATCAAGAATATTTCCAAGCCTTTAGAAAAATCTATTCTAAAATTTAACTAACTCTAGAAAACCCTAAAAATCATCTAAATCTACTCTGAGCATAAAATAAGGTTTTTAAACAAAGCTACATTTTTCTATGAATTTATACTAGGATTAGAGTTGTGTACTTACCTCAAAGAGTTTCAATCAACAAATCTCAAGAGATGAATACCCTTTTCTCTAGAGCACAAATCCTAACTCAAAATCCTAACCAAGAGCCTTTTTCAATGGTTGTGAGGAGGTTAAATTCATTTTAATAATGATTGATGGTTTGGGTATTATAGAGAGGAAAGAATGAAGGAGAAGGGAAGGGAAAGAAAGAAAAAAGAAACAACAATGGGGGGAGGGGAGGTTTCTGCCGAGGAAGAGGGAGAGAGAAAAGGAAGGAGAAAATGTAGGAGTGAAATAGAAAGAGAGAGAGAGAAAGGAGTATTTGGTGGGTTTTATTTATTTAATTATTATTATTATTATTACTTATTATTATTATAAAAAAAAAAAGCACGGACGTGTCAATCTCCTCCCCTTATAGAAATTCGTACTCGAATTTATTTGACTCTTTTATTTATTTAATCAATATCACTAACCTTAAGTTTCAACTAAGTGTGGGTACTTAGCATGGATGACTTCCTCGGGTTCCCACGTAGTTTCTTCACCTGATGGACCACTCCAAAGAACTTTTACTGAAACGATATCCTTTGAGCGTAAACGTCTCACTTGGCGAGCTAATCTAGCTACTGGGTGCTCAACGTATGATAGACTCTCATCTAACTGCACGTCTGCATGATTAATCACATGAGAAGGGTCATGAAGATACTTCTGAAGCATCGAAATATGAAAAACTGGATGAACTCCCGAAAGATCCGGTGGAAGTGCCAAGCGATACGCTACCCGTCCGACCCTTTCTAAAATTTCAAATGGTCCAATGAATCTTGGACTTAGCTTCCCCTTCTTACCAAATCGCAAAACTCCTTTCATTGGCGAGACTCGTAGGAATACATGTTCTCCCACTGAAAACTCTAAGGGACGACGTCTCTTATCAGAATAAGATTTTTGCCTACTTTGAGCTGTCACTAAGCGATCCCGAATCAGCCTAGTTAACGAAGATGCAATCTTTGAGAATTCCTTCACAAAACGTCAATAATAACCGGCTAAACCAAGAAAATTCCGAATCTCCTTCACTGTGGTAGGTCTGGGCCAATTCTGGAATATCTTGAAGTTGTTCTCATAACTCTTTAAGTTCTGCTGGTGCCATACGATAAGGAGGTATAGATATAGGGTGAGTGTTAGGAACTAAGTCTATAGAAAGCTCGATCTCCCTATCAGGTGTTAACCCAGGAAGTTCTTCCGGAAAAATATCTGGAAACTCACATGCTATTGGAATTTTGTCTAATTTCTCTTCAGCCACTTGTGTATCCCTTACCAAGGCTAATTACGCTTGACAACCTCTTATCATTAACTTGCTAGCTGCCAAGACTGAGATTTGGTTACATGGTACCCAACAACGTTCTCTTTGAAACGAGAAGATTGATTTCCCCGGTATCTCAAATTTCACCACTTTGTTATGACAATGCAAAGTGGCATGATGAAAAGCCAACCAATCCATACCCAAAATCACATCAAAATCTATCAAGTCAATAACTACTAAATCTACCGGCGACACCTTGTCATCAATAGTTATATTACAAGAACGATATACCGACTTAGCAAGCAAATTTCCTCCAACAAGTGTGATTACAACTAAAGGTTCTTCTAAAGAAGATAAAAACTTATACAAGACAAGTAGCAAAACCACTAGGATACAAAAGAATGTGTAGCTCCCGGATCAAACAAAACATGTGTATCTCTAGAACCAATAGAAAGTATACCTGTAACTACTGCATTGGATGTCTGAGCATCCTGACGTGTCAAAGCAAACACTCGAGCCTGACCTCTTCCTGCTGGTAACTGACCTCTACCACCAAATCCTCTACCTTCCTGCTGAGATGTTCCTGAACCTCTGACATAAGAATTTCCACTTTGACGCATAGGTGCAAAATGAGTCTGAGGAGATGCCAAGGTTGTTGGTGTTAATGCATAACTAGATGATAGGTGTGTCGTGTCTACAAGACAATCCCTCCTGATGTGACCTATTTGGCCACATTGGTAGCACACCTTAGCATTACCATCTCTAGAACAATCCCCGAAGTGAAACCTACCGCAAGTAGAACATCGTGTAGCTGAAACATCAGAATGTCTCTGAGGGAAAGTGGATTGTGATGCTGCTCCAGAATCTGATCTACGAATCTGCACTGTCCCAGAAGACTGCCCACTATGACCACCCCTTTGAGACATGAGTCTTTGTTGCCCCTGATAACCAAACATAGATCCACCACCGCGATTTGAGTAGTTACTGTAAGATCCTTCAATCCTTTGCTTCTTATGTGAATCTTGTTTATTGTCTCCTTTTTCCTTTTCTCGTTGCTCAATTAAAAGGGCCAAACTCAAAACCTCAGCAAAAGTAGAACAATTAGATCCAACCACCGACCTAAATAAGTAATCCTTCAATCCTCTGACGAACCTTTTAACAC
>JBBPBR010000003.1:19070319-19126366 GCA_037974775.1 Cicer pinnatifidum | reverse complement strand
CAAGTAGAACATCGTGTAGCTGAAACATCAGAATGTCTCTGAGGGAAAGTGGATTGTGATGCTGCTCCAGAATCTGATCTACGAATCTGCACTGTCCCAGAAGACTGCCCACTATGACCACCCCTTTGAGACATGAGTCTTTGTTGCCCCTGATAACCAAACATAGATCCACCACCGCGATTTGAGTAGTTACTGTAAGATCCTTCAATCCTTTGCTTCTTATGTGAATCTTGTTTATTGTCTCCTTTTTCCTTTTCTCGTTGCTCAATTAAAAGGGCCAAACTCAAAACCTCAGCAAAAGTAGAACAATTAGATCCAACCACCGACCTAAATAAGTAATCCTTCAATCCTCTGACGAACCTTTTAACACGCATCTCCTCAGTGATAGGATAAGGAGCATGTCTAGAGAGCTGTGTAAAACGAGCACTATACTCTGAAACTGTCATACCCTCTGTTTGCTCCAAACACTCGAACTCATGAGCTAATCCATCTCTAACACTCTCCGGAAGAAAACGAGCCATGAACAACTGAGAGAACTCTCTCCATGCTAACGGAGGTGACCCCACTTGTCTACCACATGACACTATATCAAACCAATCACGTGCCACACCTATTAGCTGAAATGATGTCAATTCTACTGCTCTTACCTCAGAACAACCCAATGCTCTCCAAAGTCACTCTAGACTATCAATGAATTGTTGTGGATCATCAGTTGCACTAGACCCAGAAAAGGTAGGAGGTTTAAGCTTCATGAAGTCTGGTAAAGTGATCTCAATACCCCTCATTACAGCAGTCGTTTGATGCTCAGCTTGTCTAACCTCTTGTTGATCATTGACATTTTCATGTCTTTGATCACCCTCATGTTGTCGTCCGACGACAACCCCAACAAGTTGTTGCACAACCTGTTGTAATCCCTGCAGACCAGCAGCAAACTCTTCCATGGCTGGATTTCCGCGCCTCCTCCTAGGTACCTCAACATCAACATTCAAACCACGTCCGCCAACATTAGCTCTACGCTTATTTCGAGCACGAACTGAAACACGACCTCGTTGACGAGCGCCTTGAGCTTGGGAAATTGACTCATCAACAATTTCCCTTATAGTAGGATTCCTAGTCTTTGGTGGCATTCTCACCTATTTAAAGAACATTGATCAAAGATTGAATAAGACGACAAGAAATTGTGGAGAGATAGTGATGATCAATTTAAACACAGATTCAGACAACAAATGAGACTCTCGTAGAGTGCTAATAGCCCTTATAAGTAAGTTGTGCCCGGGTTCACAATTTACTAACAAGAATCTATTATCACCCTATGTTTGCAGCTATTAGGACCTACGACCGAGCTCTGATACCAACTTTGTCACGACCCGAAAATTTAATGCCGTGACCGGCGCACAAGCTATACTCCTAGCCTGGCAAGCCTATCGACTAACTTAACAATTAAATCGCTCTCTAACCATTTAAAAATATATATATGTTTTTCTCGAAATTTCGACAGAGTATCCTCTGTAATTTCAACATTTCCCAAATTTTTTTTAAATCCCTGTTCAGTTTTCAATTCAGTCAAAATTCAGATAACATAATTAAATTGTTTAATACACTTCCCAAAAAAATAAATAGACTTTCTAAACTCCAAAATAGCTGCAATTACATAGACTCAACAACTGTTACAAAAATGGTCCTCGATCAAAGAGGCCTACCAAAAGAAATATTGAGACTTGAATCAAATAACAGATTCTACTCAGCTGCCTGCGAATCTGAAAAAGATAAGCAACATAAAGGGGTAAGTCACAAAGACTTAGTGAGGAGACAACAACCACCATCAATTAGAAGGGAAACACAAAAGGCACGAATAACTGTTAAATCGCTTGACAAAAATATTAAAAATCCAGTGAATAACAATACGAAATCAAAATGAACAACCTTAGAATCATCATAAAAATCAAACAAGTAACAATACAAATTTTTAGAACCAAGAGGCGACTTTATCTCATTGATAGCCCTCTCCTCCTAAGGTGGCCTTTCCCTTAGGGGTGGCTCCATCTAACGGATGGCCCTCTCCTCTCAATCCCGCAACGCATCATCACATATCAATTAGGGAGCTACATCACGTTGATAGCCCTCTCCTCCTACGGATGACCTATCTCGTAGGGGCGGCTCCATCTAACGGTTAACTCTCCCTAATCGACACATGGTAACTAGGTGCACCTAACGCAGTTAACGATTTAATAATTATAACCACGATTTCCCAAAACACACGTTTAAAATCATTTCATCGAAATTCATGAAAAATATATTCAATCTCATAAAAAATAAATATTTAAATAATTTAACTCATACGTAAATCCAACAAATAACATATTATTACAAAGACTATTAAATTAAATAATTGACGAAATTGAGATAAAATTCAAAGGTTGTGTTTCCCAAAATTTTCAATAAATACTTTAATATAGAAAACAAGAAAAATAATAATAATAATAACAATATAAAATATATGACGATGATCGTCGTCAACTCACAGCTATGGAGAATCGTCTAACTTTGCTCTCTAACAACTCTCAGAGTAGCCGGCAGGATCTCAGCGGACAAATCTGGGTATCAAGAATATTTCCAAGCCTTTAGAAAAATCTATTCTAAAATTTAACTAACTCTAGAAAACCCTAAAAATCATCTAAATCTACTCTGAGCATAAAATAAGGTTTTTAAACAAAGCTACATTTTTCTATGAATTTATACTAGGATTAGAGTTGTGTACTTACCTCAAAGAGTTTCAATCAACAACTCTCAAGAGATGAATACCCTTTTCTCTAGAGCACAAATCCTAACTCAAAATCCTAACCAAGAGCCTTTTTCAATGGTTGTGAGGAGGTTAAATTCATTTTAATAATGATTGATGGTTTGGGTATTATAGAGAGGAAAGAATGAAGGAGAAGGGAAGGGAAAGAAAGAAAAAAGAAACAACAATGGGGTGAGGGGAGGTTTCTGCCGAGGAAGAGGGAGAGAGAAAAGGAAGGAGAAAATGTAGGAGTGAAATAGAAAGAGAGAGAGAAAGGAGTATTTGGTGGGATTTATTTATTTAATTATTATTATTATTATTATTATTATTATTACTTATTATTATTATAAAAAAAAAAAAAAGCACGGACGTGTCACTTTCTCCTGCCATGAATGATATTGCTATTCTTCCCAACTTTTCTATTATTCCTCAATCTATAGAACGTTTTAAAGCAGGAAATGTATATGTTAGAAAACATAAACAGCAGGTTATAACACCCCTTCTCGACCCTGATCCGCCACCTGATCCGCCGCCTGATCCTATAGCGGTTGCACCACGACGTTCTAGCAGAGCGTCTCGTGCACCAGATAGATATTCACCAGACAGGTATAATTCCTCACATACTTCTTTGTCTGCATCTCTCTCTAGCATATCTATTCCTACTTGTTACTCACAAGCTGTTAAAGATATGCGTTGGATAAACGCAATGAATGAGGAACTTCAGGCTCTTCAAGAGAATTTCACATGGGATATTGTTTCTTGTCCTCCTCATATCAAACCCATAGGTTGCAAATGGGTGTATTCTGTTAAATTGAATTCTGATGGGTCCCTCAACCGGTACAAGGCTCGATTGGTTGCCTTAGGAAACAAGCAGGAATATGGAATTGATTATGATGAGACATTTGCACCGGTAGCCAAAATGACAACCGTTCGCACTGTACTCTCTATCGCTGCTTCTAATGGGTGGGCTCTTCATCAAATGGATGTGAAGAATGCCTTTCTTCACGGTGATCTTATTGAAGATATTTATATGACTCCTCCTCAAGGTCTATTTTCTTCATCTGATGGTGTGTGCAAGCTCAAACGCTCTTTATATGGTCTGAAACAAGCACCTAGAGCATGGTATGAGAAATTTCGTTCCACTCTACTTGGGTTCTCTTTCACTCAGAGTCAATATGACTCCTCTTTATTTATTCATCGCACATCTACAGGCATTGTTCTACTCCTCCTTTATGTTGATGATATGGTCATTACTGGCTCTGATCAGGCATCCATCCAGGAACTTAAACATCAATTACAAACTGCATTTCATATGAAAGATCTTGGTAACTTGCAGTATTTCCTTGGCCTTGAGGTTCATTCTACGTCCAAGGGTATATTTCTTCATCAACATAAGTATGCGACCGACCTTATTTCTATGGCGGACCTCCAATCAGCTAATCCGGTAGATACTCCTCTTGAGGTTAATGTGAAATATCATCGAGATGAAGGTGACCTATTGACAGATCCTTTCTTGTATCGACAACTTGTGGGTAGTCTTAATTATTTGACAATTACCCGACCTGACATATCATTTGCTGTTCAGCAAGTAAGTCAGTTCATGCACTCTCCTCGTCACCTTCACTTGGCAGCAGTTCGTCGCATCATTCGTTATTTGCTAGGCACCTCTCAACGAGGTCTCTTCTTTCCCATTGGCACAGTTCCCAAATTGATTGCCTATAGTGATGCTGATTGGGCTGGGTGTCCCGACACCCGACGATCTGTCACCGGTTGGTGCATGTTTCTCGGTTCATCTTTGATATCATGGAAAAGTAAGAAACAAACAAAAGTCTCTAAATCATCTACTGAATCAGAGTATCGCGCCATGTCTACTGCTTGTTCAGAGATAATTTGGCTTCGTGGTCTTTTGGCTGAACTTGGATTCCCTCAAACAGAGCCGACGTCTCTCTATGCTGACAATACAAGTGCTATTCAAATTGTTGCAAATCCTGTTTTTCATGAGCACACCAAACATATTGAAGTCGATTGTCACTCTATCCGTGAGGCCTATGATAATCAGGTTATATCCATCCCTCACATCAATACTCAGTTTCAAGTTGCGGACATTCTTACCAAAGCTGTTCCTCGCCCGCGCCATCAGTTTCTAGTTAGCAAATTGATGCTCCTTGACCAGCCGCATCACTTTGAGGGGGGATGTGAATCAAGAAATAATGTTAATTTGTAATTATATTTATTAGCTTTCCTAAACTAGGTTAGACAAATCAGGATTTGATTTGATCCTCTTAATTTGTAATTATTAGATATAAATGTTGTAACTATTATTTATAGTGAAAAATATCAAAGTAAAAGGCATCAAACCCTATTATCTGACAAATATGACTTCACACAATTTTGTTTATAGTTTACACTAATAGGTCGTTCGGACAAATATTTTTTTGGCTTAATACATGTATAAAAAATAATAAATAAATTTGAAAAGTAGTGACGACAAAATAATTCCTCAACAAAAACGAAAAGAAGTAAAGACAAATTAACAATTAAGAAATACCATTTATGCATTCTCATAGTCCAATATGCTTTGAATAAGATGAACTTGCCAAAGGAAACCTATGATAAACCAAAAAAACTAACTTTATCTCTAAAGGATAATCACTCTATAATTTTTATATCATAACTTTATAACTTTACATGCATCTCTATGGTTAAAAAACTAACAATAAAAAATATAATTTTTATTACAAACTTAATTTCATATTAAGTTACTATTGGTAATATTACATTTTATTAGTTAAAATTCTTTAGGCCCATATTGAATTTACATAATATTTTTCTAAAATAAATTAAATGTAAGGAAGCAAAGTATCTTCACTTACCGATAACATCAACTAAATCTATATCAAAACTATTACAATTCTAAATTAAAACAAACTAAGAATTATTACAAATCAAATTAAAATAAATGAAGGTCATCCTAATTTATTAAAATATGGATCATCTTCACACACTAGAAGTCCTTATCATTCTCTCCTTCTTGAAAAAAATTCAACCACGAATTTAAGCTTCATTATAACGTACATGAATAAATAATTCAAATAAACCACAAGCTCATCATATCCCCTAGGGTCAAATGAAAATTTGGAAAAGTCATCAAATGTAATAAGTTCGTGAAACATATTTCCATCTTGAACAATTAACATCTTATCATATTTATGGTCAAGGTAAGAAATTCTAAAGATCGGTAAAGTTATACCTTTTGAAGTTGATATTCATGACCAAATATACCTTCTTGGATTGAAATTTGTGATAAACAATATGTTACTTTGTATTTGTAAAGGCTTCAAAGCAAGTTGAGTCTCACGAACATTCTCTACATCTTTTCCTCCTTGCCATAATATCTATATCTTCCTTTTCTCTATTTCTCATTTCATACCTCATTTGATTCTTATCATAATCTTCACACATCTTCTTTCTTTTTCACTAAATCTCCTCTCATACCTCATTTCCTTCTTATCATAACCATTATATATTCTTATCTCCTCATGAAATCCATGTCTACTTTTGCCCTCGATTTCGAATCCATTTTTATTTTGAGAAGATCTTCCATGATGAGATCCCATATCTCGTTGATTCACAAGCTCTTCTCTCAAGGCATTCATTTGAGTATTCCAAATTTTTGTAAAATGATCCATAAGAGAAGCGACTTTAGGAAAAAAGGGATTTGGTTTACTTCTACTCATGATCTCAATAACAACAAGCAACAAGTACCACAATAATTAAGCAAATGACAAGAGTACGTTAAGAACATCAAAATAAGACTCTCACCACTCACTAAGTGTTTACACTCATGAAATGTATCACTCGTGTATATTACTCAATGATGACTTTTTTTCAATGATGTGCATTCTTGACTTTTTCCACTCAACCTCCTCTTTCAAATTCTTAAAAAGAACCCAAACAAGAATCCAAATACAGTGTAACAAGTCCACAAAAGCTATCAAAATAAGAGATTTTCAAGAAGGAAAAATCATACTCTCATCACTCACTGAGTGTTTACACTCATGAAATGTATCACTCATGTATATTACTCAATGATGACTTTTTTTTTCAATGATGTGCACTCTTGACTTTTTCCACTCAACCTCCTCTTTCAAATTCTTAAAAAGAACCCAAACAAAAATCCGAATATAGTGTAACAAGTCCACAAAAGCTATCAACATAAGAGTTTTTCAAGAAGGAAAAATCTAAGACAAAATTAAGAGAATTTAAAATGACAATTAAGAAAAACTAAGTAAATGAATATACACTCAAATATATTATCAAAGAGATAAGAAAAATCCTAACTAAAAGGCTAAGTAATACAAATACATGAGTTGACAAATATGTGAGAGGTAAATTAATAAGGTAAAACTTGCAATGCCTAATAAAGAAAATAATGTTTGATTTATCAAAGTTAACCAATTATGGAATTTTTTCTTTTAGAGAAGATTTTTCATTTATGTGTCAAGCTGCATCTTTACATGGCTTTTTGTTCATAGGAGCACACAAGCAACAATAAGTCAAATGTTTGAGGATTATAAAAGACAACTGACACTTGAACCTAATAGTGATGTGACAGGGCTCTCGTCCATTAAATACTTTCCAAAACTTAAACCAATAGAAGAAGATATTGCCTCTTTAGGTGGAAGAAAACAAGGTGGCTCTTAATCCACCGATTCATTGATCTATTTCCACCTATTTTCTAACGTCTTTAACAAATAAGAGGATTTTTGTTTTAAATAAAATAAAATAAAATGAGACGTTTAGCTAAAGTTCACAAACTACTAAAATTTGTACAAGAGTTGCAAAATTTTATGGTTCAGATTAATATGTCATGGTTGATGATATGCATAATGAAGTCAAGGAAAAGTAAAGAAATACATATTATATTAAAATGTAATTTATAAATATATTAATTGATTGTGTGGGGGAAATAGTTCCAATTGGTACGTTGTATCAGTCAGTAGCATATGGATTTTAGAATCCGTTACCATAAGGAACTGGAGGCTCTATTAGATGTTAGTATTGTTAGTGAAAACACATCAACAGAAAATAATGAAGATAGATCTTTGCCTCTTTGTATTATATTTTGGCAAATAAGTTTACAACATAGATTCATTGAAAATTGTCCAACACAAGTTCTACTCTCACTGTCCATAACTATACTCAAATGTCTGCTGTACAAAATTGTCTCAAATAATCTGTCATCTACTTCCATTAGCAAGTATTCAGGCGAGAAGTGATATCTAAGAACAAGTCTTCTTCACAGGGAATAGTGAGACCACCCATAGGATGATCATATCCGAATTGTTCCTCAGTTTGACACAACAATTCTTGAAACCATGTTTGGTTCAAGTATGATACAGGGATCACAAACCGCTTCATTTTCTCTCCTACATACACCGCAAGATAACCCTTTGGCACATCAGCACTTTTTGAAGATGCTGCCCTTCTGATGATAGTAGGTAAACGAAAACCCATTCTTGTATTTCTTGTGAAAAGAAGATACTAGTCTAAAAATGAAAGGCTTGTGTATAAGAAGAATGTTTCTGAATTTCAAATGCTTTGGGTTGTGAATGATTTTGTGTTGGTTCTAAATGCTTGCAGCCATGAATATATATAGATGATTGAAAAGATATGTAACAGACGTACAATTGGCAACTTGAATTATGGAAGACCATGAGAATAGATATGCATGGGAGCCATAGGATCAAAGGGAGACAAGGGCATATAATAGATCACATGGTGTTGTCTTAGACGATTTTCTCAACTTTCAACATCAAATACTCAAATGTCATAATAATAGAAAATGTAAGTCCCACCTCCTTGTGCTAATGCTAGCATAATAATTCACTTGAAATAATACAGATGTATAAATATAATCACAAACATATAGATTGGTCTATAACGATCTATCTATAGTTATCCATCACTGCCTTATAGTCACTTATCAACTGGACATAATGAAGAAAACATGTCTAAAGCATGTTTAAAAAATGATCAAGTACTAGTTAATGCATGAACAAATATGAGGTTGCACTTAAGCACTTCTCACTTAGTTGCAAGTGGAGGCTTTGTATTGGACATTGTTTGAGAAGGTGGGGTACAATCTTAAGACAACACCACATGCTATCTCATTCTATGTTTTTAAGTCTTTCAAACAATAATTTAGCTTGGAATTGAGTTTCAAGAGAACCTCAATTACTATAAATATAATTACAATTGCCTTCAAAAACTGCAAAAGTCATTGACATCCTCAAGTATTAGTTACATCCTTTTTTAAAAATTTGAGATATTTTCTCTGTTGAGTTTTTTCTTCCCTCAAACAAGTACAAAAAATGGGATTCCGGTTAAATGTTATTCGGCGAGCACTATTAATTGATAGACCAACAGCTTCAAAATCAGCAGAAGTTTCAAAGGGATATGTTGCAGTGTATGTTGGAGCGAAACAAAAACGGTTTGTGATTCCAATATCATACTTGAACCAACCATCATTTCAAGACTTGCTGAGTCAAGCTGAAGAAGAGTTTGGTTATGATCATCCCATGGGTGGCCTCACCATTCCTTGCACCGAAGATGTCTTCCATCATATAACTTCTCGCTTGAATTGGCTATGAATCTCACATTGTAACAAAGAATATTGACATAGATTAGATAAGTAGATACATTTTGTAGAACAAGAATCTCCTTAATTTGTATAGAATATCCCTTTTCATGAGAAATAAGAGTGCTACTGACCAAAAAAAATGTTTTATGTTTTCTTGTTTAATATCAATTACAGTTTTCACAACTCCTGCAGTTTGGCAGTTTATGCACAAATATCATGACTGTTTTCTGTAAAATAAATTAATTAATTTTTTTTCCAGATTTGTTCTAATAAATTCCTTAGTAGTGAAGAACCATTTCAACGTTTCCCAAAATTCCACCACATCTAGCTACTTTTATAAATAAGTAATTTGAAGAAGGCTAATTTTATCAATTAATTGAATTTTATGTGTCATTTGTCAACACGTATATGTTTCCCTAGTCTAGAGGGAAGTTCCCACTGCCACAATTCAATGTACCAATCTTATTTTACCTAAAGTATTAGGCACATGTCTTACTATTTATATGTCTAGTTTCTAAATCACAACCAACTTCTTGATCATTCATTCATATAATACCTATTTACCTCTATATATATACACATGTAACATCCCAAAATCCTTCATCAAGTTTACACACTTTTCCATCAACTAGTCCTTTCTTCAAAATCTGTCATCAATTTCTCAGAAAAAATAATAATGGCTATTCGTTTGCCTTTGATCATGCAGGCTAAGAAGCATATCCTCTGCAACACACTTTCAAGCAGCAAAAAAGTGTCATCTGTTAATATACCAAAAGGTTATTTGGCAGTATATGTTGGAGAAGAGAAAAAGAAGAGATTTGTGGTTCCAATATCATACTTGCATGAACCTGCTTTTCAACAATTGCTTTGTAAAGCTGAAGAAGAATTTGGATTTAATCATCCAATGGGTGGTCTCACCATTCCTTGCAAAGAAGATATCTTTGTTAGTGTTACTTCTCAATTGGAAGTTTAATCACAAACAACAAACAAATCACCAAGTTCATCATATATCACATACTTTTCTCTGCAAAGCCACTTGAATAAAGTGTCAGAAAAGACTCGTGTAGGTTTGTAGGCATAGCTAACAATCCTGAAAGCAGTCTGAGATGTTAGACCATCCATTGCATATCACAACAGATTGAGAGCAAGAGTGATAAGTACACAGGTTCCTGTCAAGCCATGATCTTTGCATCCATTTCATCAAATGGACTTTACAGTACCAAATATTACTAGAAGCCATTCTTCTTTGAAGCCTGTTGAAATTAGCAGAACACATGCATGCATTAGGGATATAATTTCATTCTTGAAGAGTTTATCATCTGGTCTGGTCTCACAAAATTTCATGATGAATAACATTAGTCTAGAGAATTACATCTAGAAGCATTGACTTAAGGTACCAGAGATATGTTGTAAAGCATTTTGTATATTATGATATGAGAAAAACAAGGAATTTATTTAACTACTCTTGCAACTTGTAGCTTTTATATTATTTTCATGGATCAATTGATATTTAACCCATGCCTCTTGTTTCTTTTATATACTACAAAAACCAAATATATAGTACAAACATGGATATGATACGACACAAATATGCAAATACTATAAACTTTTAAAATTTAAGATATGACACGACCTAAATACGATAACAAAATTTTATGCAAATTACTTGTAAAAGATATTGATCATTCCTCGTTCACTCTGATTAAATTATATAAGTTGCATTGTGTTGGTTACAGTGGGGTTTTGATGGAATGGAGACAATCAAAAGGACTTTCCGTGCTCTTCACAAGGACTTGTCCTTCAAGTTGTTATGACAAAGAAAACCATTGATTTTGATTGGAGACATTGTAACATGCAACCGATGTTGAATTTAAGTTCCCAAAATACTACTGATCCAATGTCCAAATATTTATCAAAAAAGTGAAAATGTGAGTTCACTTGAGCATGACATGTCTTGAACATAACAACTAAGGATATTGATTAAACAATTAAAAAGGATACCTTGCAAATAGCAAGCATTATTAGAAGGTCAACCTTTTTTCCAATTCAAGCAACTTCAAAGGGACTTGAAGTTCCAAAAGGATACCTTGCAGTCTATGTTGGAGATAAAATCAGGCTGTTCGTGATTCCAATATCATGTTTGAATTAACCTTCATTTCAAGAATTATCATGTCAAGCAGAAGAGGAATTCGGATATGATCATCCAATGGGTGGTCTCACAATTCCATGGAACGAGGATGAATTCTTAAACCTTACTTCTTGCTTAAAACCATACTAATAGAGCCTGTGATTAGTTAGTTGGGGAAAATTTATACAGAAGGCACTTTCTTCTGTCGTGAAGATTTTTCATTTTGCGTCTTCTTTGTATAGAAAAATGATACCTGAATGAGAATATTGTGCGAGACATTGTAAAATAACTTCTAGCTTTTGTGAAATCACTCCCAAGAATTTTAATATATAAAACATTATCATTATCAAATTGAGTTAATTATATATCAGGTTATCATTAGGTACATTGCAAGAACTTTTCATCTTGGTAAGTTTATTAAAGATGTAGAACATGATGTTATCCCTGTGTATTTTGCATCTTTTCTTCTAGCTAAGTTACCTTATGCATTGCTATGAATCTTTGTTTGAAATATGTAATTAGTCTTGCTTTATATGAATCTCCTTTCAATATATAATCATGCTTATTTATTTAGAACTTAGTTTTCCACTTTTCTACCAACATACACTAATAGTTTGCTGTCACAATTAGCATCTTTACTTTTCCAACTTACGGGCAGAAAAAAAGAATTCTAAGAAAATATATAGATAAACCATACTTAAATGGTAGGAAAGAAAGATTTTCCTATTAGAATTAGGCTAGTGCCATTTAAAAACCTTAATTGCTTTAATGCTAGAAATAAAATGATATTTCCCTTTAAACTTAATAAACAAAAAACACAGAGGAGCTGCTTGAGTAATCAAATTCATTGGCTTGTCATTAAACAAAAAAAGATACATACTCTGTGAATTATCAATCTAATGGTAATTTCATTTCCCATCTTTACAATTTGACAATAAGCCTAATTTACAAAAATATGTCTAGTCTACAAAACTATGTCAGTCTCTTCTGTTGGGAAATTTATGGCCCATTCAAGCGAGAAGTTACATGTTGGAAGACATCTTCGTCGCAAGGAATGGTGAGGCCACCCATGGGATGATCATATCCAAACTCTTCTTCAGCTTGACTCAATAAGTCTTGAAACATTGGTTGGTTCAAGTATGATATTGGGATCACAAACCGCTTCTGTTTCTCTCCAACATACACTGCAACATAGCCCTTTGCCACTAGTACAGATTTTGATGCTGCTTGGCTAGCAGTTAATGACGCTCGTCGAATAACATTTAATCTGAAACCCATTTTTTTGGTTGTTTGATGGAAGAACTCAAATTTATTAAGGATGTAAGTAAATACTTGTGAAAGCCAATGACTTGTGTTGTTTGTGAAGGCAAAAGTAAGTATATTTATAGTTGTTGAGACTTGAGATTGTATGGAAATCCAATTCCAAGCTAAATGGTTGTATGAAAGATAAAATAATAGAGAGCATAGGATGAGATATCATGTGATGCTGTCTTAGATTGTATCCCACCTTTTCAAACAATGTTCAATACAAGGGCAACCTCATATTTTTTCATGCATTAACTAGTACTTGATAATTTTGTAAACATGCTTTAGACATGTTTGTTTCATTATGATAATGCAGATGTCCAACCGATTAACTATAAGGCAATGGACAATGATAGATCATCATAGACCATTCTATATATTTGTGGTTATACTTTCAAGTGGATTAATTATATGCTGGCCTGTACTCAAGAAGGTGGGACTTGTAGTATGTACTACATCATTTGATGTTGATCCTTAGTAAAGACTTCCAAAGACAACACCATGTGATTTTTCATATGCTCTTGTCTCATAATAATTCAAATCTCATGGCCCTCCTTCACTGATCAGTATAGTTGCCGACTATTTGTTACTTATCCTTTCATTCACCTATATATATTCATGGCTGCAAGTATTAAGGACCAACACAAAATCATTCACATCCCAAGTCTTTTGAGAAACTCGAGTCTTCTATATACAAGTCTTTCTTTTTAAGACCAATTTCATCTCTCTCTCTCTCTCTTTTTCAACATATAAAAGAATGGGTTTTCGTTTACCTAGTATCATCAGAAGAACATCATCTTCAAAAGGTGTAGATGTGCCAAAGGGAAATCTAGCAGTATATGTTGGAGAGGAAATGAAACGGTTTGTTATTCCCATAGCATACTTGAACCAACCATTGTTTCAAGAATTGTTGAACCAAGCTGAGGAACAATTCGAATATGATCATCCAATGGGTGGTCTCACTATTCCATGCAGAGAAGATGTGTTCTTAGATATCACTTCTCGCTTGAGTAGGTGCTAACCCCTCCAGTGGAAGGAGGTGACATAGATTATTAAATTTTAGTCAATTTGTACATCAGATAAATTTTTTTTTTCATTTTAGTCTTCCTCCTTTGTAAATGAATGGAAAAAGAAAAGCATTTGAGAGGGATAGTCATGGTCAATGAGATTACCTTCTGTTTAGGAATTTAGGCCATTACTCAGTGAATATATATTTTTAATACACAGTGACAGATATTTCTTGCATATGATTTTCAAAGTTATATTCCTCGGCATTGCTTCACTGCTGTACAAAAAGTACCACCTTAACTTCTAATGAGGGGTGTAAGAAATTAAAAAATGACTATAATTTGTGATTGGTTTTTCTATTTAGACTCGTTAAATTCAGAATTTCTAATTGGTAAAAATGTGTTATTTCCATTGAAAAATTCTCATTTAAATAATGTTGATACAAAATGATAAGCAGCCTTAAGTTTTTCTATAAAAACTAATTTACGGTTGGACCAATTAATTATGAGAATAATTACATCATTACAAATATCATCAAATTTGCACAATTAATGATCATGAAAACTGCCAATTTCATTGACATCCTCCTCAAATTGATGCTAGTGAGTCTATAAGCATCAAATTTGCTGATTAGAAAATTACGTCGTGTCAAGGATTTGGCGAGGACATCAGCCAACTGAACCGATGTCTCATGTTGAGACATGAGGCAGAGTAATAACTCTGTGGTCATAAGTGTCACGACCCAAAATTTAACGCCGTGACCGGTGCACAAGCTATACTCTTAGCCTGACAAGCCTATCAACTAACTTAACAATTAAACAACTAAATTTCTCTTTAACCATTTAAAAATATATATATGCTTTTTCTCGAAATTTCGATAGAGTATCCTCTGTAACTTCAACATTTCCAAACTTTGTAAAATCCCTGTTCAACTTTCAATCCAGTCATAATTCAAATAACATAATCAAATTGCTTAATACATTTCCCAAAAAAAAAAACTAAATAGACTTTCTAGACTCCAAAATAGCTGCAATTTACATTAGACTCACCAGACATTACAAAAAATTGTCCTCGATCAAAGAGGCCTACCAAAAGAAATATTGAGACTTGAATCAAATAACAGATTCTACTCAGCTGCCTGCGAATCTGAAAAAATATACAACATAAAGGGGTAAGTCACAGACTTAGTGAGGAGACAACAACCACCATCAATTAGAAGGGAAACACAAAAGACACAAATAACTGTTTAATCGCTTGACATAAATATTAAAAATCCAGTTGATAACGAAACGAAATCAAAATGAACAACCTTAAAAATCCAGTTGATAATGAAACGAAATCAAAATGAACAACCTTAAAAATCATCATAAAAGTCAAACAAGTAACAATACAAATTTTTAGAACCAAGAGGCGGCTTTATCACATTGATAGCCCTTTCCTCCTAAGGGTGGCTTTTCTCTTAGGGGCGGCTCCATCTAACGGATGACCCTCTTCTCTCAATCCCGCAACGCATCATCACGTATCAATTAGGGAGCTTACATCTCGTTGATAGCCCTCTCTTCCTACGGATGACCTCTCTCGTAGGGGCAGCTCCATCTAACGGTTAACTTTCCCTAATCAACACGTGGTAACTAGGTGCACCTAACGCATTAATAATTATAACACCGATTTCCCAAAACACGCATTTAAAATCATTTCATCGTAATTCATAAAAAAAAAACATACTCAATAGCATAACAAATTCAAGATTTAAATACTTTAACTCATACGTAAATCAAATTAATAACATATTATATAACACGACAGTTAAATTAAATAATTGACGAAATCGAGATAAAATTCAAAGGTTGTGTTACCCAAAATTTTCAATAAATATTTTAATATAGAAAACAATAAAATAATAATAATAACATTATAAAAATATATGACGATGATCGTCGTCAACTTACAGTTATAGAAAATCGTCTAATTTTGCTCTTCAACAACTCTCAGAGTAGTTGGTAAGGTCTCAGTTGACAAATATGAGTATTAAAAATATTTCCAAGACTTTAGAAAAATATTCTAAAGTTTAGCTAACTCTAAGAAATTCTAAAAATCATTTAAATCTACTCTGAGCATAAAATAAGATTTTTAAGAAAAACTATATTTTTCTATGAATTCACGCTATTAGAGTTGTGCATTTACCTCAATGAGTCTCAATCAACAACTCTCAAGAGATGGGTACCCCTTTTCCTTCCTTAGAACACAAACCCTAATCCAAAAATTTTATCCAAGAACTTGGAAAATTACGAGGAAGCTTGCTTAGGGAATGTATATCCTTTCCATGGGTTTATTGTGGCTTTAAGTGAGAGAAATAAGAAGGAGAATGAAAGAAAAGCAAAAAAATGAAAATGGGGGGAAGAAAGGATGAGGTAGCCGAGAGGGAGAGAAGAAAGAGGAGAAAATGTGGGAGTGAAATAGAAAGATAGTGGAAAAGGTATTTGGTGGGTTTTATTTATTTAATTATTTATATATTATTATTATTATTATTAATTATTATTACTATTATTATATTAAAAAAAAAGAAAGACACGGACGTGTCAATAAGCTTCCCTAATTGAATGGCAATCGACTTTTATGTGCTCTTTTTTTTTCATGATATGCTGGATTTTTTGCAATTTACATGGCACTTGTATTATCAACATGCAATGATGTTGGTTTTGTTTGTGAAAACCAAGTTATGACAGAAGGTCGCGCAACCAAATAATCTCTTAGCATTCTGCAAACATGGACCGATGACACGTCCCGTAAATTTTTATAAACATAATAATAATAATAATAATAATAATAATAATTAACTAATAATAATAAATAAAAACAAAATAACCCCACTCATTCTCTCTCTTTCCATCTCACTCCCTCACTCCCTCATTTTCTCATTTTTCTCTCTCTCCTTCTCCTTCTCCCTCTCGGCACACACCCTTCCCTTACCCCCATTTTCATTTTTTTTTCTTTCTTTCATTCTTCTTATTTTCTCTCTTAAAGCCACAATAAACCCATGGAAAGGGTATACATTCCCTAAGCAAGCTGTTTCCTCATAATTTCTCAAGTTCTTGGATAAAATTTTTGGGGTTAGGGTTTGTGTTCTAAGGAAAGAAAAAGGGTACCCATCTCTTGAGAGCTGTTGATTGAGACTCATTGAGGTAAATGCTCAACTCTAATCCTAGTATAAATTCATAGAAAAATGTAGCTTTGTTTAAAAACCTTATTTTATGTTCAGAGTAGATTTAGATGATTTTTAGGGTTTTCTAGAGTTAGTTAAATTTTAGAATAGATTTTTCTAAAGGCTTGGAAATATTCTTGATACCCAGATTTGTCCGCTGAGATCCTGCCGGCTACTCTGAGAGTTGTTAGAGAGCAAAGTTAGACGATTCTCCATAGCTGTGAGTTGACGACGATCATAATCATATATTTTTATACTGCTATTATTATTATTTTACTTGTTTTCTATATTAAAGTATTTATTGAAAATTTTGGGAAACACAACCTTTGAATTTTATCTCAATTTCGTCAATTATTTAATTTAATAGTCTTTGCTATATAATATGTTATTTGTTGGATTTACGTATGAGTTAAATTATTTAAATATTTATTTGTTATGAGATTGAATATATTTTTCATGAATTTCGATGAAATAATTTTAAACGCGTGTTTTGGGAAATCGTTGTTATAATTATTAAATCGTTAACTGCGTTAGGTGCACCTAGTTATCACGTGTTGATTAGGGAAAGTTAACCGTTAGATGGAGCCGCCCCTACGAGAGATGTCATCCGTAGGAGGAGAGGGCTATCAACGAGTTGTAAGCTTCCTAATTGATACGTGATGATGCGTTGCGGGATTGAGAGGAGAGGGTCATCCGTTAGATGGAGCCGCCTCTAAGGGGAAGGCCACCCTTAGGAGGAAAGGGCTATCAATGAGATAAAGCCGCCTCTTGATTCTAAAAATTTGTATTGTTACTTGTTTGATTTTTATGATGATTTTAAGATTGTTCATTTTGATTTCGTTTCGTTATTCACTGGGTTTTTAATATTTCTATCAAGCGATTAAACAGTTATTCGTGCCTTTTGTGTTTCCCTTCTAATTGATGGTGGTTGTTGTCTCCTCACTAAGTCTTTGTGACTTACCCCTTTATGTTGCTTATCTTTTTTCAGATTCGCAGGCAGCTGAGTAGAATCTGTTATTTGATTCAAGTCTCAATATTTCTTTTGGTAGGCCTCTTTGATCGAGGACCATTTTTGTAACAGTTGTTGAGTCTATGTAATTGCAGCTATTTTGGAGTTTAGAAAGTCTATTTATTTTTTTGGGAAGTGTATTAAGCAATTTAATTATGTTATCTGAATTATGACTGGATTGAAAACTGAACAGGGATTTTACAAAATTTGGGAATGTTGAAGTTACAGAGGATACTCTGTCGAAATTTCGAGAAAAGCATATATATATATATATATATATATATATATATATATATATATATTTTTAAATGGTTAAAGAGCGATTTAATTGTTAAGTTAGTAATAGGCTTGCCAGGCTAGGAGTACAGCTTGTGCGCCGGTCACGCCATTTAAATTTCGGGTCGTGACAAAGTTGGTATCAGAGCTCGGTCGTAGGTCCTAATAGCTGCAAACATAGGGTGATAATAGATTCTTGTTAGTAAATTGTGAACCCGGGCACAACTTACTTATAAGGGCTATTAGCACTCTATGAGAGTCTAAATTGTTGTCTGAATCTGTGTTTAAATTGATCATCACTATCTCTCCACAATTTCTTGTCGTCTTATTCAATCTTTGATCAATGTTCTTTAAATAGGTGAGAATGCCACCAAAGACTAGGAATCCTACTATAAGGGAAATTGTTGATGAGTCAATTTCCCAAGCTCAAGGCGCTCGTCAACGAGGTCGCGTTTCAGTTCGTGCTCGAAATAGGCGTAGAGCTAATGTTGGCGGACGTGGTTTGAATGTTGATGTTGAGGTTCCTAGGAGGAGGCGCGAAAATCCAGCCATGGAAGAGTTTGCTGCTGGTCTGCAGGGATTACAACAGGTTGTGCAATAACTTGTTGGGGTTGTCGTCGGACGACAACATGAGGGTGATCAAAGACATGAAAATGTCAATGGTCAACAAGAGGTTAGACAAGTTGAGCATCAAACGACTGCTGTAATGAGGGGTATTGAGGTCACTTTACCAGACTTCATGAAGCTTAAACCTCCTACCTTTTCTGGGTCTAGTGCAACTGAGGATCCACAACAATTCATTGATAGTCTAGAGCGACTTTGGAGAGCATTGGGTTGTTCTGAGGTAAGAGCAGTAGAATTGACATCATTTCAGCTAATAGGTGTGGCACGTGATTGGTTTGATATAGTGTCACGTGGTAGACAAGTGGGGTCACCTTCGTTAGCATGGAGGGAGTTCTCTCAGTTGTTCATGGCTCGTTTTCTTCGGAGAGTGTTAGAGATGGATTAGCTCATGAGTTCGAGCGTTTGGAGCAAACAGAGGGTATGACAGTTTCAGAGTATAGTGCTCGTTTTACACAGCTCTCTAGACATGCTCCTTATCCTATCACCGAGGAGATGCGTGTTAAGAGGTTCGTCAGAGGATTGAAGGATTACTTAGTTAGGTCGGTGGTTGGATCTAATTGTTCTACTTTTGCTGAGGTTTTGAGTTTGGCCCTTTTAATTGAGCAACGAGAAAAGGAAAAAGGAGACAATAGACAAGATTCACATAAGAAGCAAAGGATTGAAGGATCTTACAGTAACTACTCAAATCGCGGTGGTGGATCTATGTTTGGTTATCAGGGGCAACAAAGACTCATGTCTCAAAGGGGTGGTCATAGTGGGCAGTCTTCTGGGACAGTGCAGATTCGTAGATCAGATTCTGGAGCAGCATCACAATCCACTTTCCCTCAGAGACATTCTGATGTTTCAGCTACACGATGTTCTACTTGTGGTAGGTTTCACTTCGGGGATTGTTCTAGAGATGGTAATGCTAAGGTGTGCTACCAATGTGGCCAAATAGGTCACATCAGGAGGGATTGTCTTGTAGACACGACACACCCATCATCTAGTTATGCATCAACACCAACAACTTTGGCATCTCCTCAGACTCATTATGCACATATGCGTCAAAGTGGAAATTCTTATGTCAGAGGTTCAGGAACATCTCAGCAGGGAGGTAGAGGATTTGGTGGTAGAGGTCAGTTACCAGCAGGAAGAGGTCAGGCACGAGTGTTTGCTTTGACACGTCAGGATGCTCAGACATCCAATGCAGTAGTTACAGGTATACTTTCTATTTGTTCTAGAGATGCACATGTTTTGTTTGATCTTGGAGCTACACATTCTTTTGTATCCTAGTGGTTTTGCTACTTGTCTTGTATAAGTTTTTAACTTCTTTAGAAGAACCTTTAGTTGTAGTCACACTTGTTGGAGGAAATTTGCTTGCTAAGTCGGTGTATCGTTCTTGTAATATAACCATTGATGACAAGGTGTCGCCGGTAGATTTAGTAGTTATTGACTTGATAGATTTTGATGTGATTTTGGGTATGGATTGGTTGGCTTTTCATCATGTCACTTTGCATTGTCATAACAAAGTGGTGAAATTTGAGATACCGGGGAAATCAATCTTCTCGTTTCAAAGAGAACGTTGTTGGGTACCATATAACCAAATCTTAGTCTTGGCAGCTAGCAAGTTAATGATAAGAGGTTGTCAAGCGTACTTAGCCTTGGTAAGGGATACACAAGTGGCTGAAGAGAAATTAGACAAAATTCCAATAGCATGTGAGTTTCCAGATGTTTTTCCGGAAGAACTTCCTGGGTTAACACCTGATAGGGAGATCGAGCTTTCTATAGAATTAGTTCCTAACACTCACCCTATATTTATACCTCCTTATCGTATGGCACCAACAGAACTTAAAGAGTTATGAGAACAACTTCAAGATCTTCCAGAATTGGCCCAGACCTACCATAGTGAAGGAGATTGGAATTTTCTTGGTTTAGCCGGTTATTATTGATGTTTTATGAAGGATTTCTCAAAGATTGCATCTTCGTTAACTAGGCTGATTCGGGATCGCTTAGTAACAGCTCAAAGTAGGCAAAAATCTTATTCTGATAAATGATGTCGTCCCTTAGAGTTTTCAGTGGGAGAACATGTATTCCTACGAGTCTCGCCAATGAAAGGAGTTTTGCGATTTGGTAAGAAGGGGAAGCTAAGTCCAAGATTCATTGAAAAAATATACAACATAAAGGGGTAAGTCACAAAGACTTAGTGAGGAGACAACAACCACCATCAATTAGAAGGGAAACACAAAAGACACGAATAACTGTTTAATCGCTTGACATAAATATTAAAAATCCAGTTGATAACGAAACGAAATCAAAATGAACAACCTTAAAAATCCAGTTGATAATGAAACGAAATCAAAATGAACAACCTTAAAAATCATCATAAAAGTCAAACAAGTAACAATACAAATTTTTAGAACCAAGAGGCGGCTTTATCACATTGATAGCCCTTTCCTCCTAAGGGTGGCTTTTCTCTTAGGGGCGGCTCCATCTAACGGATGACCATCTTCTCTCAATCCCGCAACGCATCATCACGTATCAATTAGGGAGCTTACATCTCGTTGATAGCCCTCTCTTCCTACGGATGACCTCTCTCGTAGGGGCGGCTCCATCTAACGGTTAACTTTCCCTAATCAACACGTGGTAACTAGGTGCACCTAACGCATTAATAATTATAACACCGATTTCCCAAAACACGCATTTAAAATCATTTCATCATAATTCATAAAAAAAAACATACTCAATAGCATAACAAATTCAAGATTTAAATACTTTAACTCATACGTAAATCAAATTAATAACATATTATATAACACGACAGTTAAATTAAATAATTGACGAAATCGAGATAAAATTCAAAGGTTGTGTTACCCAGAATTTTCAATAAATATTTTAATATAGAAAACAATAAAATAATAATAATAACATTATACAAATATATGACGATGATCGTCGTCAACTTACAGTTATAGAAAATCGTCTAATTTTGCTCTTCAACAACTCTCAGAGTAGTTGGTAAGGTCTCAGTTGACAAATATGAGTATTAAAAATATTTCCAAGACTTTAGAAAAATATTCTAAAGTTTAGCTAACTCTAAGAAATCCTAAAAATCATTTAAATCTACTCTGAGTATAAAATAAGATTTTTAAGAAAAACTATATTTTTCTATGAATTCACACTATTAGAGTTGTGCATTTACCTCAATGAGTCTCAATCAACAACTCTCAAGAGATGGATACCCCTTTTCCTTCCTTAGAACACAAACCCTAACCCAAAAATTTTATCCAAGAACTTGGAAAATTATGAGGAAGCTTGCTTAGAGAATGTATATCCTTTCCATGGGTTTATTATGGCTTTAAGTGAGAGAAATAAGAAGGAGAATGAAAGAAAAGAAAAAAAATGAAAATGGGGGGAAGAAAGGATGAGGTAGCCGAGAGGGAGAGAAGAAAGAGGAGAAAATGTGGGAGTGAAATAGAAAGATAGTGGAAAAGGTATTTGGTGGGTTTTATTTATTTAATTATTTATATATTATTATTATTAATTATTATTACTATTATTATATTAAAAAAAAAGAAAGACACGGACGTGTCAATAAGCTTCCCTAATTGAATGGCAATCGACTTTTATGTGCTCTTTTCTTTCATGATATGCTGGATTTTTTGCAATTTACATGGCACTTGTATTATCAACATGCAATGATGTTGGTTTTGTTTGTGAAAACCAAGTTATGACAGAAGGTCGCGCAACCAAATAATCTCTTAGCATTCTGCAAACATGGACCGATGACACGTCCCGTAAATTTTTATAAACATAATAATAATAATAATAATAATAATAATAATAAAAATAATAATAATAATAATAATAATAATAATAATAATAATAATAATAATAATTAACTAATAATAATAAATAAAAACAAAATAATCCCACTCATTCTCTCTCTTTCCATCTCACTCCCTCACTCCCTCATTTTCTCATTTTTCTCTCTCTCCTTCTCCTTCTCCCTCTCGGCACACACCCTTCCCTTTCCCCATTTTCATTTTTTTTTCTTTCTTTCATTCTTCTTATTTTCTCTCTTAAAGCCACAATAAACCCATGGAAAGGGTATACATTCCCTAAGCAAGCTATTTCCTCATAATTTCTCAAGTTCTTGGATAAAATTTTTGGGGTTAGGGTTTGTGTTCTAAGGAAAGAAAAAGGGTACCCATCTCTTGAGAGCTGTTGATTGAGACTCATTGAGGTAAGAAAAACCTTATTTTATGCTCAGAGTAGATTTAGATGATTTTTAGGGTTTTCTAGAGTTAGTTAAATTTTAGAATAGATTTTTCTAAAGGCTTGGAAATATTCTTGATACCCAGATTTGTCCGCTGAGATCCTGCCGGCTACTCTGAGAGTTGTTAGAGAGCAAAGTTAGACAATTCTCCATAGCTGTGAGTTGACGACAATCATGATCATATATTTTTATACTGCTATTATTATTATTTTACTTGTTTTCTATATTAAAGTATTTATTGAAAATTTTGGGAAACACAACCTTTGAATTTTATCTCAATTTCGTCAATTATTTAATTTAATAGTCTTTGCTATATAATATGTTATTTGTTGGATTTACGTATGAGTTAAATTATTTAAATATTTATTTGTTATGAGATTGAATATATTTTTCATGAATTTCGATGAAATAATTTTAAACGCGTGTTTTTGGAAATCGTTGTTATAATTATTAAATCGTTAACTGCGTTAGGTGCACCTAGTTATCACGTGTTTATTAGGGAAAGTTAACCGTTAGATGGAGCCGCCCCTACGAGAGATGTCATCCGTAGGAGGAGAGGGCTATCAACGAGTTGTAAGCTTCCTAATTGATACGTGATGATGCGTTGCGGGATTGAGAGGAGAGGGTCATCCGTTAGATGGAGCCGCCTCTAAGGGGAAGGCCACCCTTAGGAGGAAAGGGCTATTAATGAGATAAAGCCGCCTCTTGATTCTAAAAATTTGTATTGTTACTTGTTTGATTTTTATGATGATTTTAAGATTGTTCATTTTGATTTCGTTTCGTTATTCACTGGGTTTTTAATATTTCTATCAAGCGATTAAACAGTTATTCGTGTCTTTTGTGTTTCCCTTCTAATTGATGGTGGTTGTTGTCTCCTCACTAAGTCTTTGTGACTTACCCCTTTATGTTGCTTATCTTTTTTCAGATTCGCAGGCAGCTGAGTAGAATCTGTTATTTGATTCAAGTCTCAATATTTCTTTTGGTAGGCCTCTTTGATCGAGGACCATTTTTGTAACAGTTGTTGAGTCTATGTAATTGCAGCTATTTTGGAGTTTAGAAAGTCTATTTATTTTTTTGGGAAGTGTATTAAGCAATTTAATTATGTTATCTGAATTATGACTGGATTGAAAACTGAACAGGGATTTTACAAAATTTGGGAATGTTGAAGTTACAGAGGATACTCTGTCGAAATTTCGAGAAAAGCATATATATATATTTTTAAATGGTTAAAGAGCGATTTAATTGTTAAGTTAGTAATAGGCTTGCCAGGTTAGGAGTACAGCTTGTGCGCCGGTCACGCCATTTAAATTTCGGGTCGTGACAACCGATATTTTGCGTGAGTTGAGGATTTAGATACAAAGTATTGTTTCTTGAACTTCCAAGAAATAGGGGCATCATCTAAAAATATGCACCAACAGGTGGTAGATTTTCTTGTGTCTGGGCAACCAGCCCAATCAACATCACTGTAAACTTGAAGTTGTATTGTTGCACCATTAAGGAATAAGAGACTGCCACTATGGTCACTTGGAAACAAGGTTATGTCACAACAAAATTGCAAAGTATATAATTTAATCCATCTCAAATAGACTATATGCATCTCATTGAGGGTGAATTTGAGAGGAGAAACCGTTGGAAAACAGAAAATGAATATCAAATGGAATGAAAAGATTTCAAAATATGCAGACATATTGGACAAAAACACTTAGGAATAATTAGTAAAATTTGACAAGAATAGAATATCGCTCACCTTCTCAATTTGACCTGTTCATGTTTGAGACTTTGGTCTAAAAAAACAAAGCAAAGCAAAGAACTCAAGTCTCACAAATACTAAATTTGGTTGTTTATAGTTTTAATTATGTCTAGACATTTTATCTGCAAAAATAATTGGCTCAAGGGGTGGACTTCCATTATCTATCTACTATGACTTCTGATGTTGGTCTTTGAGATTCTCCTTGCTGGAGACAACACTATGTGATCTTTTATATGTCCTTGTCTTTCTTAGGTCACACTTTTTATAGATCAAAATTTTTGATTAAGGGAGACACACTTCATGCAAAGTCCGAGAAAACTACGAACTTCAAACAAAAGTTTATAATGGAGTTTACTTATAGCTTACAAATGAGGTAATTCGAACTTATTAATTAGTTTTGCTGATTTAAAATTTCTCAAAATACCAAGTCTTTATTTTCTTATAGCAAGTAGCATTGCCCATATTTCAAAAGTCTTTAAGTGCAAGGAGGAGTGAACATTTTAAGCTTTAACTGATAAACCAAAGACACAAAGGAGTTGCTTGAGTAGTCGAATTCATTGTCATTTAACAAAAAAAATACATACTCAATAAATTTGTCAATCTAATGGTAATTTCTTTTCCCATATTTACAATTTGATAACATGCCTAATTTACAAAAATGTCTCTACTAAACTATGTCAGTCTTTTCCAGTCTGAAATTTATAGGCCATTGAAGCTTGAAGTTATACTTCGGAAGACATCTTCGGTGCAAGGAATGGTGAGGCCACCCATTGGATGATCATATGCAAATTCTTCCTCAGCTTGACTCAACAAGTCTTGAAATGAAGGTTGGTTCAAGTATGATACCGGGACTACAAACCGCTTTTGTTTCTCTCCAACGTACACTGCAACATATCCCTTTCTGACTTCTAAAGCTTTTGATGCTGCTGGTCTAGCAGTCACTGATGCCCTTAGAATAGCATGTAAACGGAAACCCATTTTTTGTGCTTGTTTGTTGAAGAACAAACTCAATACTCAACAGAGCAAAGGACTCAAATTTACTAAGGATGTAACTAAATACTTGAGAAAGCCAATGAGGTGTGTTGTTTGTGAAGGCAAGAGTTAGTGTATTTATAGATATTGAGTTTCTATGGAAACCCAATTCTAAGCTAAATGGTTGTTTGAAAGGGTAAAATAATAGAGAGCATAGAATGAGATAGCATGTGGTGTTGTTTTATATTGTACCCCCACCTTTTTTAAACAATATTCAATACAAGTGCAACCACATATTTGTTCATGTATTAATTGATAGTTCATAATTTTGTAAACATGCTTTAGACATGTTTTCTTCATTATGATAATGCTGATGTCAAGCTGGTGGACTATAAGGTAAACAATAGATTATCATAGACCATTCTACATGTTTGTGGTTATACTTTGAAGTGGATAAATTATATGATGGCCTCTACTCAATATGGTGGGACTTGTATTATCTACTACAGCATTTGATGTTGATCCATGAGAAAGTACTCCAAAGACAACACCATGTGATCTTTCATATGCTCTTGTTTCACCTTGACACAAACCTCACGGCCCTCCTTCATTGACCATCATTATAGTTGCCGACTACTTGTTGCATATCCTTTCATCTATATATATTCATGGCTGCATGCATTTAGGACCAACACAAAATCATTCACATCCCAAGGCATTTAAAGTTCAGAAACTTGAATCTTAAAAGAGAAAAAAAAAACAGGTCTTTCTTCTTTAGACAAATCTCTTCTTTCAACACATACAACAATGGGTTTTCGTTTATCTGGTATCATGAGAAGGACAACATCTTCAAAAGGTGTGGATGTGCCAAAGGGAAATCTAGCAGTATATGTTGGAGAGAAAATGAAGCGATTTGTTATTCCCATATCATACTTGAACCAACCGTCGTTTCAAGAACTGTTGAACCAAGCTGAAGAACAATTCGAATATGACCATCCAATGGGTGGTCTCACTATTCCATGCAGAGAAGACATGTTCTTAGATGTCACTTCTCGTTTAAGTAGGTTCTAATCCCTTTGGTAGAAGAAGTTGACATAGATTATTTAATTTGAGGCGATTTGTACAGAAAACACTTTGTTTTTTCTTTCATTTTAGCTATGGACAAAGAGACTATGACCTGTTTAGGGTATAGGGAAATGTTCAATGAATATAAATTACAAACTTATTTGCCAAGATACAATACAAAGTGACATATTTGTCTTGCATATGCTCTTCAAGGTTATTTTCTTTTGCATAGCTTCACTGCTGTACTGAAAGTACTAACTTAACTTCTGATAAACGTGGGTAAAGAAATATCGAAATGACTATAGTTTGTGATTGGTTTTTCTATTTAAGCAAGCATAGTTTTTCATAATATGTACAAAAATCACTCTTAAAAAACTAGAGTGATTAAAATTGCACATAACTCAAACTAAAAGTATCAAAATTGTAATTAAATCTATTTTTCTTTAGGCAAATGTTAGAAGTTAGTTTGTGAGAGGAGGAAATATTTGTTAGCAGTAAGGATCAAACTCTGAACCCCCATCCTATTACTCTTTCAATATCTCAACTCATACTATTGTGTTACACTTAAGACATTAATATTATATTTGATATTGATATAATCGAGTAAACCATACTCCTTAAGTTCTAGTTCAACTGAAAAATGCTGAAATTATTAGGTTGAATACTATGTCCTGAGTTCAAACTCGATACTTCGTAGTTGTGTGTGAGTTTCTAGTAGTAATTATACCATCTTATCTATAGAAAAGAAAAACCATACAAGGATGATCATGGATGGATAAAATTTGATCTCGGGTAACACAATCCATGTTTCAGCGGCGGCCTTGTTTGAGTGACTCAGTGACTACCAAACATTAAATAAGGATGGTCCCCAATTATTATAGTTAGGAAAAAGAAAAGAGTGAGACTTTAATTTAAGAGAGTTTGGATGAGTTAACATGAGTACTTAAATAATGACACAAGTTTTTAAAAAAACATAAAGATTAGAATTAGATGAGACTAGGTTTTTCAGTCTAAGATTTAGATGAGACTATGTGGTTCTATTCAGCTCGAGGGTCGAATTATAAAAGGAAGTGCAAGATTTTATAAATTGTTTGAGTACTTTCTGTCCATTTTATCTTTTAGAGACTCCAAACTTAACATTTGACCAATAGATTTTTGGATTTTATAATTGATATGTAAGGGAGAAAAAAAGAAATACAGTAATAATGTTAATAAATTTCTCATTTAGATAAACTTTTTTACACCCAAGTATGATAACAACAAAAGATAAAATCTTTTGAAACTGAAAACTAAACTGCTACAAAATTTGGTCAAATATCTACGTCAGTCTTATGACATCTTCAGACGGTTAGCATGTATTCAATTCAAGCGAGAAGTGATGTCTAAGAAAACATCTTCTCTGCAAGGAATTGTGAGACCACCCATTGGATGATCATATCCAAATTGTTCCTCAACTTGGCTCAATAATTCTTGAAACAATGGTTGGTTCAAGTATGATACGGGAATCACAAACCTTTTCATTTCCTCACCAATATATACTGCTAGATAACCCTTTGGAACGTCCACACCTTTTGAAGATGATGCCCTTCTGATCATACTAGGTAAACGAAAACCCATTCTTGTATGTGTTGGAAAAGAAGATATTGATATTAACAAGAAAGACTTGTGTATTGAAGGCTAAGTTTCTGAATGTCAAATAATGATTTGGGATGTGAATGATTTTGTGTTGGTCCTAAATGCTTGCAGCCATGAATATATATAGATGAATGAAAGGATATGTAATAGACAGTTGGCAACTTGAATTATCAATGAAGGAGGGCCACGAGGTATGAGCCATGGCCAGACAAGGGCATATGAAAGATCACATGGTGTTGTCTTAGAGTACTTTCTCAAGGTTCAACATCAAACAGAATAGATAATGAAAGCTCCACATCCTTGAGCAAAGGCCACCATATCAATCTACCTGATATAATAACAAACATGAAACATGTAGAATGGTCTATGATGATCTATTGCTATCCATTTCCTTATACTTACCAGCTTGACATCAACATTATCATAAATAATGAATAAAACATGTCTAAGCATGTTTACAAAATCATTAAGTAAACCAATTAAATCATGAACAAATGTGAGGTTGATCTTGAGCACCTCTCAGTTAGTAGCAAGTGGAAGCTTAGTATTGTACATTTGTTTAAGAAGGTGGGGTACAATCTAAGACAACACCACATGCTATCTCACCTGTATGCTTCTATCCTTTAAACCCCTTCAACAACCGTTTCTCTTGGAATTGGATTCTTAGAGAACTTCAAAACTATAAATACACTTCCTATAACCCTTCACAAACAGCACAAGGAATTGGTATCCTCAAGTATTTAATTGCATATACTTCTTATATTTGAGATTTTTTTTTCTCTGTTCTTCTTGTCTCAAACAATCACAAATATGGGTTTCCGTTTACAAGCTATTCTAAGGGCATCAGTAACTGCTAGACCAGCAGCATCAAAATCTGTAGAAGTGAAAAAGGGATATGTTGCGGTGTATGTTGGAGAGAAACAAAAGCGGTTTGTAGTGCCTGTATCATACTTGAACCAACCTTCATTTCAAGACTTGTTGAGTCAAGCTGAAGAAGAGTTTGGATATGATCATCCTATGGGTGGCCTCACCATTCCTTGCACCGAAGATGTCTTCCATCGCATAACTTGTTGCTTGAATGGACTATGAATCTTACACTAGCATACCGACATAGACTAGGATTAGTTGACACATTTTTTGTTTATAATAGGCATCTATTTGACATGTAATTAATTATTACCCTTTTCATGGGAAATGGAGAAATATTTGTATCAGATTAACAAATTCAAAGAATTATTGTCCTCTTTTTTCTTGTGTAGTGAAAGTGGGCAGTAACTTTATCTTTATCAATTACAATTTTAACATACTAATGAAAAAATAGCAAGCAGCTTGTTGATGGAGATAAAATGACATGAATTTCCTCATAAATTTTACAGTAGATATGAATTATGATATTCACAGTCAGTGCATAGCTAAAATTTATTTTCCAGAATTAAAGAGAAGTATCAAGGATAAATTTATTTGGAACTGCATTCAAAGAATTTTGAGTTTTATGCTCAGATGTGTTAAACTAAAATACCCCAATCAAATTTTTATTCTTCCTTTGTATATGGTAAAGAACCATCTCAGTGTGATGTTAAGGACACATATTATATAAAATTTATCTCAACTTCAATAAACTTATGTACACACTTTTTTGCTGAAGATTTATGTGTATAGACTTGTATATGCTATCGTTCATTTTTGTCTTCTGGCTAAGGCAACCATGAAGCCTAATACAAGTTATAGTTAGTTCTAGCCAGTTGAAATGAGATAATCTGTTACTTTTATTTCTCCAAATTAATACTAGCAATAACTATTGATGATTTAGCCAAATTAATAAAGCTTGGCCCAAGGCCTCGTATAAATCAACACAGTTTGACTCAGTTTTCTGCATTCTTAAAATTCTATCCAAAATAGGAATCAATTATTTATTTTGAATGACACAACTTACATGATAGGATTTTGGAAGAAATAGTTGATTGGTTTAAGATTAACATTTACTAGAAGCAACATGAACAGGTTATATATTATCCTCAGAATTAAGTGTAGGGCCTTTATCAACAAGAACATAGACACTTCCTGTCACGACTCGAAAACTAAATATCGTGACCGACGCACAAGCTATATTCCTAGCCTGACTAGCCTATCAACTAACTTAACAATTAAACAACTAAATCGTTCTCTAACCATTTTAAAAAAATATATATACTTTTTCTCGAAATTTTGACAGAGTATCCTCTGTAACTTCAATATTTCTAAATTTATAAAATCCCTGCTTAACTTTCAATTCAGTCATAATTCAAATAACATAATCTAATTTGTTAATAAACCCAAAAAAAAAAAGACTTTTTAGACTCCAAAATAGTTGCAATTTACATCGGACTCAACAGACGTTACAAAAATGGTTCTGGATCAAAATATATTCAACGAAAATATTTCGATCGTAATTCACAGAAAATATTTCATACTCACAAAAATGGTACTTGATCAAAAATGGTCCTCACATGTTTAAAAGTATTTCATCTTAATTCAAGGAAAATATATTCAGCCACATAACAATTCAACATTTAAATACTTTTAACTCGTACGTAAATCAAAGTAATAACATATTATATAACAAAAACCATTAAAATAAATAAATGATGAAATCAAGATAAATTTCAAATTATGTGTTTCCCAAATTTTTAAATAAATACTTTAATATAGAAAACGAGTAAAATAGTAATTATAATATTATAAAAGTATATGACGATGACAGTCGTCAACTCACAACTATGAATAATCGTCTAAGTTGCTCTCCAACAACTCTCAAAGTAGCAGCTGACCAATCTGAGTATAAAAAATATTCCCAAGACTTTAGAAAAAATTATTCTAAAATTTAGCTAACGGTAGGAAACTATAAAAATCATTTAAATCTACTCTAAACACAAAATAAGATTTTTAAACAAAACTACATTTTTTTTTCTAGATATTCATACTATCATTAGAGTTTCTGTATTTACCTCAAAGAATCTCAATAAACAACTCTCAGAAGATGGATACCCTTTTTCTTCCCTAGAGCATAAACGGTAACCCAAAAATCATATCCAAGAGAATTTGTAGGAGTATGAGAAATTATGCTATTGGAGATGTTAAATTCATTTTAAGGGTTGAAGGTTTAAGTATTATAGAGTGAGAAGAAGCAAAGAAAATGAAAGGAAAAAAAAAAACAACAAAAATGGGGGAGGGGTTTTCTGGCGAGAGGGAGAGAGAAGAAGGGGAAAATGAATTACAAAAAAGAGGTGAGGTGGAAAAGAAAGTGTACTGGAGTTGGTTTTATTTAATTATTATTTTTTTTTTAAATGACACTGGCGAGTCAATAGCTATCAACGAGATCATTGAAGCGTTAGTGCGATTGAGAGGAGAGGGCTATCCGAGTCACCTCTAAGGGTAAGACCACCCTTAGGAGGAATGGGATGTCAATGAGCGCATCTTGGTTCTAAAAAAATTTGTAATTTTACTTGTTTGATTTTCATAATGATTTTAAGGTCATTCATTTTGATTTCGCTTCGCTATAAATGATTTTTTAATATTTCTATATGAGCAACAAAATTATAAGTTTAATGGTTTTATTAGGTGTATAGCATAATCGCTACAAGATTGAAAAACAGTTATTCGTGCCTTTTTGTATTTCCATTTTAGTTGATGGTGATTGTTGTCTCCTCATTAAGTCTTAGTGACTTACCCCTTCATGTTGTTTATTATTTTAGATTCGTAGGCAGCTGAGTAGCGATCTATCTGTTAGGAGATTCAAGTCTCGACCACATTTCTTTTTTGGTAGGTCTCTTTGATCGATGACCATTTTTGTAACGTCTCTTGAGTCTGATGTAAATTACAACTATTTTGGAGTCTAGAAAGTTTTTTTTTTTGAGTGTATTAAACAATTAGATTATGTTATTTGAATTATGACTGAATTGAAAATTAAAGAGGAATTTTATAAATTTGGAAATCTTAAAGTTACATAGGAAACTCTGTCGAAATTCGAGAAAAAACATATATTTATATATATTTTAAAAAAATGGTTAGAGAACGATTTAGTTGTTTAATTGTTAAGTTCGTTGATAGACTTTCTAGACTAGAAGTATAGCTTGTGTGCTGGTCACGACATTTAGTTTTCGAGTCATGTCAGGAAGTGTCTGTGTTCTTGTTGATAAAGGCCCCACACTTAATTCTCAAGTTAATATATAACCTGTTCATGTTGCTTCTAGTAAATGTTAATCTTAAACCAATCACCTATTTCTTCCAAAATCCTATCATGTAGATGTGTAATTTAAAATAAATAATTGATTTCTATTTTGGATAGAATTCTAAGAATGCAGAAAACTGAGTCAAACTGTGTTGATTTATACGAGGCCTTGGGCCAAGCTTTAATAATTTGGCTAAATCATCAATAGTTATTGCTAGTATTAATTTGGAGAAATAAAAGTAACAGATTATCTCATTTCAACTTGCTAGAATTAACAATAACTTGTATTAGGCTTCATGGTTACCTTAGCCAGAAGGCAAAAATGAAGGGTAGCATATACAAGTCTATACACATTAATCTTCAGCAAAAAAGTGTGTACATAAGTTTATTGAAGTTGAGATAAATTTTATATAATATGTGTCCTTAACATCACACTGAGATGGTTCTTTACCATATACAAAGGAAGAATAAAAATTTGATTCGGGTATTTTAATTTAACACATCTGAGCATAAAATTCAAAATTCTTTCAATGCAGTTCCAAATAAATTTATCCTTGATACTTCTCTTTAATTCTGGAAAATAAATTTTAGCTATGCACTGACTGTGAATATCATAATTCATATCTACTGTAAACTTTATGAGGAAATTCATGTCATTTTATCTCCATCAACAAGCTGCTTGCTATTTTTGCATTAGTATGTTAAAATTGTAACTGATAAAGATAAAGTTACTGCCCACTTTCACTACACAAGAAAAAAGAGGACAATAATTCTTTGAATTTGTTAATCTGATACAAATATTTCTCCATTTCCCATGAAAAGGGTAATAATTAATTACATGTCAAAAAGATGCCTATTATAAACAAAAAATGTGTCAACTAATCCTAGTCTATGTCGGTATGCTACAGTGTAAGATTCATAGTCCATTCAAGCAACAAGTTATGCGATGGAAGACATCTTCGGTGCAAGGAATTGTGAGGCCATCCATAGGATGATCATATCCAAACTCTTCTTCAGCTTGACTCAACAAGTCTTGAAATGAAGGTTGGTTCAAGTATGATACAGGCACTACAAACCGCTTTTGTTTCTCTCCAACATACACCGCAACATAGCCCTTTTTCACTTCTACAGATTTTGATGCTGCTTGTCTAGCAGTTACTGATGCCCTTAGAATAGCTTGTAAACGGAAACCCATATTTGTGATTGTTTGAGACAAAAAGAACAGAGAAAAAAAATCTCAAATATAAGAAGTATATGCAATTAAATACTTGAGGATACCAATTCCTTGTGCTGTTTGTGAAGGGTTATAGGAAGTGTATTTATAGTTTTGAAGTTCTCTAAGAATCCAATTCCAAGAGAAACGGTTGTTGAAGGGGTTTAAAGGATAGAAGCATACAGGTGAGATAGCATGTGGTGTTGTCTTAGATTGTACCCCACCTTCTTAAACAAATGTCCAATACTAAGCTTCCACTTGCTACTAACTGAGAGGTGCTCAAGATCAACCTCATATCTGTTCATGATTTAATTGGTGTACTTAATGATTTTGTAAACATGCTTAGACATGTTTTATTCATTATTTATGATAATGTTGATGTCAAGCTGGTAAGTATAAGGAAATCGATAACAATGGATCATCATAGACCATTCTACATGTTTCATGTTTGTTATTATATCAGGTAGATTGATATGGTGGCCTTTGCTCAAGGATGTGGAGCTTTCATTATCTATTCTATTTGATGTTGAACCTTGAGAAAGTACTCTAAGACAACACCATGTGATCTTTCATATGCCCTTGTCTGGCCATGACTCATACCTCATGGCCCTCCTTCACTGATCATTCAAGTTGCCAACTGTCTATTACATATCCTTTCATTCATCTATATATATTCATGGCTCCAAGCATTTAGGACCAACACAAAATCATTCACATCCCAAATCATTATTTGAGATTCAGAAACTTAGCCTTCAATACACAAGTCTTTCTTTTTAATACCAATATATTCTTTTCCAACGCATACGAGAATGGGTTTTCGTTTACCTAGTATGATCAGAAAGGCATCATCTTCAAAAGGTGTAGACGTTCCAAAGGGTTATCTAGCAGTATATATTGGGGAGGAAATGAAAAGGTTTGTGATTCCCATATCATACTTGAACCAACCATTGTTTCAAGAATTGTTAAGCCAAGTTGAGGAACAATTTGGATATGATCATCCAATGGGTGGCCTCACAATTCGAAGCAGAGAAGATGTTTTCTTAGATATCACTTCTCGCTTGAATTGAATACATGCTAACCGTCTGAAGATATCATAAGACTGATGTAGATATTTGACCAAATTTTGTAGCAGTTTAGTTCTCAGTTTCAAAAGATTTTATCTTTTGTTGTTATCATACTTGTTTGTAAAAAAGTTCATCTAAATGAGAAATTTATTAACATTGTTACTGTATTTCTGTTTTTCTCCCTTACATATCAATCATAAAATCCAAAAATCTATTGGTCAAATGTTTAGTTTTGAGTCTCTAAAAGATAAAATAGACAGAAAATATTCAAACAAATTATAAAATCTTGCACTTCCTTTTATAATTCTACCCTCGAGCTGAATAGAACCACATAGTCTCATCTAAATCTTAGACCGTAAAACTAGTCTCATCTAATTCTAATCTTTATATTTTTTTAAAAACTTATGTCATTTTATTTAAGTACTCATGTTAACTCATCCAAACTCTCTTATATTAAAGTCTCACTCTTTTCTTTTTCCTAACTATAATAATTGGGGACCATCCTTATTTAATGTTTGGTAATCATTGAGTCACTCAAACAAGGCCGCCGCTGAAACATGGATTGTGATACCCCAAGATCAAATTTTATCCATCCATGATCATCCTTGTATGGTTTTTTTTTCTATAGATAAGATGGTATAATTACTACCAGAAACTCACACAACTACGAAGTATCGAGTTTGAACTCAGGACATAGTATTCAATCTAATAATTTTGGCATTTTCCAGTTGAACTAGAACTTAAGGAATATGGTTTACTCAATTATATCAATATCAAATATAATATTAATGTCTTAAGTGTAGCACAATGGTATGATCGCTACAAGATTGAAAAACAGTTATTCGTGCTTTTTGTATTTCCATTTTAGTTGATGGTGGTTGTTGTCTCCTCACTAAGTCTTTGTGACTTACCCCTTCATGTTGTTTATTTTTTTTTCAGATTCGCAAGCAACTGAGTAGCGATCTATCTGTTAGTAGATTCAAGTCTCGACCACATTTCTTTTTTGATAGGCATCTTTGATCGATGACCATTTTTGTAATGTTTGTTGAGTTTGATGTAAATTGCAACTATTTTGGAGTCTAGAAAGTTTTTTTTTTTGGGAGTGTATTAAGCAATTAGATTATGTTATTTGAATTATGAATGAATTGAATGTTAAACAGGGATTTTATAAATTTGGAAATGTTGAAGCTACAGAGGATATTCTGTCGAAATTTCGAGAAAAAGTATATATATATTTTTTTAAATGGTTAGAGAATGATTTAGTTGTTTAATTGTTAAGTTAGTTGATAGGTTGGCCAGTCTAAGAGTATAGCTTGTGTGCCGGTCACAACATTTAGTTTTCGGGTCGTGACACTTCCCACCTTACAACAATTTTTCAGTTTGCAATTAAATATTATGTTGCATGGTACTTGTGTGGTTGGAAATAATGGGGTCTTGATGAAGAATACAATCAAAAGGACTTTCCGTGCTCTTAAGTTGTTATGCGTTATGACAAAGTAAACCATTGATTTTCATTGGAGACATTGTAACATGCAACCATTGAGTTTAAGCTCCTAGTCCAGACAGCTAACTAATATGCAAATAATTATAAAAAATTGAAGAAATTTCTCTTGGCTATCATACCACCATTTTAGCAATGAACAGCTTATTATAAATAATCCATATACAGATAAACAAAGTGAAAGTGTGAAATGTCTTGAGCATGTCTTGAACATAAGCAACAATTAATTACATCTGTTAAACAATAATTAAGTTCCTTACTGTACAAATCTCTTTAATTTCTACAAAGTGGGCTATTTACTCTTAAATCTCTTGTGATCCTTGATGGAGACATATAAGACAATAGCATGTCGTAGTTCATGAGCACTTATCTCTCATTAGAACACATCATATAGCACATTAACCATTCAATTCAGTAGATAAGGATATCCATACAAGCACCATAGAATGAGGCCTGTGTTATTCAGTGGAATATCTGACCTTGTTATTGTGCACTTGCTTATGAAGGGAAGGTACCTCATGCATGATTAAGGCTTTGGCGCCCAAAAATTTAATTTCATGTCTATGTTATGTAATTTTTTTTAAAAAAAACAACTATTTGGTAAATTTATCGTTCACCTTTGTCCTAAGAAAACTGTTTTGCTCTGCTCTTGATTGGTATCACGTATTCCATTGAAGCTTTGAAAACTTTCAAATTCATTGTCATTAAAAAATATATATACTGTATAAATTTGTCAATCTAATGGTCATTTTTTCCCATGTTTACAATTTGAATAGATGCCTAATTTACAAAAATATCTCTACTAAATTATGTCAGTCTCTTTTGTTGTTAGATTCATAGCTCATTCAAGTCAAGCGAGAAGTTATATGTTGAAATACATCTTCGTTGCAAGGAATTGTTAGGCCACCCATTGGATGATCATATCCAAACTCTTCTTCAGCTTGACTCAGCAAGTCTTGAAATGATGGTTGGTTCAAGTATGATATTGGGATCACAAATCGCTTTTGTTTCTCTCCAACATACACCGCAACATAGCCCTTTGGAACTTTTGCTGATTTTGAAGCTGCTTGGATAGAAGTTAATGATGCTTGTCGAATAACATTTAACCGAAAACCCATTTTGCGTGCTTCTTTGAGGGAAATAGAGCAAAGGCCTAAAAATATTTAGAAGGATGTATTGTAACTAATACTTGAGGATGTCAATGAGTTGTGCTGTTTTTGAAGGAAACTGTAAGTATATTTATAGCTATTGAGGTTCTCTTGGAAACCAAATTCCAAGCTAAATTATAGGGTATAGAAAATAAGATGATATAGCATGTGGTGCTGTCTAAAGATTGTACCTCACCTTCTCATGTACAACCTCATATTTGTTCATACATTAACTAGTCCTTCATAATTTTCTGAGCATGCTTTAGACATGTTTTCTTCACTATGATAGTGTCGATGTCCAGTTGGTAAGTGTATAGATCATGATAGATCAACCTACATGTTTATGATTATACCTCTGTATTATTTCAAGTGAATTAATATGCTAGCACTTTCACAATGAGATGGGACTTGTATTATCTATTATTATGACATTTGAATATTTGATGGTGAAATTTGAGAAAGACATCTAAGGCAACACCATGTGATCTATATGCCCTTGTCTCCCTTAGTTTCTGTGGTACCCATGCATCTCGATTCTTTTGGCCCTCCTTCACTAATAGTTCAAGTTGCCAACTGTTTGTTACATATCCTTTCAATAATATATGTTCACTATATATATTCATGGCTGCAACCATTTTGAATCAACACAAAATCATTCACAATTCAAAGCATTTGAAATTCAGAAATATTCTTCTTACACACAAGTCTTTCATTTGTAGACATACAAGAATGGGTTTTCGTTTACCGAGTATCATCAGAAGAGCTGCAAACCAAGCATCTTCAAAAGCTGTGGATTTGCCAAAGGGCTATCTTGCAGTGTATGTTGGAGAGAAAATGAAGCGGTTCGTGATCCCAATATCATATTTGAACCAAACATCATTCCAAGAATTATTGAGCCAAGCTGAGGAACAATTCGGATATGACCATCCAACAGGCGGTCTCACGATTCCTTGCAGAGAAGACGTTTTCCTAGATATTACTTCTGGTTTGAATTTGTGTTGATCCCTTCAAAAGAAGGAGCTGACATAGATTATTTGAGGCAATTTTGTACAGTAGGCACTCACTTATTTTTCATTATAGTCTACCTTTTGTATGTGAAAGAAAAACAACTTAGATGATTATGGACAAAGATTATGACTTATTTTGGAAAGTTTTCAATGAATTTGTATTACAAAATATATGCAGAAATATAATACAAAGAGATATACTTTTCTTGCATTTGCTCTTCTGATTTAATGCCTTCTAACTTTTCTTCTGTTCCATAATTCATGAAGAACATATTTTACCTTACTAAGAAAGAAGCAAAAATATGTTTCATTTCAAAACCAGTCTTGAGTCTATACTGTTTTTGGATCAGTAATAGTTTTGTTGGATTTTTACTAAGAGAAATCCGTTGCTTTGATTTTTTCAGCATATTTTGGAATAAAAGGAAATAGATCAATAAAGCAGTGGATTATGATCCATCTTATTTCTGCCACAAAAAGGGAATATACCTACTGGTTTAAGTTTAGTATTAAATTTCAATATGTGCATGAGTTAATTTTGTAATTTATAAAATTAGATCAAATTAGTACTTCACAGGAACTAAAAGGAGATAATTAAAAATTTATAGACTCAAGAATAAACTTGTACACATGATTAATTCAAAGATTATATTGGAAGTAATGATTTCATACTTCATGCTTTGTAGGTATTGATCATCCCTAGGATGATTTACAACTATATATTGAATGGAAGTTTAATGTATGAATCCTTTATCGTCTGATATAGAATGTCATGTGACTCTCTAGTTTAGGAATAGTCATTAAATCCAAATACGGTTTTAAATTATCTTTCGTGGTGTTTTCTCTTATTTAAGGTCAACTAAGGAATCAGATATTTTGATTAAGGTTAAAAGTTCAGTTACATTAGGAATTTGGATTTAACTTCATTTCTTAATAAATCATATATTTGTTTTCACTTAACAATTTAAGGTTTTGAAAGAGTTGGCTCATGATGTGGTATTAGAATTTTCATGATCAACAGTAGCAGACAACAGTAGCAGCAGAAGATCAGATGTTATAAGCAGTAATGAAATAAAGAAAACGAAGATAATATGCATAAAGGTGACTGTTAATATATATAATTTTGCACACAAAAATAAGATGTATACAAAAGTTCATTGAGATTTGGCCTAAAACTCAAATATCTCTCAGTTCAATGACATTTCCTCTTAGAAAATAGTGAGAAATGAAAGTGCCCCATGTACAATTTGTCTTAACTAAGTAATATCTATGTCTGGCTACTTTAGTGAGATTTAACATTCACAGGTGAGAAGTGAGTTCTAAGAAAGTTTCTTCTCTGCAAAGAATTGTGAGACCACCCATTGGGTGATCATATCCAAATTCTTGTTCTGATTGACTTAATAATTCTTGAAAGGAAGGTTGATTCAAGAATGAAATGGGAATCACAAACCGCTTCATTTTCTCTCCAACATAAACTGCAAGATAGCCTTTTGGTATTTCAACAACCTTGGAAGATGATGACCTTCTAATACCAGGTAAGCGGAATCCCATATTGTTATTATGAGTTGCAAAACACACAAAAATAAATGCAACAGCTTGTGTACCCAATAAAGAAATAAATATTTTGAATTTGTATTTTGAGTGACTTTTATTGCTGCTGCTTGAGAAAGTCATGATGATGAGTATATATAGATAGATAGTTAGAGTCTTTGTGGACGGGAAACTAACAAATCTCTGCTGAATTGTGTGGTTGTGTTAGGTGTGGACACTATTATTTGATAAGAGACAAGGACCAATGAGATATCACATGCTATTGTTTCATGGTTGCTTAATTATATAAAAAAATTACTTAAGACTTGAAAACTTATGCCCCTTTAGAAAGAGACTTTACAACAATAAGCTAATAGTAGAATTATCGCAGCAGACAAGTTCAAAACATATCTTCCAAAAATTATTGTTAAACAACCAGAAAATTGGCTCTAGGGATCTGATATGTGAACCATGAAATCTACCTGATAGCTACTAAATAATGGAACTGGAGATAAGGGAATACCACATTTGGTGATACGTCCCTAACTAATGTTACTGTTACTTGGAAATTGGTAGACATGGTGGTCCTAGAGTTGGGCCAACAACTTGATTATTCACCAAGCAGTTATGAAATATCAGTCACTTCCTCTCAGTAACATAAATAGTGCAAGAAGTACATCACTTATAGAATCCAAGCAAGAAAAGTTTGAAATATTGTATAAGACAGCTACTAATGGCTGAGTCTCACAAAGACTGCGTTGCATAACTTAAATTTGGAGTTTTATATTTATTGATATGCTAAATTGCTCTGACCAGATAAATATCTAGTTAAAATAGCCAAGTCTAAGTTTGTTTGTTTTCCTATGGTCTTACTACGAAGCATTTAAGATACAAGATTGTTTAAATAACTTAAGGCTAATAAAACAATGTCGATATTTTGGATTTTGAGGCACTTAGATTAGATTAATTTTTTTTTAGTTAGTTAGAATGATAAAATTTCAAATTTTATAGCAACTTTCGTTGATATTCAACACAGATAGCACATGAATCTGATAAATAAAACATCATCAATGAATTTTGAAAATTTTGAGGCGTATCTAAATGTTCAATGAATTATAGTCATTGTTATTGACATTGTACACTATGAAGGGAAGGCACCTTATGGTTCATGTCTGATAAATAACATATGTGCCCTTACTAGCAATCATGTGTTTCATTAGTGCTTTGAAATTTATCAGAACACCAACTTTGTATTTTCTCATTGGAAGTAACCTTGCTCATATTTTGTAAGTTTTAAAACTGATAAATAAAAAAACACAAAGAAGCTGCTTGAGTGGTCAAACTCATTGCCATCAAATACAAAACATATACTCAAAAAAATTTCATTCTTATAGAGAGTTGTAATTTGATTTCCAATTTCAATGGATAAGGGTATCTTTACAATTTGATATGATTCCTAATGTACAAAATGTCTCAACTAATCTATGTCAGTTTCCTACAATGTTAGACTCATGTCATGTTTCATAGCCCAGCCAAGCTAGAAGTTATATGTTGGAAGACATCTTCACTACAAGGAATAGTGAGGCCACCCATGGGATGATCATATCCGAACTCTTCTTCGGCTTGACCCAACAAGTTCTGAAACGATGGTTGGTTCAAGTATGATATCGGGATCACAAATCTCTTTTGTGTCTCTCCAACATACACAGCAAGATATCCCTTTGGCACGTCCACGTCTTTTGAAGCTGCTCGGTTGCCAACAAATGATGCCCTTCTGATGATACTATGGAAACGAAAACCCATTGTTGTATGTGTTAAAACTTGAGAAGAAAATGGTTTTTAAATAGACTTCAAAGAAAGAAGCAAACTTTTAGGATGTGAATGATTTGTGTTGGTTCTAAATGCTTACAGCCATGAATATATATAGATAAATGAAAATTGAGAAACCATTGGCTACTTGAATGATTGGTGTAGAAGGAGGGATAGTTTAGGATTAGGATGGGGTCATAGGATCAACAGGGAGACAAGAGCATATGTAAGTTCACATGATATTGTCTTAGAGGCTTTTCCCAAAGATCAAATTTCATAATAGATAATACAAGTCCCACATTCTATAAAGAAAACCAACATATCACCCTACCAGAAAATAGACTTATCTATGCAAGAGAAAGTTTAATTGACCTTGACTATTATTTAGGAAGGCAGGGACCGCAAAGTTCTTGTATGCAAGTCTCATGGGGATTGTCTTGCAAAAATATAAAATGTGGTGCATAGTGGATTGTGTTCAATATTGGTTCTCTTCTTGTCTCTTAACACTGTTTCTTATCAATCAGGTCCCTCTCAAGGTTTAATTCAAAAGTTGCACATAAATAAATAAAATAATATTAGTTGGCAGATGTATATCAGCTGCATTGTCAATATAAAGAAACATGTGTGATGTCTAATGCATGTCTGCCATTGCACTGTCTTAAATTTCAAGGGGGTTATCTGTTGGCCATTGTTCATAATGTAGGGTATGTACATGCTATCCCATTTAACTTCCTAATCCTTGAAAATAACCTCTTTAAGACAATACCATGTGATCCCTTATCCCTCACTAGGCCCTATCACATCATCACATTGGTGTGCAAAGGCCCTTACCAGCTATATATACACTATTCCTTGGGCTCTCAAACAACACAATTCTTTTGCATCCTAAATTATCAGAACTCAAATATTTCATTCTCATTCAATCCTTGGACATCATTAATAATTTTGTGTGTAGAACTATAAAAAAACAATGGGTTTCCGCATAGCAAGTATTATCAAAAGGGCATCATTTTCCAACACTCAAGCATCTACCAAGGGATTTGAAGTCCCAAAAGGCTATCTCACAGTGTATGTTGGAGATAAAATGAGGCGATTCGTGATTCCAGTATCATACTTGAACCAACCATCATTTCAAGAATTACTACATCAAGCTGAACAAGAATTTGGATATGATCATCCAATGGGTGGTCTAACAATTCCATGCAGTGAGGATGAATTCCTAAACCTCAGTTCTCGTTTGAATGAGTTGTAAATCATGCAGAGGGATATTAAGATAGATTAGTTGAGGCAAATTTGTATAGAAGGATTTTCTTCAGTTATGAAGATTTTCATTTTTTTTATTCATTGTATCATTGCTAGGGAAATAGAAAATGTTTCCTGAATGAGAATGTTATGAATCATATGACATAATAGACAAAACATTGTTAATATATAGTAGCATCAAGAATCTGTTATCAAATTTTATTTGACATAAACCGAGCATATCAGTATTTAATAGGGATTAAGTACAATGACTATTTTGGAAATATTGAACATATTATTTGATAGTGGTTGTGACTTGTGATTGCTGCCTTATTGTATTTCAAAGAACTGGGGGACAAGAACCCCAGGAAAAAAAACAAGCAAAATAAAAATTATCAATGACGAAATTATGGTTTTCTTAAGCACTTAGATTATTGTCTCCATTTGATATTAGATTTTGTTTTCTTTCTTTTTTCCATTATGGTCACTAAGCTTGTTAGAATGATAAAAGTTCAAATTTTACAGCTACTTTCATTTACATTCAGCACAAATAGCATTGGAATCTATTAAAGCATTGAGATTTAGATGTTTACCAACAATATTTTGTGATCTTTTGTTTTATCTTTAGTGATATTTTTTTGTTCAAGTTTTCTCGCATGAAGTATGGTGATCCGTACTTCTTGGAGTGGTTTAAGACTTTATAATTATAATTACGTGACAAACCACTATGTTGTCCTACTGTTTTTTTCTTTCTGTTTTTTATATATTGTATCAGAAACAATATTTTGATAGTGAATGAAAGTGATATGATGTTTCTAAATTTTTTAAAGAAACTTACAGAATCTGTTAAGTACAACCTTATTAATGAATTTTGAAAATTTTAAGATATATCTAAATGTTCAATAATCAGAACTCAGATAATAGAAAATCTATAGATACACAACTAAGTCATTGTAATTGTCCACTATGAAAGGAATTCACCTCAAGGCTCATGAGTCATGTATGATAAATACAACCTCTGCCATTGCTAGCAATGATGTGTTTCAGTAATGCTTTGAAATTATCAGAACGCCAATTTTGTTTTTTAGTCATAGCAAGCAACCTTGCTCATATTTTGTAAGTTCTTAAACATTTTAACCGATAAATAAAAAACACATTGGAGCTGCTTGAGTAGTCAAATTCAGTGTCTTCAATATAATACACATACTCTATAAATTTATCATTCTAATAGTAATTTGTTTTCTCATTTCTTTGGAAAAGGGGATCTTTACAATTTGATGTAATTCCTAATGTACAAAATATCTCAACTAATCTAAGTCAGTTTCCTAAAATATCAGATTCATGTCATTTTTCATAGTCCATTCAAATGAGAAGTTATATGTTGGAAGATATCTTCAGTGCAAGGAATGGTGAGGCCACCCATGGGATGATCATAACCAAACTCTTCTTCAGCTTGACTCAGCAAGTTTTGAAATGATGGTTGGTTCAAGTATGATATTGGGATCACAAACCGCTTTTGTTTCTCTCCAACATACACTGCAACATATCCCTTTGAAACTTCTGCTGATTTTGAAGCTGTTGGTCTATCAATTAATAGTGCTCGCCGAATAACATTTAACCGGAATCCCATTTTTTGTACTTGTTTGAGGGAAGAAAAAACTCAACAGAGAAAATATCTCAAATTTTTAAAAAAGGATGTAACTAATACTTGAGGATGTCAATGACTTTTGCTGTTTTTTAAGGCAATTGTAATTATATTTATAGTGATTGAGGTTCTCTTGAAACCCAATTCCAAGCTAAATTATTGTTTGAAAGAGTTAAAAGCATAGAATGAGATAGCATGTGGTGTTGTCTTAAGATTGTACCCCACCTTCTCAAACAATGTCCAATACAAAGCCTCCACTTGCAACTAAGTGAGAGGTGCTTAAGTGCAACCTCATATTTGTTCATGCATTAACTAGTACTTGATCATTTTTTAAACATGCTTTAGACATGTTTTCTTCATTATGTCCAGTTGATAAGTGACTATAAGGCAGTGATGGATAACTATAGATAGATCATTATAGACCAATCTATATGTTTGTGATTATATTTATACATCTGTATTATTTCAAGTGAATTATTATGCTAGCATTAGCACAAGGAGGTGGGACTTACATTTTCTATTATTATGACATTTGAGTATTTGATGTTGAAAGTTGGGAAAATCGTCTAAGACAACACCATGTGATCTATTATATGCCCTTGTCTCCCTTTGATTCTATGGCTCCCATGCATATCTATTCTCATGGTCTTCTATAATTCAAGTTGCCAATTGTACGTCTGTTACATATCTTTTCAATCATCTATATATATTCATGGCTGCAAGCATTTAGAACCAACACAAAATCATTCACAACCCAAAGCATTTGAAATTCAGAAACATTCTTCTTATACACAAGTCTTTCATTTTTAGACTAGTATCTTCTTTTCACAAGAAATACAAGAATGGGTTTTCGTTTACCTACTATCATCAAAAGGGCAGCATCTTCAAAAAGTGTTGATGTGCCAAAGGGCTATCTTGCGGTGTATGTAGGAGAGAAAATGAAGCGGTTTGTGATCCCTGTATCATACTTGAACCAAACATGGTTTCTAGAATTGTTGTGCCAAGCTGAGGAACAATTCGGATATGATCATCCTATGGGTGGTCTCACTATTCCCTGTGAAGAAGACTTGTTCTTAGATATCACTTCTCATTTGAATACTTGCTAAATCCATTTGTGGAAGTAGCTGACAGATTATTTGAGACAATTTTGTACAGCAGGCACTTGAGTATAGTTATGGACAGTGAGAATAGAACTTGTGTAGGACAATTTTCAATTAATTTATGTTGTAAACTTTTTTGCCAAAATATAATACAAAGAGACAAAGATCTATCTTCATTATTTTCTGTGTTTTCACTAACAATACTAACATCTAATAGAGCCTCCAGTTCCTTATGGTAACGGATTCTAAAATCCATATGCTACTGACTGATACAACCAATTGGAACTATTTCCCCCACAATCAATTAATATATTTATAAACTACATTTTAATGTAATATGCATTTCTTTACTTTTTCTTGATTTTCATTGTACATATTAATCTGAACCATGAAATTTTGTACCTCCTACTTGTACAAATTTAAGAAGTGTGTGAACTTTAGTTAAACGTCTCATTTTATTTAATTTCATTTAAAACAAAAATCCTCTTATTTGTTAAGAGACATTAGAAAATGGGTGGAAATAGATAAACGAACAAGTGGATTAAGATCAACCTTGTTTCCTTCCACCTCAAAGGGCAATATCTTCTTCTATTGGTTTAAGTTTCGGAAAGTACTCAATGGAGAAAGGACTTGTCACATCTCACTATAGTTAAGTGTGAGTGGTTAAGTCTTATATTATAAAAATCTCTTGTGATCTCCAAGCATTTGGTTCATTATTGTTCATGCCCTCCTCTGAAATCTCCAATAAATAGTATCAAAGTCATAGTTTGTTTTGGTGCGATTGCTCCCACAATCTCAAGACTCCCTAAACAAAAAGACATGTGAAGATGTTGCTTGACACATAAATGAAAACTTCTCTAAATTTAAATTCAATTCAAAATAAGACCAAATTAGGGATGCAACGGATATACATGGCTATAGATTTACTCATGTTGTATAAAAATGTGCGTATATCTACTTCACAAATATTTAACAGATTTTTTAAAGTATCAGTAGATATCCATAAATATCATCTTTCAAATATTTCTCCGGATAATTAGTCTATGTTGTGATAACATTGATATGAGATTAACGTGAAGAGGTCAAATATTCAATAAACAAATCATATCATAATCTATAAAGATAAAAAAAATTAAAAATAGACTATGTTGATTAATATTTTATAATTTCAGAAATATATTTGTTAATTTGCAATATCCATGGATTATTTTGACTTAAGCTTATGATTTGAATAATCAATTTGCACAAATAAATTTAATACATCTGAGCATAAAACTCAAAACTCTTTCAATGCAGTTCCAAATAAATTTATCCTTGATACTTCTCTTTGATTCTGGAAAATAAATTTTAGCTATGCACTGACTGTGAATATCATAATTCATATCTACTGTAAACTTTATGAGGAAATTCATGTCATTTTATCTCCATCAACAAGCAGCTTGCTATTTTTGCATTAGTATGTTAAAATTGTAACAGTTAAAGTTACTGCTCACTTTCACTACACAAGAAAAAAGAGGACAATAATTTTTTGAATTTGTTAATCTGATAGCAATATTTCTCCATTTCCCATGAAAAGGGTAATAATTAATTACATGTCTAAAAGATGCCTATTATGAACAAAAAATGTGTTAACTAATCTAGTCTATGTCAGTATGCTACAGTGTAAGATATTCATAGTCCTTTCAAGCAAGAAGTTATATGATGGAAGACATCTTCGGTGCAAGGAATGGTGAGGCCACCCATAGGATGATGATATCCAAACTCTTCTTCAGCTTGACTCAGAAAGTCTTGAAACAATGGTTGGTTCAAGTATGACAAGGGGACTACAAATCGCTTTTGTTTCTCTCCAACATACACTACAAGATATCCCTTTGGCACGTCCACATCTTTTGAAGTTGTTTGGTTGGGAGAAGCTGATGTCCTTTTGATGATACCAGAGAAACGAAAACCCATTGTTGTGTACTTGTATTGTATGCGTTAAAACTTGAGAAGAAATGTTTTAAAGAAGGACTTGTAAGCAAGAAGCAAGTTTTTGAAATAGGAATGCTTTAGGATGTGAATGATTTGTGTTGGTCCTAAATGAATGTAGACATGAATATATATATATATATATATATAGATTAAAAGAAAATTGAGAAACCATTGGCTAGTTCAATGATTGGTGTAGAACAGTATACTATAGGAGACAAGAGCATATACAACTTCACATGGTATTGTCTTAGAGGACTTTTCTAAATATCAAATATCATAATAGATGATACAACTTCCACCTTATGTTAACAAATTAGGTAGGCAGGACCACAACATTGTGGTATGCAAATTTCATGGGGTTTAGCAGAATTAGTTGGCTGGTGTAAATTAGCTGCATTGTCAATTTGAAGAACCATGTGAGATGTCTAAAGCATGTCTACCATTAGATAAGCTATAGCAAATGCATGAAAAAACACCAGGTTTCTTTAACCCATGCACTCTCTTTAATTTCAAGGAGGTTATCTGTGGTCATTATTCATAATGTAGGGTATGTGCATGTTATCCCATTTAACTTCCTAATCCTTGAAAAAGACCTCTCTAAGACATTACCATGTGATCCATGTCACTAGGCCCTATTACAACACATCAAAATACATTCATTGGTTATGCAAAGGCCCTTAGCAACTATATATACACTATTCCTTGGGATTTAAAACCAACACAAGTCTTTTGCATCCTAAATCATCACAATTCAAATATTTCTTTCTTATCCAATCCTTGGACATCATTAATTAGTATTTTTTTTTTTTTTGTGAAACATAAAAAAAATGGGTTTCCGCATAACAAGTATTATTAGACGGGTATCATTTTCCAAAACCCAAGTATGTGAAGTCCCAAAAGGCTATCTCGCAGTGTATGTTGGAGATCAAATGAGGCGATTCGTGATTCCAGTATCATACTTGAACCAATCATTGTTTCAAGAATTACTACATCAAGTTGAACAAAAATTTGGATATGATCATCCAATGGGTGGTCTCACAATTCCATGCAGTGAGCATGAATTTCTAAACCTCACTTCTCGGTTGAATGAGCTGTAAATCATGCTACTGGAGATTCAGATAGATTAGTTTAACCAAATTTGTACAGAAAACATTTTCTTCAGTTATGAAGATTTTTCAATTTGTTTGTTCCATGTACGTCATTCCTAGGGAAATAAATGTTTCCTGAATGAGAATGTTATCACACAATGAATTCTAATATTATATATATTTTTGCCATCACTTATCTAACAGTTAATTATTATCAATTCAAAGCTAAAAACTGTTGATTCAACATCTCTTTAGGCTTTGAAATTTTGAGGCAGAATTATATTAAAAACTGTGCTAATTTTTCTTTCAAAAACAAATTATATTAATTGTTATTAAATATTATATTATGAATATTTTAATACAAATATTACGTAGCAATAATTATGTCAATGGATAATAATATGAATATTTTGTATTTGAATAATCTTAGAAGTTGACTGTATTTTATAGCTGTTGCTGATTGTGAAAAACATTAGAATAAAAGGAATAGTTGCAACTTGCAAAATTTTTAAAATTTAATAGGCTATTTATGGAAACAAAGGTTGAATGTAATACTTGAATTTCAGACCAACCTAAGTCACAACAATGATAGAATCTCAATCAACGAAAATAAGACACTTATTTACCGATACAAATAACACTTCTATAATATATAGAGGAAAAAACTTAGGGAGAACTAAACCCTTTCTTTAGTTGTCTTTCCCTTGAACAGAATTTTAAATTTTCGTTTGAATGTTATTTACACAAATTTAAAAAAAAACAGTAACTTTTATTATTTTTTATTGTAATTATATGTCTTTTTTATAATATTATTAACTATTTATTATAGCATTCCATCTACTCTCTACAATAAATAGTTGAAAATAATTTTGACAAAAAAATAACTAATACTACTTTGAATTTTAAAAATGACAAATACAAGTGGATAAAAGAAGGAGAAGTTAAAAACATAAAAGATTGAGAGAAAAAATTAGGAAAATTGCCTTTTGTACCCCCCATTTAGACTTGTACCCCCCATTTTGTTAAAAACCCAGTTTTACACTCATAAATTCCTTCACGTGAGCGGTAAAAAAAAATTACCTCAAAATCTGATCCCTTCGTTGAAATTTTCGGTAGGTAAACGAAATTTCCGGTAGTTGTATTTTCAATACCGAAAATTTCAAATTTCCGGAAGCTACCGGAAATTTCAAAAATTTTGAAAAATCCGGTAGTTTATTTTTGTTCACCGGAAATTTCGTTGTTTGAAATTTCTGGTAAGCCATCCGGAATTTTCAAATTTCCGGTATTGATTTTAAACTACCGGATTTTTCAATTTTCCGGTGACCTTCCCGGAAATTTCATTTTCGAAATTTCCGGTACGTATTTTTTCTTTTTTTTTTACTTTTTTACTGATTTTTTTAAGGATATTTTGGGTATTTCACTCAAAAAACATTAAATTGGGGGTAGAAGTTTAAATGGGGGGTACGAAAGACAATAGTCAAAAATTAGGTGAACTTTAATTTGGGCTCTTGTCTATGGCTTGATCGGATACGGCCCAACTAGACGAAGATTAGAAGTTTGGGATTTCTTTTTGCACCCTTTTCTTATTTACTATTCATCTTTAATATGTCTCTTAGAACAATTATACATTTTCAATAACACAGGATCCACATGCACCCCCTATTTTTCTCTCCTTCGTCCTCTTCCTCCAACGTCCAAATCTATTTTTTTTCTCTCTTATAATATCTTTTTCCATTTTCAACCTCAATTGTCATGAACTCTTCTTCATATTTTCTATTGATCCCCAGAATAAAAATCGCGTATACTTAATGGTGAAAATAGACAAGGTCAAGTTAACTTCTGCAAAGTCTAAGTTTAACCTATTAAAAAAATCAAAGTTTTTAAAATATGAGTATGATATTTATGAAAATTTAATATTAAAAGTTTTATTTCATACTAATATTTTTAACTAAGTAATGAGATATGTATTAAAATAGACTAATGAACTAATAGATCAATATTATCTATTTAATATGTCAAAATTAATATAGACTAATATGATTAATTTACTAAAAAGCTAGCAAACCTATAATTTAGCATAAAATTCAAAATCTAATAATAATAATAATGTTTTTTTTTTTAAATATAATTTGACCTTTTTAATTAAATAACTTTTTGGCCGGAGTTAGGCCAACTTATTGGTAAGGATGGAAGATTATCGAATGAGGACCAAAAGGAATCTAAGGAGGGTGAGCATCAAAACACACCTACACCTGTTTTGAATGTGACATGATGACAATCATATGACAATATCAGCCACACGATGACAATTGTTATCATCTATCATTAAGGATACGCTTTGGAGATCAGATTTGTGATACCAAACATCCAACTCACAACCCTAATGGAGGGGAATGTCGTACAAAAGAACACCAGTATTTGTGATATTTGTGAAAGACGTGCCTAATTTCGCAAAGAGCCGAATAGTTTCAATCACTTGTTGGAAAGAGGCAAAACCTACATATAGTATGAAGCTAACAAGGTTGGTTATCTACTGTGACCCAATTCCTTCTCACGAAAGACTCCTATCAGCAATGCATCCATTTCTCCCTCACAAACTTCATCACCTGATGCTGCTTTAGAAGCACTACAACTAAAATATTAGTCCAAATAACTCTCTGAATCGGATCCCATCTTTTGCTGCAGGTAATTGGGGAATTGATATATTTTAAAAAATACTAATATAATAACTTTTATACACTAAAATCATGGTTTTCTTAATTAACAAAATTATTTGATACTTATGAGAAACTGTCAATACCGATACCTATAACAAAATTATTCCAAAACTTAATAAAAACATAATTAAATATATAATTAAATAGTGCGACTTCAAATAATTAATTTTTGAATATTGTATTTAATAAAACCATCTTATAGTTGTATTTGTAAAATAAAATGTAATCTTCAATTTTTCAACAAATAAAAAATATTGGTCCCGTATTTCACAACTAAAAATAAAATATATTAATTTTTATTTATTTATATTTGAAGCCTGGGTGATATTTAGATACTACGTATCCCAAGTTTTCTTTCACATTTCTTATATATTTTTGTGTTCATTGTTAATAATATCTATCTTTTTGGACTCTTTCACAAGATGCCGAATCAGAGGTGACCATTGTTCAACGATTTATTAGTTTTCTTTACGTAGTATGCCAGTGGTTGATTATCCATTAAATTTTAAACAAAGATTTGTGGACCACATATAGACTAACTTAACCTCTTGCAGTGTAGTGAAATTATATATATGCATAAAAAACTATTGTTGCATGATTTAAATTTAATTGAAATAATGTCCAATGCTCCTCCAAGCAGGAATTCATACTTCACATGCCGTGTTGAAACTTTGAAAGCATATCGTATGCAATCACATGGAAATTAAAGTGCTTTTCATTTTCAAATTTCTACTACAGTGGTTCTATTATTGGACCGCTTTATGATTTCAAAGGAGGATGAGGAGTACAATCTATTGATGTCATCACTATCGACTGAAATTAATGCCATTGAGCAATCCAATATGATTGCGGTAATTTATTTGGAAATTTTGAAAGAGATAAAGTCTCCAGATTATAAAGAATCATATTCCTGCAGTATAAATCGGTTTTATAATCTAATATATTAATAGAATAAAAGAGTTAATAAAAATTAAACTCCTCTTATTGCTAAGCCATTCAGGCAATCTTATATTTCCTATTTTATAAGAAAGAACTAAATCTATGTGGAGGGAGAGGGTAATTTTATACAACAATATATGAGTTACTAGTATCACCGATATGTTGTTATATTATTCTTGGTCTGGTTAGTTTTAGAGGAGAGGAAATAAATTTTAATAAAGGGTTGGAAATGGAACTGGGGAGGGGAAGGGAAATAGATATTGTTAATTAAGACAATATTGGGATCTACAATAAGAATTAATCAACAAAACAGAAAATAAATAATTGTAGAGAAAAAACGAAAAACGAATAACATTCTTGGTTTTCTGCTGATAACAGATAATGTTTTGAAAACCAGAAAACAGAGACTGATTATTATTCTCCGTTTTCTGCAGTTTTGTAAAAATCAATTTTCTCAATCAAATTAAACGAAAATAAAGAAAGATAGGAGAAGAATAGCACTCAGATAGTCTCAATTGATGAGACATATGTCACGAACAAGCAAACAAAATTAATCAATTATTAATGATTGAACTTTACAAGAATAAGATCTTCTCAAGATTGATTTCTTAGTATTTATCAGTGTTTATGAACCATCAATATTAGTCTTTTTCTTCAATTTAATTTCTTCTCTCCCTTGATCTTTCTTCTGAATTTCTATGAATCTCGAATTGCATATGTCTCTCACTCAATCAACAATTACCTTTTGCAACAACACATTACAATATACACAATGCATTTACAACTATAGTATATTTAAAGACAAACTTCTTAACTAAGTATAACTAACATTGTCTTAACTAAATTCAGTTATAACCAACTAATTCTAAGTTGCTACTGATTTGAGACACACTTTCACATAGATATTTTGATTTAAAAGAAGAGAAGATAAAGAAATGAGAGATATTTTTAATGATTTAGGGTTTGAGTTATTAGTGTTATCCAATGTGAGGTATTCTTATTTTTCCACTAATGAAGGAGATGAAATAAAGTTTTACTTGTTTTTATATTGTGTTAATTTACTTCGTTTCCCTTCTCTCTAAATCCTCAAAATAAAAAAGAAAGTAAAATGAACTCTAAGAAGATTTTAACTCCGTGTCGTTCTAAAAATTAAATTAAATATAAAAATATAAAAATATTATTTTTCATTATCTCCTCTCTTCTCCATCTAGCTTCAATCAAACACACATAACTATAATCAGCAGAAAAAAAATAAAAATAAAAATAAAAACATTGCAGGGCAACCAACCTTTTGCAAAATGGGTAATTATTTGTAGAAATAATAATGATGCTCTGCTCCTCGTTATATTATCATTTCTTTATATTTATATATCACAATTTTGAATTTAATCTTTATTTTATATTTATTGTTTATATTAATAATATCTATAAAAATGATATACGTATGTTATGGAAATTTATTTCATTTTTAAATTGTTTACAATAACAATTTCCTTATAATTCAAGTTATTAGTTTTAAAACGAAATTAATTTTTTTTATAAATCAGACATCCTTTACATGTTAGTGTGTAAATTAATCTTTCGAATCAAATAGAAATATTATAATAAATGATAAAAAAAATAAAAATAAAAATTCAAAGGTCTTTAACACTATTGCATTTCTAATACGTACCAATTTCAAAGTGAGAATCATTAATTAAATTCGACTTTAGGTTATCAAGTTTAATTAAAAGTAAATTTTCAGTACCTAGAATATTATTTAATCCATCACGATATTAGGTTGGATTAAATTACATATACATAATGTATTCCATTTAAAATTTGACTTTGTAATATTTAACCTGAAACAGTTAATTATATCAATTATCACAACAGAGGTTATAGTGGTGCCAAACAAATGCCAGTAAGGATCACAAGTCTAAATTCAGAGCTCCTTTGAATAAGTAAAGACCAAAACAACAACTTTTCCAATTCATGTTGGCATTTCATATCAAGAACGTGCCAATCATAGATTCATAAAATAGGCCAAGTTTTTATTTTCCTTATGAAAAAGGCCAAGTTTTTATTTGTTTAAAGCAAGTAGCTTATAACCAATAAGTATTGTAACTTTCAACAAAGGCCACAATTTTCAATTTGGGCTCCAAAATATAGTGGCCCCTCATGTTTTGGTCTAGATTAGGCATTATCATGTGAAGCTACTATACTCCTACACCTGACATGTTCCTAAACATTCTTCATAGTTATCACTATATCAAACAATATTAATTAATGTTGCTTGACTCCCTATATATATATTTTCTAGAGATGACAATTCAATTCAAACTCACTAAGTCTTTCTTTTCTATAAATATCATTTAATATTTTCAAATTGACTCATTCTATATCTAGTTTTCTACATTATGAAGACAACAAGTAATAGATTTGTGGGGATAGTTCAAGCAAAACAGAAACTTCAAAGAACACTTTCACAAAGAATTAGAATGGCTTCAGCAGTTGCTGATGTACCAAAAGGACATTTGGCAGTTTATGTTGGAAAAGACTATAAGAGGTTTGTAATTCCAATATCTTATTTGAGTCATCCTTTATTCAAAGATTTATTGGATTGGGCTGAACAAGAATTTGGATTCAATCACCCAATGGGAGGTCTCACAATTCCATGCACCGAAGATTATTTCATTTGTCTAACTTCTTCTCTTAATTAATTAGTAGTAGTTGTTTGTTCAAATGAAGGAAAATGGGTTTCATGAAATTGACCCATTGGATTGGACAACAATATTTGGTTTTCTATTTATTTATTTAATGCTACAAATTGTTAGATAGGAGCAAATTAATCTGGTCTCTTCAATATGATGTACCGGATATTCATCTTAATCTAATAATAACATCTTATATAGTCTTGTGATTACCATATAAATTGGGCAGGTATATTAGCTTAACTTTTATATATATATTTCGTCAGTCTCTGCAATGTCTCATATTGTCTATCTCATAACACCCACAATGAAATTCTCTTTATTTGGATATCTAAGTATATCTTACATGTACTATTTTATAAATCAATAAAGTTTCTCTCATTAGTTTATAATTTTTTTTATTGATAGGACCAAATAAACATCAAATTCTTCTAACTAAAATATAGATAATTTTTATTAAATGGATTCCACTAATAACTATATGAAGTTTAGATTATTTCCTTTACATTTTCTCGGTCATTATTT
>JBBPBR010000003.1:19057183-19069790 GCA_037974775.1 Cicer pinnatifidum | reverse complement strand
TTATTATAGATGCTATTACATTTTGTAACGCAAAGTTTGATGTAATTTGACAACAAAATATTGATAACACAAGTTACTTAAGATCAAGCTCTAAATATATCATGATAAAATTTGAGTTAAATATAGTGTAATTACATAAATATTTTCTTAATCAGCTTATAAAGTAAAAGATACATGTCTCTCATTTATAAACAACGTTCAAAGTTATATCACATTTAACGTGGATTTGTCAACAATATCATAAAATAACAATATTATTTTAGGTGGTGTAAATATATTTTATGATAAATGATAAATTTATGAAACAAATGTAAAATTGAAAGGCACACGCGAGATATTGACACAGATAACATATAGATGGCAATTGCACAACTTGAAAGTGTTGCAAATAATATAATATATTGTGGATCAATTGAAAATCATTGAAAATCATACAAAACTTAAATAATTGACATCGCTATCTTTAAGAAGAAGTTTAAAATCTTTTACTTCTTTACTAAGACGATAATTTAAGTAATGTTGATTAAAAAAATTAAAAAAAAAAACAAATATTAAATTTTTTAAATTTTATATTTATTTATTTTTCTTTTTAAATTAACATTAATTAAATTTTAATTTTGGCGAATGTAATACAAATTTCGATAAATACAAGATAAATTCATTAATACTCTAGAATTTTATTAAGACCAATACCCTAAAAAAATACATGATTAAAATAATTAGATATAAAAAAAGGACATATCATTAAAAAAAAAGAAATTGATATTGGATAGTATATCTAAAAAAAACTTTGGGATTTGACCTAATACACTAATCCAAGCATAAAAGGCATATGCATATATTAGAGCAAGACCAAATTTTGACTGCATTGTGATAACGTCCTCACCCTATCCATTCCTCTGCAAATCTCTTCCTTTTATCTGTTTCCTGTTAAATAAACGCGAATACAAATATACATCACATGTGTGCGCGTGTGCTATAAATTCAGAATTTTGAATGTGAACATTATAATAGTATTTGACAGGTACGTTTAGTAGATAGAAATTGATAATATGAAGAAAACAAGTCACGATTTCATCTCGATTAACATGCATTCAATTCATCAAACCACACTCACGTCAACAACACACGTCACACAAACACACACCTTTTTTTTTTTTTGTTAAATAAAAACGGTGAGCCTTTGAATTAAGTGAATCGCCAACTTGGACCTCTCTTACAGATAGTCTCACATCACACCATTGCCACATTAATTACTATTACCAACGTTTTTTTTTATTGCGTTCATTTTAATTTTCAAATACAAAGAAATCTACTGTATCTACATGCAAAAATTCATCAACAATAATCAACGACTATTTCATTTAAATGTTTATAAACCTATACATGTTTGGTTCAGAATTTAAAAGTGTGTTTTTACTCATTTTTTAACTAAAAAAAAAAAGAGTTCAATTCATACATGGGTACCTACATGTTTATGGAGATAATTCAACATGCAAAGCAAATCTTACGATTGCGGTCTCATCTTAAATACTACTACTCAAAGCACCATTTTTCAGGAAAAAGTTCCAAGAAAATTGTTCATCATATCCCAAAAGATCATTTTGCAGTGTATGTGGGTGATAAAAAGGAAGATGAATGTATAAGGCGGTTTGTGATTCCAATATCATACTTGAAACAACCTCTCTCTCAAGCCTTGTTGAGTCGTGGTGAAGAAGAGTTTGGTTTTGAACACCCAATGGGAAATATTGTTATTCCATATGCCATTCATGATTTTCTTACACTCACTTCTCATTTCGGTGCATTATAGTTGTTGCACGTAGAGTGGACAAAATTCAATTCTGAACTAGAACTGTTTTAAAATTGAGCTGAATTAATTTTCATTTCAAAAAAATCAAACGATTTTCAATTCAAAAAATTAAACTCAATTAGTTCTATAAATCGGTGAACTAACTTGCTCCAGCAGAAAAATTCTCAAATTCTACCTTAACCAACTTATCGTTAACTTACATAAGTGTTTCTCTTTACTTTACTAATCCACGGTTTGGATCCTTATTTAATATTTGTAATAATTACTTTTTTTTTTCATTAACTTTTTTCTTTTAAGGTGAATTATTTGTTTCAGAAGAGTGAAACTAATACTTCCAAATGTCGTCGTATATTCATAATATTTTTTTCTTCTCATAGTCATTACTCCTCTACTTTACGTAAAAAATACAATACCTTTTTTTAACTCAATTTTATTTATATTTTGGTACGGAGTAAACAAAGAGAAGCAGCATACAAAAAGACCAACAAATGCACTATTTGCGGCAGAACGTGTGCAAAGGATATCAGAGCACCTACAATAGTAGTTTTTTTTTTTTTTTTTTTTGTGTCAAAAAGTAAAAATGTATATTAATATGAAACACAAAATGTGGCAAAAGAATACAATATACTAATGTCCAAGTAATAGCGGCAAAAAGTAAGTGGAGAATTACAACACAAGCAGGACAGGTCAAATTAAAATAACACCAAAGCCACCAACTTATAGTATGGAATTGGACTATATATATGCACTTAAAAGAAACATAACAAAAGTGTTGTCCTTTCCTTGTGTAGCACCAATCGGTGAAACCAAGCATAACCATCGATTGTGAATTAGCATATCCTTCTGAATCACCATTCCGCCTCATTTTGTAGGTACCAGATCACACACCAAATCATATTTACAGCTGCAGTCCAGCCATATCATTTCTTGATTTTGTCCATCAACAAGATGTCAAATCCCACATTGAGTATATATAAAGTACTTAATATTAAAGATGTGAAATTAGCTACTTTAATTGGTTCCAAGTTGGTTATCTTATTTAGAAATTAGATGATGTAATTTGGATATACAAATCTCATTGATTTTATTTTTATTTTTCTCTCTTCCATGATTAGATATTATGAAGATTTTGTATATTATATTATGATATTTGAGTGTTATATTTGAGTGTTAATTTTTTTATAGAAACTTAATTGATTCACTTCATTTTTTTTCTTTTTTCTCAAATTTCAAGTCATAATTGTCTTATCATGATGATAATAAAAAAAATAAATCCATCAAACAATGGACATTAAAGACAATACGTTTGCCAACAAAACTATTTCAAAACTCAAGACTTCTTCAATGCTTTGATATCAACATTTACTTCAACATCAACAATTTTCGTCAAGTATAAAAAAGATAAGATGAAGTCAAGTGCATTTGTTGAAAATTTCTCAAGAACACTAATAATATTTGGTGGCAAAATTCTGTTTTTGTAATTGATATTAAAATAATACAAGCAAGATTTTGCATTAAAGTATAAATTCTAGATTCAACTCTTACCAACAACAAAAAAGACAAGATTTTTCTTGTTTACAAAAAAAATCCATAATTGGATTATTATTTAACATTTTAATGATTAAAGAGTTGCGCATGAAATTTCGTTCAAAAAAATAAAAATAAAAAATTGCATTGGGGTGTAAACTCAATTCAACCCCTACTACAACAAAAGAAAGAAGAAACACCCTTGTATTGAAATCTTTTTTGTTCTTATTTCAAAAAAAGAATAAATCTTTCAAAAAAAAATTAGTCAATTTATTTCAGCATTTCAAAATCTTGCAATTTAGCATTTCTCATTGTATTTCTTTGTTTTTTTACTACATTGTGTTATTTATTCCAAACTAAAAGTGTATGCAAACGCCTTTAGCTTGTGGGAATACTAGAGATGTAAAATTAGTTGCAAATTAGTTCCTTTATTAGGTATTAGTTATTTTAGTTAGAAATTAATTGTTCTAATTTGGATATATAAATTTCAATGTACCCACTATTATGATAATTTTTTTCGTTTGATCAATACAAAAATTATCTTTATTTTCCTTTCTCGATTACTTATATTAAGATTTTGTATATTCTATTAGACTCTTCTATTTAGTAGACTAGTCTTTTCGAGTTGACGGTTGATTGCACAGCAGGAGATGTATTTTTTTATTTATATTTAACACGATTTTGTTGCAAAAATGAGACTTTTGTTGCATAAGGCTATGCAGGCTTGGTAACTAAAGCAGTAGACTTGGGCCATTTCAAAGGATATATAATAAGATGCATGATGGTTTATCTTTTCCCTTATTTCAGTATGGTGATGATACAATATTACTATGTGAAGCCACTTTGGGATAATCTATGATGAGTAAAGGCAATCATGTCAAGGTTCGAATTACAATTAAGTGTAAAAGTAACTTTTTTTCAAAAACAATTTATTTGGAATCAACTTGAAGGATTACTTTACAGAGGCAGAATCAACATTTTTGTATTGCTGCATAAGAGGATTACCACAAAGGTGTAGATCCTAAAGGTTAGTGTAAGATCCAATGTGCAAAGGCTTATCCTTGTAGAAAGGACGACATATTTTGATGGAGATAGAGTTGTATTGATAAATTTTAATTGCAAATACTTTTGTGGTTCTTTAATTTTATTTTTAAGTTCATTTTAGTCTCATAATTCTATAACGAGTCAAATTGGTCCATTCACTTATATCTGTTGGAAAATAATTATTTATTGTGTGAATTTAATAATTTGTTGAAGTCCCACATTGGAAAGAAATATTTTTTTTATAAATTTAAGTGGAAAGAAACTTGTTAAGTCCCACATTGAAAAGAAATAATTTTGAAATCCCACATTGGAAAACTCTAGTATTTTGAGTAGTTTCAAATCTATACATACTAAAGTCCCACATTGCTTAGAAAACAAATGTGAGCTTCCTTCCATCACTATATAATGAGCTTCAAACTATTGTGAGAAGTACACCAAAGTTGGATGCTTTTCCCAACTTTCTCTTTTCTCCCTCTTATATTCTGCTCGCCAAATTTCGAGCCACTTCTCCCCTTTCTTTCTGTCCCTTTCGGTTTAGAGCGGTTATTATGCCGTAGTCCCTTCGGTTTAGAGCGGTAATTATACCGTAGTCCCTTCGGTTTTTAGAGCGGTTATTATACCGTAGTCCCTTTCGGTTTAGAGCGGTAATTATACCGCAGTCCCTTCAGTTTTTAGAGCGGTTATTATGCCGTAGTCCCTTTCGGTTTAGAGCGGTAATTATACCGCAGTCCCTTCGGTTTTTAGAGCGGTCCTTATGCCGCAGTCCCTTCCGGTTTTTAGAGCGGTCGTTATGCCGTAGTTATGAGTGGTCGTAGTACCATATTGAGAGTGACTTTAAAGTCATATTAAGAATGGCTTTAAGCGCCATATTGAGGGTGTAATTCTAGAACGGTTTTCTACGGTGCAGTAGAACTCCGATACAGTGATCTGGGCTGTTTTATCCTGGGGACTTCGTGGTTGATAGTCTGCCTTGCACAATTTGGGCAGTGCCGCGAAACGTCTTAAAGAGAGCGACCTAGTCCGCGACTCAACCCAGTAATATCTTCGGTGGCATAAATTGTGAATTTTAAATAGTTTTTGAAACTCAAAATCCAACAATTTTAAGACGTTTCTATCTGCCATGTCAACCAAAGATATTACTGGATTTGGTTATGTTGCCTCTGATTTTAATAAACTGTTTCAGTTTAAAGCATAGGATAAGAAAGCTGGAGAATTAACCCATCGAAAAATTATGATAAGAATTATATTCTTAATGGAGTTGCTGCTGATCTGTATAACTACTACAGTTCCAGCAATACAGGTAGAGATATTTGAGATGCTCTAAATGAGTATGTAGTGAGCTACTACCCAGAGTATCAGATGATGGATCAGCGGAGGCACACTACCGTACAATTCAGAAGATAACTCATGGGATCATCTATTAAGGTACGTCACTCGTGACATATTTAAATTTAGTGTTGAAATTTAATATGTCTCTTTATGTTTGATTGTTGAAATCAATAAAATGTATCTTTTTGCTTGCATGTTGTGTGATTATAATTTTTTACATGCTATACTGTGATGCGAACACATTTGATTTCAAGATTAAGTAACTTAGATTTATTTCCACAGTTATAGTTAAATGATTTTGAAAAATGTGATTTTTGTAGTCAAGCTAAAATAATAAAGAGTTCACATAAATTTGTAGTTAGAGAATCTGAGTCTTTAGATTTATTACACTTTGATATATGTGAACATGATGGGAAAGCTAACAAGAAATGAAAAACAAAAATGAAATGCTTGACATGTTAAGAATCTTTGTAACTAAAATTGAAAATCAATTTAGTAGAAACATTAAAAGGTTCCAAGTATCAATTTAGTTTATTTAAATAAGTTTTATATATTGTCTAGAATTATGTGGAACAATTGCACCATAATTGATTGATGTGAATGGTAAAGTTGAAAAGAAATGAAATATAACTCTTATTGAACTAGTTGTTGCTAGTATGCTTAATTATATTGTGGCATCTTATTAGTGTGCAGAAAATATATTGCTTATCTATTATGTTTTGAATAGAGTTCTTAAATTTAAAAACAAAACATCTCCTTATGAGATAGTGAAGAAAAGACAATCGAACTTGTCTTATTTTCAAACATGGGGTGGTCTGACTTATGTCAGAATCCCCGATCCCGAGCGAATTAAACTCGCCAGTAGAGCCTATGAATGAGAATTCATTAGGTATGCGGTAAAGAACAAAGCGTATAGGTTTTATGACCTAAATGCAAAAATGATCTTAGAGTCAAATGATGTTGACGTCTATGAAAATAAATTCCCTGTAAAATGGAGAAATAGTGGGGGCAGCGAACCAAGTTACGTTCTTGTTACAAGAAGCACTGAAAACAGCAAACAAGGTGAAGCAGAAACTCGAAGAAGTAAGAGAGTTAAAGTTGCTAAAGATTATGAACCAGAATATATGGTCTATAATTTAGAAGAGGATCCTGCAAATCTTAAAGAAGCTCTGCCATCTTTGGATGCAGATGTATGTCAAGAAGCTATAAACGATGAAATGGATTCTCTAGAGTCTAACAAGACCTGACATTTAGTAGACTTGTCTCCTGGTTGCAAACTAATAGGTTGTAAATGAATTTTGAAAAAGAAACTAAAACCCGATGGATGTATTGATAAGTACAAGGCACGCCTTGTAGCCAAGGGTTTTAGACAAAGAGAAAATATAGATTTCTTCGACACTTTCTTACCAGTCACTAGACTAACATCCATTAGGGTGCTTATATCACTTGCGTCTATTTATAACCTGGTGATACACCAGATGGATGTTAAAACAACTTTTTTTTAATGGTGACCTGGAAGAAGAAATTTATATGAAACAACCTGAAAGTTTTGTAATTCATGGACAAGAAGACAAAGTCTATAAGTTAGATAAATCTCTATATGGTCTTAAACAAGCTCCTAAGAAATGGCATGAAAAGTTTGATAACTTGATTAAATCGAATGAGTTTAAAGTGAATGAAAGTGACAAATGTATTTACTACAAATTTGAAAATGACATTTGCACTATCATATGTCTCTATGTAGACGACATACTCATATTTGATTCAAACTTTCATGCTATAACATTTTGAAATCATTGTTGTGTAACAACTTTGATATGAAAGACCTCAGAGAAGCAAATGTAATCCTGGGAATCAAGATTACTAGGTCAGAAAAGGGAATTTCTTTGGATCAATCTCACTATGATGAAAATATCCTAAAGAAATATAATTACTTTGACTGAAAACCTGCTTGCACATCATACGATCCAAGTGTGAAACTTTTCAAGAACACTGGTGAAGGTGTTAGACAAACTAAATATGCGAGCATCATTGGCAGCCTCATGTATGCCACCGACATTGCCTATGTTGTGGGATTGTTGTGCAGGTTTACTAGTAGACCTAGTATAGAGCATTGGCACGCTATTGAAAGGGTTATGAGATACCTTAAAAGGACCATGAGTCTGGGATTACATTATCAAAGATTTCCTATAGTCCTTGAAGGATACAACGTTGCTGATTGGAACGTCTTATCATATTACTCCAAAGCAATTGATGACTATATTTTAATATAGTGAGTGGTGTTGTATCTTGGAAATCGAAGAACAGACGATATTGGCTCAGTCTATTATGGAGTCTGAAATGATAGTACTAGCTACTGCTACTGCTAGTGAAGAATCAAGCTGTTTGAGATGTTTGCTAGCAGAGATCCCTATATGGGAAAAACCTATGACAAATGTGTTGGTCCACTGCGATAGTACCGCGGCTATTGCGAAGATTGAGAATCGTTATTACAACGATAAGAGACGACAAATTTGTCGTAAACACAATATTGTTAGAAAGTTATTTACTAAATGAGTTGTTATAGTGGATGATGTATGCACTGATGAGAATTTGGAAAATCTTTTGACGAAAGGATTTAGCTACAGAGAAAGTCATAAATACATCCAAAAGGATGAGACTAATGCCTATAGAGTCATTCATGATGGTAACCCGACCTAAAAGACTGGAGATCCCAAGAATTAGGTTCAATGGGTAATAACAAGTCGTTGAGTGATATGAGATGAACATGCTATTATAAATTAGAGAAGCATGATTCCTGAAGCGATGATAGGATGAGGTAATAGAAACTCTTAATAAGATCTATACTCTACGTGGAGGGAGTGCCTAGCTACAGGAGTACTCTTGATAGACTCACCTATGTGAATGTGGAAGTGGGGCCGCTTCCTATGGAATTTCGAGGCAGAATTCCTAGAACGTTCACTATACTGGGATACACGTGCAGGGCCATTAATGCACGGGCTTTTGAGAATACACTCTATGAAAAGGTTGTGTGTGGGTTTGATGTCAGAGATAGAGTTCAAGACTACGAGTCACTCTTGTTGAATCTGAATCTTACTTACTATGCAAAGGTTCAAGTCAATAGACACCTTTGTTTATGCACAATCTTATAGAAACATTTGCTATGCAAATGTTCAAGTCAAGAGACACCTTTGTTTATGTACGATCTTATAGAAGCGTTTGACGCTATTTCAGAAACATTTTTTTAAATTCAAGTGGGGGATTGTTGGAAAATAATTATTTATTGTGTGAATTTAATAATTTGTTGAAGTCCCACATTGGAAAGAAATATTTTTTATAAATTTAAGTGGAAAGAAACTTGTTAAGTCCCACATTGGAAAGAAATAATTTTGAAATCCCACATTGGAAAACTCTAGTATTTTGAGTAGTTTCAAATCTATACATACTAAAGTCCCACATTGCTTAGAAAACAAATGTGAGCTTCCTTCCATCACTATATAATGAGCTTCAAACTATTGTGAGAAGTACACCAAAGTTGGATGCTTTTCCCAACTTTCTCTTTTCTCCCTCTTATATTCTGCTCGCCAAATTTCGAGCCACTTCTCCCCTTTCTTTCTGTCCCTTTCGGTTTAGAGCGGTAATTATACCGTAGTCCCTTCGGTTTTTAGAGCGGTTATTATACCGTAGTCCCTTTCGGTTTAGAGCGGTAATTATACCGTAGTCCCTTCGGTTTTTAGAGCGGTTATTATACCGTAGTCCCTTTCGGTTTAGAGCGGTTATTATACTGCAGTCCCTTCGGTTTTTAGAGCGGTCCTTATGCCGCAGTCCCTTCGGTTTTTAGAGCGGTCCTTATGCCGCAGTCCCTTCTGGTTTTTAGAGCGGTCGTTATGCCGTAGTTATGAGTGGTCGTAGTACCATATTGAGAATGACTTTAATCGTCATATTGAGAGTGACTTTAATTGTCACATTGAGGGTGTAATTCTAGAACGGTTTTCTACAGTGCAATAGAACTCCGATACAGTGATCTGGGCTGTTTTATCCTGGGGACTTCGTGGTTGATAGTCTGCCTTGCACAATTTGGGCAGTGCCGCGAAACGTCTTAAAGAGAGCGACCTAGTCCGCGACTTAACCCAGTAATATCTTCGGTGGCATAAATTGTGATAGTTTTTGAAACTCAAAATCCAACAATTTTAAGACGTTTCGATCTGCCATGTCAACCAAAGATATTACTGGATTTGGTTCTGTTGCCTCTGATTTTAATAGAATGTTTCAGTTTATAGCAAAGGATAAGAAAGCTGGAGAATTAACCCATCGGAAAATAATGATAAGAATTATATTCTTAATGGAGTTGCTGATGATATGTATAACTACTACAGTTGCAGCAATACTGGTAGAGATATTTGAGATGCTCTGAACGAGTATGTAGTGAGCTACTATCCAGAGTATCATATGACAGATCAGCGGAGGCACACTACCGTACAATTCAGAAGATATCATAGAATCATCTATTAAGGTACGTCACTCGTGACATATTTAAATTTAGTATTGAAATTTAATATGTCTCTTTATGTTTGATTATTGAAATCAATAAAAATGTATCTTTTTGCTTGCATGTTGTGTGATTATCATTTTTTACATGCTATACTATGTGATGCGAACACATTTGATTTCAAGATTAAGTAACTTAGATTTATTTCCACAGTTATAGTTAAATGATTTTGAAAAATGTGATTTTTGTAGTCAAGCTAAAATAATAAAGAGTTCACATAAATTTGTAGTTAGAGAATCTGAGTCTTTAGATTTATTACACTTTGATATATGTGAACATGATGGGAAAGCTAACAAGAAATGAAAAACAAAAATGAAATGCTTGACATGTTAAGAATCTTTGTAACTAAAATTGAAAATCAATTTAGTAGAAAGATTAAAAGGTTCCAAGTATCAATTTAGTTTGTTTAAATAAGTTTTATATATTGTCTAGAATTATGTGGAACAATTGCACCATAATTGATTGATGTGAATGGTAAAGTTGAAAAGAAAGGAAATATAACTCTTATTGAACTAGTTGTTGCTAGTATGCTTAATTATATTGTTGCATCTTATTAGTGTGCAGAAAATATATTGCTTATCTGTTATGTTTTGAATAAAGTTCTTAAATTTAAAAACAAAACATCTCCTTATGAGATAGTGAAGAAAAGACAATCGAACTTGTCTTATTTTCAAACATGGGGTGGTCTGACTTATGTCAGAATCCCCGATCCCGAGCGAATTAAACTCGCCAGTAGAGCCTATGAATGAGAATTCATTAGGTATGCGGTAAAGAACAAAGCGTATAGGTTTTATGACCTAAATGCAAAAATGATCTTAGAGTCAAATGATGTTGACGTCTATGAAAATAAATACCCTATAAAATGGAGAAATAGTGGGGACAGCGAACCAAGTTACGTTCCTGTTACAAGAAGCACTGAAAACAGCAAACAAGGTGAAGCAGAAACTCGAAGAAGTAAGAGAGTTAAAGTTGCTAAAGATTATGAACCAGAATATATGGTCTATAATTTAGAAGAGGATCCTGCAAATCTTAAAGAAGCTCTGCCATCTTTGGATGCAGATGTATGTCAAGAAGCTATAAACGATGAAATGGATTCTCTAGAGTCTAACAAGACCTGACATTTAGTAGACTTGTCTCCTGGTTGCAAACTAATAGGTTGTAAATGAATTTTGAAAAAGAAACTAAAACCCGATGGATGTATTGATAAGTACAAGGCACGCCTTGTAGCCAAGGGTTTTAGACAAAGAGAAAATATAGATTTCTTCGACACTTTCTTACCAGTCACTAGACTAACATCCATTAGGGTGCTTATATCACTTGCGTCTATTTATAACCTGGTGATACACCAGATGGATGTTAAAACAACTTTTTTTTAATGGTGACCTGGAAGAAGAAATTTATATGAAACAACCTGAAAGTTTTGTAATTCATGGACAAGAAGACAAAGTCTATAAGTTAGATAAATCTCTATATGGTCTTAAACAAGCTCCTAAGAAATGGCATGAAAAATTTGATAACTTGATTAAATTGAATGAGTTTAAAGTGAATGAAAGTGACAAATGTATTTACTACAAATTTGAAAATGGCATTTGCACTATCATATGTCTCTATGTAGACGACATACTCATATTTGATTCAAACTTTCATGCTATAACATTTTGAAATCATAGTTGTGTAGCAACTTTGATATGAAAGACCTCGGAGAAGCAAATGTAATCCTGGGAATCAAGATTACTAGGTCAGAAAAGGGAATTTCTTTGGATCAATCTCACTAAGATGAAAATATCCTAAAGAAATATAAATACTTTGACTGTAAACCTGCTTGCACATCATACGATCCAAGTGTGAAACTTTTCAAGAACACTGGTGAAGGTGTTAGACAAACTAAATATGCGAGCATCATTGGCAGCCTCATGTATGCCACTGATTGTACTAGACCCGACATTGCCTATGTTGTGGGATTGTTGTGCAGGTTTACTAGTAGACCTAGTATAGAGCATTGGCACGCTATTGAAAGGGTCATGAGATACCTTAAAATGACCATGAGTCTTGGATTACATTATCAAAGATTTCCTATAGTCCTTGAAGGATACAATGTTGCTGATTGGAATGTCTTATTAGATGAATCCAAAGCAATTGATGACTATATTTTAATATAGTGAGTGGTGTTGTATCTTGGAAATCGAAGAACAGACGATATTGGCTCAGTCCATTATGGAGTCTGAAATGATAGTACTAGCTACTGCTACTGCTAGTGAAGAAGCAAGCTGATTGAGATGCTTGCTAGCAGAGATCCCTATATGGGAAAATCTATGACAGATGTGTTGATCCACTGCGATAGTACCGCG
>JBBPBR010000003.1:19019120-19057173 GCA_037974775.1 Cicer pinnatifidum | reverse complement strand
CCGTAGTCCCTTTCGGTTTAGAGCGGTAATTATACCGCAGTCCCTTCGGTTTTTAGAGCGGTCCTTATGCCGCAGTCCCTTCCGGTTTTTAGAGCGGTCGTTATGCCGTAGTTATGAGTGGTCGTAGTACCATATTGAGAGTGACTTTAAAGTCATATTAAGAATGGCTTTAAGCGCCATATTGAGGGTGTAATTCTAGAACGGTTTTCTACGGTGCAGTAGAACTCCGATACAGTGATCTGGGCTGTTTTATCCTGGGGACTTCGTGGTTGATAGTCTGCCTTGCACAATTTGGGCAGTGCCGCGAAACGTCTTAAAGAGAGCGACCTAGTCCGCGACTCAACCCAGTAATATCTTCGGTGGCATAAATTGTGAATTTTAAATAGTTTTTGAAACTCAAAATCCAACAATTTTAAGACGATTCGATCTGCCATGTCAACCAAAGATATTACTGGATTTGGTTCTGTTGCCTCTGATTTTAATAGACTGTTTCAGTTTATAGCAAAGGATAAGAAAGCTGGAGAATTAACCCATCGGAAAATAATGATAAGAATTATATTCTTAATGGAGTTGCTGATGATCTGTATAACTACTACAGTTCCAGCAATACTGGTAGAGATATTTGAGATGCTCTGAATGAGTATGTAGTGAGCTACTACCCAGAGTATCAGATGACAAGATCAGCGGAGGCACACTACCGTAAATTCAGAAGATAACTCATGGGATCATCTATTAAGGTACGTCACTCGTGACATATTTAAATTTAGTGTTGAAATTTAATATGTCTCTTTATGTTTGATTGTTGAAATCAATAAAAATGTATCTTTTTGCTTGCATGTTGTGTGATTATCATTTTTTACATGCTATACTATGTGATGCGAACACATTTGATTTCAAGATTAAGTAACTTAGATTTATTTCCACAGTTATAGTTAAATGATTTTGAAAAATGTGATTTTTGTAGTCAAGCTAAAATAATAAAGAGTTCACATAAATTTGTAGTTAGAGAATCTGAGTCTTTAGATTTATTACACTTTGATATATGTGAACATGATGGGAAAGCTAACAAGAAATGAAAAACAAAAATGAAATGCTTGACATGTTAAGAATCTTTGTAACTAAAATTGAAAATCAATTTAGTAGAAAGATTAAAAGGTTCCAAGTATCAATTTAGTTTGTTTAAATAAGTTTTATATATTGTCTAGAATTATGTGGAACAATTGCACCATAATTGATTGATGTGAATGGTAAAGTTGAAAAGAAAGGAAATATAACTCTTATTGAACTAGTTGTTGCTAGTATGCTTAATTATATTGTTGCATCTTATTAGTGTGCAGAAAATATATTGCTTATCTGTTATGTTTTGAATAAAGTTCTTAAATTTAAAAACAAAACATCTCCTTATGAGATAGTGAAGAAAAGACAATCGAACTTGTCTTATTTTCAAACATGGGGTGGTCTGACTTATGTCAGAATCCCCGATCCCGAGTGAATTAAACTCGCCAGTAGAGCCTATGAATGAGAATTCATTAGGTATGCGGTAAAGAACAAAGCGTATAGGTTTTATGACCTAAATGCAAAAGTGATCTTAGAGTCAAATGATGTTGACGTTTATGAAAATAAATTCCCTGTAAAATGGAGAAATAGTGGGGGCAGCGAACCAAGTTACGTTCCTGTTGCAAGAAGCACTGAAAGCAGCAAACAAGGTGAAATAGAAACTCGAAGAAGTAAGAGAGTTAAAGTTGCTAAAGATTATGGACCAGAATATATGGTCTATAATTTAGAAGAGGATCCTGCAAATCTTAAAGAAGCTCTTTCATCTTTGGATGCAGATCTATGTCAAGAAGCTATAAACGATGAAATGGATTCTCTAGAGTCTAACAAGACCTGACATTTAGTAGACTTGTCTCCTAGTTGCAAACTAATAGGTTGTAAATGAATTTTGAAAAAGAAACTAAAACCCGATGGATGTATTGATAAGTACAAGGCACGCCTTGTAGCCAAGGGTTTTAGACAAAGAGAAAATATAGATTTCTTCGACACTTTCTTACCAGTCACTAGATTAACATCCATTAGGGTGCTTATATCACTTGCGTCTATTTATAACCTGGTGATACACCAGATGGATGTTAAAACAACTTTTTTTTAATGGTGACCTGAAAGAAGAAATTTATATGAAACAACCTGAAAGTTTTGTAATTCATGGACAAGAAGACAAGGTCTATAAGTTAGATAAATCTCTATATGGTCTTAAACAAGCTCCTAAGAAATGGCATGAAAAGTTTGATAACTTGATTAAATTGAATGAGTTTAAAGTGAATGAAAGTGACAAATGTATTTACTACAAATTTGAAAATGGCATTTGCACTATCATATGTCTCTATGTAGACGACATACTCATATTTGATTCAAACTTTCATGCTATAACATTTTGAAATCATAGTTGTGTAGCAACTTTGATATGAAAGACCTCGGAGAAGCAAATGTAATCCTGGGAATCAAGATTACTAGGTCAGAAAAGGGAATTTCTTTGGATCAATCTCACTAAGATGAAAATATCCTAAAGAAATATAATTACTTTGACTGTAAACCTGCTTGCACATCATACGATCCAAGTGTGAAACTTTTCAAGAACACTGGTGAAGGTGTTAGACAAACTAAATATGCGAGCATCATTGGCAGCCTCATGTATGCCACTGATTGTACTAGACCCGACATTGCCTATGTTGTGGGATTGTTGTGCAGGTTTACTAGTAGACCTAGTATAGAGCATTGACACGCTATTGAAAGGGTCATGAGATACCTTAAAATGACCATGAGTCTTGGATTACATTATCAAAGATTTCCTATAGTCCTTGAAGGATACAATGTTGCTGATTGGAATGTCTTATTAGATGAATCCAAAGCAATTGATGACTATATTTTAATATAGTGAGTGGTGTTGTATCTTGGAAATCGAAGAACAGACGATATTGGCTCAGTCCATTATGGAGTCTGAAATGATAGTACTAGCTACTGCTACTGCTAGTGAAGAAGCAAGCTGATTGAGATGCTTGCTAGCAGAGATCCCTATATGGGAAAATCTATGACAGATGTGTTGATCCACTGCGATAGTACCGCGGCTATTGCGAAGATTGAGAATCGTTATTACAACGATAAAAGACGACAAATTTGTTGTAAGCACAACATTGTTAGAAAGTTATTTACTAAATGAGTTGTTATAGTGGATCATATATGCACTGATGAGAATTTAGCAAATCCTTTGACGAAAGGATTAGCTATAGAGAAAGTCATAAATACATCCAAAAGGATGAGACTAATGCCTATAGAGTCATTCATGATGGTAACCCGACCTAAAAGACTGGAGATCCCAAGAATTAGGTTCAATGGGTAATAACAAGTCGTTGAGTGATATGAGATGAACATGCTATTATAAATTAGAGAAGCATGATTTCTGAAGCGATGATAGGATGAGGTAATATAAACTCTTAATGAGATCTATACTCTACGTGGAGGGAGTACCTAGCTACAGGAGTACTCTTGATAGACTCACCTATGTGAATGTGGAAGTGGGGCCGCTTCCTATGGAATTTCGAGGCAGAATTCCTAGAGCGTTCACTATACTGGGATACACGTGCAGGGCCATTAATGCACGGGCTTTTGAGAATACACCCTATGAAAAGGTTGTGTGTGGGTTTGATGTCAGAGATAGAGTTCAAGACTACGAGTCACTCTTGTTGAATCTGAATCTTACTTACTATGCAAAGGTTCAAGTCAATAGACACCCTTGTTTATGCACAATCTTATAGAAACATTTGCTATGCAAAGGTTCAAGTCAAGAGACACCTTTGTTTATGTACGATCTTATAGAAGCGTTTGACGCTATTTCAGAAATATTTTTTTAAATTCAAGTGGGGGATTGTTGGAAAATAATTATTTATTGTGTGAATTTAATAATTTGTTGAAGTCCCACATTGGAAAGAAATATTTTTTTTATAAATTTAAGTGGAAAGAAACTTGTTAAGTCCCACATTGAAAAGAAATAATTTTGAAATCCCACATTGGAAAACTCTAGTATTTTGAGTAGTTTCAAATCTATACATACTAAAGTCCCACATTGCTTAGAAAACAAATGTGAGCTTCCTTCCATCACTATATAATGAGCTTCAAACTATTGTGAGAAGTACACCAAAGTTGGATGCTTTTCCCAACTTTCTCTTTTCTCCCTCTTATATTCTGCTCGCCAAATTTCGAGCCACTTCTCCCCTTTCTTTCTGTCCCTTTCGGTTTAGAGCGGTTATTATGCCGTAGTCCCTTCGGTTTAGAGCGGTAATTATACCGTAGTCCCTTCGGTTTTTAGAGCGGTTATTATACCGTAGTCCCTTTCGGTTTAGAGCGGTAATTATACCGCAGTCCCTTCAGTTTTTAGAGCGGTTATTATGCCGTAGTCCCTTTCGGTTTAGAGCGGTAATTATACCGCAGTCCCTTCGGTTTTTAGAGCGGTCCTTATGCCGCAGTCCCTTCCGGTTTTTAGAGCGGTCGTTATGCCGTAGTTATGAGTGGTCGTAGTACCATATTGAGAGTGACTTTAAAGTCATATTAAGAATGGCTTTAAGCGCCATATTGAGGGTGTAATTCTAGAACGGTTTTCTACGGTGCAGTAGAACTCCGATACAGTGATCTGGGCTGTTTTATCCTGGGGACTTCGTGGTTGATAGTCTGCCTTGCACAATTTGGGCAGTGCCGCGAAACGTCTTAAAGAGAGCGACCTAGTCCGCGACTCAACCCAGTAATATCTTCGGTGGCATAAATTGTGAATTTTAAATAGTTTTTGAAACTCAAAATCCAACAATTTTAAGACGATTCGATCTGCCATGTCAACCAAAGATATTACTGGATTTGGTTCTGTTGCCTCTGATTTTAATAGACTGTTTCAGTTTATAGCAAAGGATAAGAAAGCTGGAGAATTAACCCATCGGAAAATAATGATAAGAATTATATTCTTAATGGAGTTGCTGATGATCTGTATAACTACTACAGTTCCAGCAATACTGGTAGAGATATTTGAGATGCTCTGAATGAGTATGTAGTGAGCTACTACCCAGAGTATCAGATGACAAGATCAGCGGAGGCACACTACCGTAAATTCAGAAGATAACTCATGGGATCATCTATTAAGGTACGTCACTCGTGACATATTTAAATTTAGTGTTGAAATTTAATATGTCTCTTTATGTTTGATTGTTGAAATCAATAAAAATGTATCTTTTTGCTTGCATGTTGTGTGATTATCATTTTTTACATGCTATACTATGTGATGCGAACACATTTGATTTCAAGATTAAGTAACTTAGATTTATTTCCACAGTTATAGTTAAATGATTTTGAAAAATGTGATTTTTGTAGTCAAGCTAAAATAATAAAGAGTTCACATAAATTTGTAGTTAGAGAATCTGAGTCTTTAGATTTATTACACTTTGATATATGTGAACATGATGGGAAAGCTAACAAGAAATGAAAAACAAAAATGAAATGCTTGACATGTTAAGAATCTTTGTAACTAAAATTGAAAATCAATTTAGTAGAAAGATTAAAAGGTTCCAAGTATCAATTTAGTTTGTTTAAATAAGTTTTATATATTGTCTAGAATTATGTGGAACAATTGCACCATAATTGATTGATGTGAATGGTAAAGTTGAAAAGAAAGGAAATATAACTCTTATTGAACTAGTTGTTGCTAGTATGCTTAATTATATTGTTGCATCTTATTAGTGTGCAGAAAATATATTGCTTATCTGTTATGTTTTGAATAAAGTTCTTAAATTTAAAAACAAAACATCTCCTTATGAGATAGTGAAGAAAAGACAATCGAACTTGTCTTATTTTCAAACATGGGGTGGTCTGACTTATGTCAGAATCCCCGATCCCGAGCGAATTAAACTCGCCAGTAGAGCCTATGAATGAGAATTCATTAGGTATGCGGTAAAGAACAAAGCGTATAGGTTTTATGACCTAAATGCAAAAATGATCTTAGAGTCAAATGATGTTGACGTCTATGAAAATAAATACCCTATAAAATGGAGAAATAGTGGGGACAGCGAACCAAGTTACGTTCCTGTTACAAGAAGCACTGAAAACAGCAAACAAGGTGAAGCAGAAACTCGAAGAAGTAAGAGAGTTAAAGTTGCTAAAGATTATGAACCAGAATATATGGTCTATAATTTAGAAGAGGATCCTGCAAATCTTAAAGAAGCTCTGCCATCTTTGGATGCAGATGTATGTCAAGAAGCTATAAACGATGAAATGGATTCTCTAGAGTCTAACAAGACCTGACATTTAGTAGACTTGTCTCCTGGTTGCAAACTAATAGGTTGTAAATGAATTTTGAAAAAGAAACTAAAACCCGATGGATGTATTGATAAGTACAAGGCACGCCTTGTAGCCAAGGGTTTTAGACAAAGAGAAAATATAGATTTCTTCGACACTTTCTTACCAGTCACTAGACTAACATCCATTAGGGTGCTTATATCACTTGCGTCTATTTATAACCTGGTGATACACCAGATGGATGTTAAAACAACTTTTTTTTAATGGTGACCTGGAAGAAGAAATTTATATGAAACAACCTGAAAGTTTTGTAATTCATGGACAAGAAGACAAGGTCTATAAGTTAGATAAATCTCTATATGGTCTTAAACAAGCTCCTAAGAAATGGCATGAAAAGTTTGATAACTTGATTAAATTGAATGAGTTTAAAGTGAATGAAAGTGACAAATGTATTTACTACAAATTTGAAAATGGCATTTGCACTATCATATGTCTCTATGTAGACGACATACTCATATTTGATTCAAACTTTCATGCTATAACATTTTGAAATCATAGTTGTGTAGCAACTTTGATATGAAAGACATCGGAGAAGCAAATGTAATCCTGGGAATCAAGATTACTAGGTCAGAAAATGGAATTTCTCTGGATCAATCTCACTATATTGAAAATATCCTAAAGAAATATAATTACTTTGACTGTAAACCTGCTTGCACACCATACGATCCAAGTGTGAAACTTTTCAAGAATACTGGTGAAGATGTTAGAAAAACTAAATATGTGAGCATCCTTGGCAGCCTCAGGTATGCCACTGATTGTACCAGACCCGACATTGCCTATGTTGTGAGATTGTTGTGCAGGTTTACTAGTAGACCTAGTATAGAGCATTGACACGCTATTGAAAGTGTCATGAGATATCTTAAAAGGACCATGAGTCTTGGATTACATTATCAAAGATTTCCTATAGTCCTTGAAGTATACAATGTTGCTAATTGGAACATCTTATTAGATGACTCCAAAGCAATTGATGACTATATTTTAATATAGTGAGTGGTGTTGTATCTTGGAAATCGAAGAACAGACGATATTGGCTCAGTCCATTATGGAGTCTGAAATGATAGTACTAGCTACTGCTACTGCTAGTGAAGAAGCAAGCTGATTGAGATGCTTGCTAGCAGAGATTCCTATATGGGAAAAATCTATGACAGATGTGTTGATCCACTGCGATAGTACCGCGGCTATTGCGAAGATTGAGAATCGTTATTACAACGATAAGAGACGACAAATTCGTCGTAAGCACAACATTGTTAGAAAATTATTTACTAAATGAGTTGTTATAGTGGATCAAGTATGCACTGATGAGAATTTAGCAAATCCTTTGACGAAATGATTAGCTACAGAGAAAGTCATAAATACATCCAAAAGGATGAGACTAATGCCTATAGAGTCATACATGATGGTAACCCAACCTAAAAGACTGGAGATCCCAAGAATTAGGTTCAATGGGTAATAACAAGTCGTGGAGTGATATGAGATGAACATGCTATTATAAATTAGAGAAGCATGATTCCTGAAGCGATGATAGGATGAGGTAATATAAACTCTTAATGAGATATATACTCTACGTGGAGGGAGTACCTAGCTACAGGAGTACTCTTGATAGACTCACCTATGTGAATGTGGAAGTGGGGCCGCTTCCTATGGAATTTCGAGGCAGAATTCCTAGAGCGTTCACTATACTGGGATACACGTGCAGGGCCATTAATGCACGGGCTTTTGAGAATACACCCTATGAAAAGGTTGTGTGTGGGTTTGATGTCAGAGATAGAGTTCAAGACTACGAGTCACTCTTGTTGAATCTGAATCTTACTTACTATGCAAAGGTTCAAGTCAATAGACACCTTTGTTTATGCACAATCTTATAGAAACATTTGCTATGCAAATGTTCAAGTCATGAGACACCTTTGTTTATGTACGATCTTATAGAAGCGTTTGACGCTATTTCAGAAACATTTTTTTAAATTCAAGTGGGGGATTGTTGGAAAATAATTATTTATTGTGTGAATTTAATAATTTGTTGAAGTCCCACATTGGAAAGAAATATTTTTTATAAATTTAAGTGGAAAGAAACTTGTTAAGTCCCACATTGGAAAGAAATAATTTTGAAATCCCACATTGGAAAACTCTAGTATTTTGAGTAGTTTCAAATCTATACATACTAAAGTCCCACATTGCTTAGAAAACAAATGTGAGCTTCCTTCCATCACTATATAATGAGCTTCAAACTATTGTGAGAAGTACACCAAAGTTGGATGCTTTTCCCAACTTTCTCTTTTCTCCCTCTTATATTCTGCTCGCCAAATTTCGAGCCACTTCTCCCCTTTCTTTCTGTCCCTTTCGGTTTAGAGCGGTATTTATACCGCAGTCCCTTTCGGTTTAGAGCGGTAATTATACCGTAGTCCCTTTCGGTTTAGAGCGGTATTCATACCGCAGTCCCTTCGGTTTTTAGAGCGGTAATTATACCGTAGTCCCTTCGGTTTTTATAGCGGTTATTATGCCGTAGTCCCTTTCGGTTTATAGAGCGGTTATTATGCCGCAGTCCCTTTCGGTTTTTAGAGCGGTTATTATGCCGTAGTCCATTCGGTTTTTTAGAGCGGTCGTTATGCCGTAGTTCTTTTGTTTTTAGAGCAGTTGTTATGCCATAGTTATGAGTGGTCGTAGTACCATATTGAGAATGACTTTAATCGTCATATTGAGAGTGACTTTAACCGTCATATTGAGAGTGGCTTTAATTGTCATATTGAGGGTGTAATTCTAGAACGGTTTTCTACGGTGCAGTAGAACTCCGATACAGTGATCTGGGCTGTTTTATCCTGGGGACTTCGTGGTTGATAGTCTGCCTTGCACAATTTGGGCAGTGCCGCGAAACGTCTTAAAGAGAGCGACCTAGTCCGCGACTCAACCCAGTAATATCTTCGGTGGCATAAATTGTGAATTTTAAATAGTTTTTGAAACTCAAAATCCAACAATTTTAAGACGATTCGATCTGCCATGTCAACCAAAGATATTACTGGATTTGGTTCTGTTGCCTCTGATTTTAATAGACTGTTTCAGTTTATAGCAAAGGATAAGAAAGCTGGAGAATTAACCCATCGGAAAATAATGATAAGAATTATATTCTTAATGGAGTTGCTGATGATCTGTATAACTACTACAGTTCCAGCAATACTGGTAGAGATATTTGAGATGCTCTGAATGAGTATGTAGTGAGCTACTACCCAGAGTATCAGATGACAAGATCAGCGGAGGCACACTACCGTAAATTCAGAAGATAACTCATGGGATCATCTATTAAGGTACGTCACTCGTGACATATTTAAATTTAGTGTTGAAATTTAATATGTCTCTTTATGTTTGATTGTTGAAATCAATAAAAATGTATCTTTTTGCTTGCATGTTGTGTGATTATCATTTTTTACATGCTATACTATGTGATGCGAACACATTTGATTTCAAGATTAAGTAACTTAGATTTATTTCCACAGTTATAGTTAAATGATTTTGAAAAATGTGATTTTTGTAGTCAAGCTAAAATAATAAAGAGTTCACATAAATTTGTAGTTAGAGAATCTGAGTCTTTAGATTTATTACACTTTGATATATGTGAACATGATGGGAAAGCTAACAAGAAATGAAAAACAAAAATGAAATGCTTGACATGTTAAGAATCTTTGTAACTAAAATTGAAAATCAATTTAGTAGAAAGATTAAAAGGTTCCAAGTATCAATTTAGTTTATTTAAATAAGTTTTATATATTGTCTAGAATTATGTGGAACAATTGCACCATAATTGATTGATGTGAATGGTAAAGTTGAAAAGAAATGAAATATAACTCTTATTGAACTAGTTGTTGCTAGTATGCTTAATTATATTGTTGCATCTTATTAGTGTGCAGAAAATATATTGCTTATCTATTATGTTTTGAATAGAGTTCTTAAATTTAAAAACAAAACATCTCCTTATGAGATAGTGAAGAAAAGACAATCGAACTTGTCTTATTTTCAAACATGGGGTGGTCTGACTTATGTCAGAATCCCCGATCCCGAGCGAATTAAACTCGCCAGTAGAGTCTATGAATGAGAATTCATTAGGTATGCGGTAAAGAACAAAGCATATAGGTTTTATGACCTAAATGCAAAAATGATCTTAGAGTCAAATGATGTTGACGTCTATGAAAATAAATTCCCTGTAAAATGGAGAAATAGTGGGGGCAGCGAACCAAGTTACGTTCCTGTTATAAGAAGCACTGAAAACAACAAACAAGGTGAAGCAGAAACTCGAAGAAGTAAGAGAGTTAAAGTTGCTAAAGATTATGGACCAGAATATATGGTCTATAATTTAGAAGAGGATCCTGCAAATCTTAAAGAAGCTCTGTCATCTTTGGATGCAGATGTATGTCAAGAAGCTATAAACGATGAAATGGATTCTCTAGAGTCTAACAAGACCTGACATTTAGTAGACTTGTCTCCTGGTTGCAAACTAATAGGTTGTAAATGAATTTTGAAAAAGAAACTAAAACCCGATGGATGTATTGATAAGTACAAGGCACGCCTTGTAGCCAAGGGTTTTAGACAAAGAGAAAATATAGATTTCTTCGACACTTTCTTACCAGTCACTAGACTAACATCCATTAGGGTGCTTATATCACTTGCGTCTATTTATAACCTGGTGATACACCAGATGGATGTTAAAACAACTTTTTTTTAATGGTGACCTGGAAGAAGAAATTTATATGAAACAACCTGAAAGTTTTGTAATTCATGGACAAGAAGACAAAGTCTATAAGTTAGATAAATCTCTATATGGTCTTAAACAAGCTCCTAAGAAATGGCATGAAAAATTTGATAACTTGATTAAATTGAATGAGTTTAAAGTGAATGAAAGTGACAAATGTATTTACTACAAATTTGAAAATGACATTTGCACTATCATATGTCTCTATGTAGACGACATACTCATATTTGATTCAAACTTTCATGCTATAACATTTTGAAATCATTGTTGTGTAACAACTTTGATATGAAAGACCTTGGAGAAGCAAATGTAATCCTGGGAATCAAGATTACTATGTCAGAAAAGGGAATTTCTTTGGATCAATCTCACTATGATGAAAATATCCTAAAGAAATATAATTACTTTGACTGTAAACCTGCTTGCACACCATATGATATAAGTGTGAAACTTTTTAAGAACACTGGTGAAAGTGTTAGACAAACTGAATATACGAGCATCATTGGCAGCCTCAGATATGCCACTGATTGTACTAGACCCGACATTGTCTATGTTGTGGAATTGTTGCAGGTTTACTAGTATACCTAGTATAGAGCATTGACACGATATGGAAATAGTCATGAGATACCATAAAAGGACCATGAGTCTCGGATACAATGTTGCTGATTGGAACGTCTTATTAGATGACTCCAAAGCAATTGATGACTATATTTTAATATAGTGAGTGGTGTTGTATCTTGAAAATCGAAGAACATACGATGCTTGCTAGCAGAGATCCCTATATGGGAAAATCTATGACAGATGTGTTGATCCACTGCGATAGTACAGCGGCTATTGCGAAAATTGAGAATCGTTATTACAACGATAAGAGACGAAAAATTTGTCGTAAGCACAACATTGTTAGAAAGTTATTTACTAAATGAGTTGTTATAGTGGATCATATATGCACTGATGAGAATTTAGCAAATTCTTTGACGAAAGAATTAGCTACAGAGAAAGTCATAAATACATCCAAAAGGATGAGACTAATGCCTATAGAGTCATTCATGATGGTAACCCGACCTAAAAGACTGGAGATCCCAAGAATTAGGTTCAATGGGTAATAACAAGTCGTTGAGTGATATGAGATGAACATGCTATTATAAATTAGAGAAGCATGATTCCTGAAGCGATGATAGGATGAGGTAATATAAACTCTTAATGAGATCTATACTCTACGTGGAGGGAGTACCTAGCTACAGGAGTACTCTTGATAGACTCACCTATGTGAATGTGGAAGTGGGGCCGCTTCCTATGGAATTTCGAGGCAGAATTCCTAGAGCGTTCACTATACTGGGATACACGTGCAGGGCCATTAATGCACGGGCTTTTGAGAATACACCCTATGAAAAGGTTGTGTGTGGGTTTGATGTCAGAGATAGAGTTCAAGACTACGAGTCACTCTTGTTGAATCTGAATCTTACTTACTATGCAAAGGTTCAAGTCAATAGACACCCTTGTTTATGCACAATCTTATAGAAACATTTGCTATGCAAAGGTTCAAGTCAAGAGACACCTTTGTTTATGTACGATCTTATAGAAGCGTTTGACGCTATTTCAGAAATATTTTTTTAAATTCAAGTGGGGGATTGTTGGAAAATAATTATTTATTGTGTGAATTTAATAATTTGTTGAAGTCCCACATTGGAAAGAAATATTTTTTTTATAAATTTAAGTGGAAAGAAACTTGTTAAGTCCCACATTGAAAAGAAATAATTTTGAAATCCCACATTGGAAAACTCTAGTATTTTGAGTAGTTTCAAATCTATACATACTAAAGTCCCACATTGCTTAGAAAACAAATGTGAGCTTCCTTCCATCACTATATAATGAGCTTCAAACTATTGTGAGAAGTACACCAAAGTTGGATGCTTTTCCCAACTTTCTCTTTTCTCCCTCTTATATTCTGCTCGCCAAATTTCGAGCCACTTCTCCCCTTTCTTTCTGTCCCTTTCGGTTTAGAGCGGTTATTATGCCGTAGTCCCTTCGGTTTAGAGCGGTAATTATACCGTAGTCCCTTCGGTTTTTAGAGCGGTTATTATACCGTAGTCCCTTTCGGTTTAGAGCGGTAATTATACCGCAGTCCCTTCAGTTTTTAGAGCGGTTATTATGCCGTAGTCCCTTTCGGTTTAGAGCGGTAATTATACCGCAGTCCCTTCGGTTTTTAGAGCGGTCCTTATGCCGCAGTCCCTTCCGGTTTTTAGAGCGGTCGTTATGCCGTAGTTATGAGTGGTCGTAGTACCATATTGAGAGTGACTTTAAAGTCATATTAAGAATGGCTTTAAGCGCCATATTGAGGGTGTAATTCTAGAACGGTTTTCTACGGTGCAGTAGAACTCCGATACAGTGATCTGGGCTGTTTTATCCTGGGGACTTCGTGGTTGATAGTCTGCCTTGCACAATTTGGGCAGTGCCGCGAAACGTCTTAAAGAGAGCGACCTAGTCCGCGACTCAACCCAGTAATATCTTCGGTGGCATAAATTGTGAATTTTAAATAGTTTTTGAAACTCAAAATCCAACAATATCTGATAATGCAAGTTGGTTATTATCCTTCAATTTGTTAGTTAAATTTAAATTTATGGGATACACGGTGTTGACATGTCACATTAACTGTTTATATAAACATTACTACTTTTTCCCTCTTAGGAGTTGTGTAAAAAGTTACATAGGGACAAAATGAAGAACCTAGAAAGAAGAACATGAAAAATTCATGTGCTACACAATAGTTGTTCAAGAACTTTTTCAGTTTTTTTTCATTGAGTTGTTGCTTTTCTTTTCCTCATCGTCCATTTTAATCTATGATTCCCCATTTCACTTGAAATGTGAAGTAGATCATTACGAACTAACTTTTGAGCCATTATTTCTTAGAATGGCATGAATTTGAGGAAAATGAAGAAGACTTATAGGAATTTGTGATTTTGGGGAAGAAATCATTTTGGGGAAGGAGACGTAAATAAAATCTAATTGATTTTGGGGAAGAATGAGAGTTGTTGCATAAACCCTAAATTGATTTTAGGGGAGAAATAATTTGGGAAAGGAAACTTGTATAAATCCTAAATTAATTTTAGGGAAGCAATAATTTTGGGGAAGGAAACTTAGAGATTTTGGAAAACAAAATGATTTTTGGAAGAAACAACTATCTTGAAATAAAAATAAAATAAAATAAAATAAAAAAACAAATGTCACTTCATCAACTCCTAACACTATTTAATTTTAATTTAACATAAATGACCAACTTGTACTCACTTACGTAATTTAAAGGACTAGTTTGACTCGTTTTAAAGTTATGGGACCAAACCGAACTTAAAAACTAAGTTAAAGAACTACAGAGGTATTTAAGCCTTAATTTTACTATTACTAGCATGTCTCTACATTTCTTTTTTTTTTTTTATAAGGTCCCTAACAAGGATTCGAAAGAAATTATTCAATTGCAAATACAATTCCATTGGAGTGGGAGAGAGGACCGAACTAAAATAAATTAAGTTGGGATAAGGTCTATATCCCGAAGAGTTTATAGAGAATTGACAATAAAGAATTTTAAGTTGTTAAATTTTGATTTAGTTGGCAAATAGAAACTGAGGCGCTTGACAGATAAAATTGTAGCTTCATATGATTTAATACCTTTTAAATATGGGAATTTGGATAAAGTTTTGTTGGACAATACACACTTTTCTACAAGACCTTCATTTGCTGAAGGGATTTACTATCACTATATTTTCTTTTAGGAGCAAGAAATAATTGTTTGTTGAAGCAATTAAAAGAGAGTTATGTTATGGTTTAGATGTGATGTTTTGGGAGGATACTATGTTTCATTTTTGAATGTTTATAGGTATGTTGTCCAAAACGGTTTCAATCGATAACAAATGTAAAAGCATCACTAGCAAATTTGAGGGTTTGACGTCTTGCTTAACATTATTAAGGTTTGACGTCTCCTAAACAAAATCTAGAAGATACTTGAACTTGGAAGCGTGATGCAATGGACGATTCTCAATAAAGATGACATATATACTTCCATTTGGTGAATCTAAATTCCAGTGTTGAGTTTTCTACGATATTAGAGACCTAAACAAACCGATAAAAAATAGATCTTCTTTCAAAGGTTGATGTGTTTGTGTAGTGTCTATTCATGTTTTACATTACATTTATGTTGGATCGATATACACTAAGAAGACTTCTTTGAATTTCAACTTATATAAACTAAACTAATGAGAAAAATGTGTGTAGGAATGAGTTCTCTCATATGATATGAAAGTCTATTAAAATCTTAATTCTTTTTAAAAGAATTAAAATCTCAATTGAAAAGGATAGAGACAAATTCAAAGGTAAAGATTTAACAATATGAGGAGACCTGAAAAAGAATTTGAAAGAATCTATTTTGTTAGTAGTAATATTCATTGGATTCATTGGGACAAGGTTTATTTGGATCGGAAAAGAGGGAGTTAAGGGTTCATCTAGTGAAGGAGTTCAACCTTGCTCTTTTACGTAAGTGGTGTTGGAAGTTGAAGATAAACAAGAATGGGTTTAATTTTGTTTAAAGTGTTAGCTCAAAAATATGAGATGGATAGAGATTCGATTAGGAAATGGGTGTGAAGGCTTCATCTTGGTGGAAGGATCTCCATTCTATCCAAGATCAAATGGGTGTTAGGAATGGTAGTTAGTTTGATAGTCATTTGTTTAGGTCGATAGGTAACAGGTAACAGGGAGGAAACCTTTTTTTTGTGATACTCTTAGTTATGCGGGGGTCGACTTAGAGAGAATTTTAGCATATTATATGGCTTGGTTGTTCATAAAAATGGGTTAATGGCTAAGATATCTAGATTAGGGGTAAAGTGTTGGCGAGAATGGGCAGAGAATTTGACTTTTTTATGGGAAGATGATTTGGTGCTTGATTGTTTCGTTTTGGATGACAATTTTTTGTTGTAGGATAATGTGTTTGATATATTGTCCTAGGGGATCAATCACAATGAGGAATATGCAGTCAAGGAAGCTACAAGTTATTATCTCATGCAATAGAGGACAAGTTCTCAACATCATAAATTAAAGTTTGTAACAAAATTGTTCCCCTAAATGTGTCCTTATTTGCTTGGAGATTCTTACAAAATAAGATCCAAACAAAGGATAATTTACGTAAGGGTGAGATTATAAATCCAAACTCTCGATTATGTATCAATCTGTGTGGCATTAGGGAAATTTTAATTCATCTCTTCTACGAGTGTGTAATGTCTTAGAAAGTTTGATGTGCACAATTACGATTTGACGATTCTTTTCTCTTTCAAATAATACACATGTTCATTTTCATTAGTTTTATGATCTTCAAGTTTCCTAAGTGAAGTCAAAATAATGTTTTCTTTTTATTTGGTCGACTAGCATTTGTCCGATTAAGAAACTTTGAAGTGAAGGTGAAGGACTTCAAATATGACTTCAACAACCATTAGTGGACTAATCCACTTCAATGTCTTGACTTTATAGATTTTTTGGATGTTTTTTGTAATAGTTTGGGGGAATCGATATTTTCACTCATTAGTTTTGTTGAGATATTTGATTTAGACCTCTTATTAGTGTTTCATGTGAACCTTTGTGTGTATTATTGTCTCTTTTGCACATATGTTATGCATGAGGGAAATTGTTAGTATATTTTTAGCTTTTAAAAAATAGCATTATTCATCTAGTAAACAATATAAATCAAAAAAGAATTCCAAAAGTTTAATTTAAATACACTACATTATAAATAATATTTATACTATTAATCAATTATAAATATTAAATAATTAAAAATGTTTAATTTTTCTCTAATTATTTTTAAAGTTATATTCATAAATAAATTTGATGTATTAATAATATAAAAAAAAAAAAATTTAAACTACCAATCAATAAATCACAGTTAAACTCTTCCAAAACTTTTCATTCGCCTATCGGTTGTTTTTCCGAATTTAACCGATTATTTTGATTTTCTCCTACATTTATTTTTGTTAGTGGACAATCTTGATACCCTGTAAATAATTTTAAATTTATATATTTCGATAAATCCAAGAAGTAATATTGCAGTTTACACTTATAAGAGGATATGAGAGGATCTGGCTCATATTAATTATGTTCCAGCCATACATTGCACCATGCCACCACGTGATAAAGATCGTGCGTTTTGACTACTTTCTGACGAAGATTCTCTTAGGGAACAATATACTTTTCAGTTTTTAATTATCAAATTTCAACTTCAGTATAAAATCCTCTTGTTTTATCCGTTTGAGAAATTTAGATTCGTTTATTTTGCAATAATATTTCTTTATTTTATTTTTAAAAAATTTATATTAATTTATTTGTTAATTAGAAAGTAAGAAATTTTTTAAATAAATTATTATTTATATTTTTTTAAATAATAAAAATATTAAAAAATTATTTTCATTATTTCTGAAAATATACCTTAGTTAATTAACATTTTTTTTATCTCCATAATAATTATTTACCTTCAGTTTTTCATCAAAATAAAGTAAATATATATTTTAAAAATATAAAATATTTTCACAAAACAAATTGTTACTTAACATGAGATATGATGACATAGTAAGGGATATGATAATATTTTATCACAATTTGATATATTTTCAAACCATCTATAATTTCTTTTATTTTGACTCATTTTCAATCAATAGGCTCATTACAGTTATGCAGATTATAAAATAAATCACTTGTCACATAAAAAAAATGTACCCCAATTTTAAAAGTTAGCAAAATATCAGAAAAAAAAAATTGAGATTAAAATCTCATATTTAAAAATGAATGAAAACCCAAAATCTAATAAAATATCAAGAATAAAATTGAAATTAATCTAATTATAACTGAATATCACCATTTTATTCCTTTTTGCATGTCTAGTACTAAGAATGCATCACAAATATTCTTTTGTTTAATATATTTTAAAGTGAACTTTATTTCGAAATAATTGGACTTGTGTTAAATGGATCTCGACTTGTTTCGAAGATCCACCAACTTCGATGCAAGATAATTCATATTATGGCGTTCTTCGTCAATGTTAATCGTCTTTGACCAACAGCGAAATTCTGCTTCGAATCATAATTTAATTTTAATTTGAATATTAGTTGAACTATGTATCCATAAGGCAAATATTTTTACACAATCATGCAGTTAAAAGTTTATTATTATGTTTTGGATTAAAAATAGATTAACTTTACTACGATGGCACTTATATATTTTAAAATATCTTAACAAATTTATATTTGAATGGAATAACTATATAAAACAGTTATACACTACTTATATGATCTGTATACTCTTAATTAGAATATTAGTGTATATAGTATACTATTAGTGGCTTATCGATGGTTGTAACTTATAAGTTATAACTTGTGTCGAATTATCTTCAACCTTTTGGTTTGGCCAAATTTTCTTTTGTCATTTAAAAGTATTTAGAAGTAACTTTTTATTTAAAAAGTAGTAATATGTCTCTTCAAACTTTGAATGACCAAACTTGATGTAATTTCTTTAGCTAAGCCCGATGATTATGAGGTAAAAATCTGTCATAATATTTCTTATAATAACTTTGTTAATTTTATAAGCTTTTTCCTTTTTTGATAATTGGTGAAATTTTATCAATGTTAAACAATCACCCAACGATTAAAATGGTCAACGAGTGATGATTACATGAAATAGCTTATTTAAACTATATTTTCCAATAAGACATCTAAATATATATGTCGAACATTTAAATAGTTAAATACACTTAAATTATTAAATATAGTCCCAAAAAATAGTATTTATATTTACAGAAAGAGAAGTCTGGCTAGTCATTTTAACCAAGTAGATATGCAAAAGAAAATTGATATTTTTTATCCAAAAAAGTGCTCCAATTGCGATATATACTAGATAGGCAATCAATGGACTTTGTCCAATAATCTAACATATTTTCACCTCTAGATAATAAAAGGAAATATAATTAATTTCAAAAATATTTTTAAAATCAATTAAAGTCTTAATATTTAAAATTATAAAAATCAATCAATTTGAATATACAAATTTATAAAATTGCAAATTGATCTTTAAAAGTAACGTCATCGATCAATTCAGTCATTTCTTATCTAATTGAGTCAAAAAAATATTGTGTTGCCAAATGTTTAGCTGAAACATATTTCTATAAATTTGTTTGAGGTTTTGGTGGATCTATATTTTACAGGAATAGATTCCTCATTTTGAAAAAAAAAAACAAGAGAGAGTAAATCCATCGATTGTTCATGTTTTTTCAACATTAGACAATCTATCTCCATATTTTACATCATAAGTGATTGGATTGATAGTTAGAAGGAATAAATTTATTGCCACTATTCAATTTAAATAACTAATTTTTAATTTCATAAATTTATAAATCTAAATTGTTCGATCATATAATTTCAACTATCAAAATGAGGGGTTTTTTGAAATAATTTTTTTTTGAAAATTATTTATTAATATATTCTCTTTTAAATTATATATTAATTTATCTTTTTTTTATATAGTAGAAAATCGTCATTTGCAAATGAGATTTCTTAAATGAAGTCTACTTTTGTAATAGTAATTTAGTATTTTTTCTAAATATAGAAATTAAATTTTGAAAAAGACACTTCATACATTCATTTTTTTTTAATTTAACGAAAATAAATAAATAAATAAATAAATAATTTTTTAGTAGAACTAGCTAACCGACATAGTACACATTTTCTTGATACTTTTTCTATAACGTTCATTTCAGTTTTAATCCACGTACTATTTAGACGACTTTTTTTAATTATTTGCATTTCATGATTGTGATATATTGTTTCACCTTCATATGGGGGGCCAATATCCTTATTGGGGATAGATGGAAACTCTTATTTGTAGATTTTGAATATATTTACAATCTTGTACACGTCACGCAAATGCACTAAGTAGTTTTGACAAGCATAAGATCATGCAGCTATAACATGTGACTAAAACACGTGTTTAGCCTGAAATTTTCCACAATCACATGATTTTCTTTGAAGGTTAATTTTGAAATGGTCTATTGGTTGCACATCTCTTGGATTAAAGTTTTATGCACCATGAAAGAATAACAATTGTGGTCGAATCGCATGACTTGATGAGTGTTAGACTTACCAATTTCATATTTAATCTTGTTCATGCAATCGTGTGTGTATACTCGACCAAAAGTTAATGATGTTTGATGATGATGTTTCATTTCTACATATAAAACTATCAATCTATAGTAGGTTGACCAAAGCAGTGATTAGGAGATTGAGTGTACTCTTGAGCATTGCGTTTATTGACTCGACAATATTTGTTGTTATGTGTCCCTATCGTCGACCTTGAGAATACGCCATTGTCCATTGTTATGGAGGATATTATCGACCCATTTAAAGTCTACGGATTTGTCATTATGATTTAATTGTGGTAATATTTGAATGATGGTTCACTTAATGCATATTTTATTATGAATGATGTAAAAATTGTCAAGTATTATAAAGTGATAAGTGGAACATATACTACGAATAATTTGGTCATTACCCATGCATAAAACTTTTTTTTTTTTGAAGTTCCTTGTCCTTTAACTCTCTCATGAAATTTTGTAGAATGTGTCTGATGCAGTACACATATTTTGACGGAGGATGATGCCAACTATTATTTGAATTATTATAAGCACTTTTAATAGATATGTGCTTATCTGAAATCAAACAAACAAACTTGTGTGATATATCTTATCAGATTTTTCAAAAAGAAGCTTCAAGCCCCCCCATCTCACATTCCACAAATGCATAGGCAATGTGAATTGTATTTTTGTTTCCATCTTGTGCAACGGCTAGAAATAGAGTCCCTTTGTACTTGTCGTACAACCAAGTTCCATCAATTGAGTCAAGTGATTTACAGAATTTGAATTCAAAGATGCATGGAGGTAAAGCCAAGAATAATCGTTTGAAAATTTTTGAACCCCATAACAGAGTATTATCATAATATGTATGTGATACTTTCATTGTAAGACTTCTCCTAGTTCCTTTAAATCATTTTGATAGCCTTGTTATTTGTCATCTATGCATTTCTATAGGTGATTATGTAGTTGTACCATTTTCGAGTATGTGCAATGATCACCTTCATTTTAGTTGATATGTCAACTTTCAAAAGCAACTTCATGTTTTCACATATGTTAGAGTTAAGCTTAGTATAATCTTGTGACATAGAGGAATTTGTACAATTTAGGGGTCCCTTCAAAAGATCAATAACCCATTGTTTACATTTTTGGCTTAGGAAAGCCCTGTATTTGATCAAACATTGTGGATTCACACATTTAATTACATACTTGTATTGATCCTATTGCATTACATGATAATTGAGTGGGTGTTTTATGTGGTAATGTTTAATTGCAAGTTGACAATCTGGTTTGCTATTAAACTTTATTCCAATATCAAGAGACGCATCTAATAGAGGTGGTTCATTAGAAGACATATTAAATTTAGTAGATTGGTTAACATAATCCAAGTTTATACGGATATGGAATGGTGAATCATATGTTGTTTCAATGGGATAGGGTTCTGGCTATAGGTTATCGCCGTCCTACTTGTCGAAGTATGTTTTTTCTTCACTTTCCTCACTTATTTCTTCTTAGTCAAAATCACCCACATCACCTAGTGGAATATATATGGTTTATGTTGAGATGGTTTAGGTTCAAATGTTTTAATTTGGTCAATGTATAGTTCGAGTCGATATACTCAAGTTGGTAGGATTCATAGTTTTGAAAAGAATGAGTGTGTTGTGTTTAAAAATGGTATTCATAGTGATCTATGGTTGGGGATGATGGTTGACCAATATCTGATGATGGATGATCATCCTCAAACATGACATATAACTCGATTGAACCGAGTTGTGGCCACTGTTTATGAACATCGAACATGAGTTTAATATTTTTGTCATCTTCGACATTTAACAATTCATAATAGACTAAACTTTGGCCAAAGGAAACAAGATTTCAAAAAATATATATCAAACGCCCTCTTGTTATTTTCTAACTTCAACTTTGATACAATTTTTTCTTTATGTAAGTAAAGTTGCATCCAAAATGAATTTGAATACCTTTTTTTCCTCTTATATTTCTATTTCTATTATTTTGTTTCTTCTTATGCATACATTACTAATAAACCTCTTATATATCAATTTCTCTAAAGGCATTGTCTACGTCTAACATACGATAATTCAGAAAACAATTGGCTATGAAATGTATCTACATGTTTGATTTGTTTCTACATAATATAAATGCATCAAACAGATAGAGTGAAACTACAATTTAGACTACCGCAATAAATACCACATCCACCAAGGAACATGAAAAAATATTATAAGATAGATTTGCTTAAATAAGTTGACTATAGTTGGACATTATTCTACGGAGAAAAAAAAAAGGAGTGGAATGAACGAGAGGATCATATTTTTCATGGCTAGCCTCCAATGTTGAATTTAAACCAAGTTATGAATACATGGTTTGGTTTTGCAAAAATTCCAAACGATTCGTTTTAGTAAAAAATCAATTGGTTGATTCTTGTGTCAACTCACCCCAACCTTCGCCACAATCTATCCAACAATTTTTTTCCAGGAACCAACAAAATCAATATTATAACCAACATCGTCTGACACTCAACTGTCTCCTCGTACTTTTTCCACACACGAAATCAATCATATAAGTTTACATCGAGAGAACAATTTATTTTGACAACCACAACAGTAAGACAATTGTCGACTATCTTTTGCATCAAGTAAAGAAGAACTATTGTATAACATGTTCAATACTCTTTATAATACATCTAAATCGGCTACCCAGTTACTTAATAATATGTATCAACAAAGTTTCCAAATTCCAAGTTTTGAGAATACATGTACTCCGTTAAATCATATATTCAACCGAACTAAAGGTGGAAGTAGTTCTTACGCAACACATCCCCTTGATATCCTCAAGAACAAGAAGATGAAGAAAAATAAGAACAAACTTGTGATGTATCAAGACATCGTCAAAATCTCGTACGTATGAGAAAACTTCAACAATGTGGTATTAGAGGTCACATTCGATATTAATTTTATCACAACCTTTGTAAAATTTGTGTGATTATTTTTTATAAATGAATTTTAATGAATTATCTAATTAGATTTTTCATTAAGTTAAAAAAAAAAATATGAATGTATGAAGTCTCCATTACAAATACGACTTACTACTATACAAAAAAAAAAAAAATAGATTGATCATTGATATATATTTTGAAAAGAGAATTTATTAATAAATTATTTTTAAAAAATGGCTAATTAAAAAAAACCTCAAAATTACTAAAAGAAATTGAAAGATAGATAGTAAAATAATAATCTTATCTAATCTTATTTAAAAAAAAAAAATTAAATAATATATTACAACCTTATCTTTTTATTTATATAATATTCTGTAGTCCTTTTCCGTCGTCTTGTTAGAAAACAAACTCAAGTGACAACGAACCACATGGGTAGAAGTACCAAGCTTTCCTTTTTCAGCGTACGGCCCTCGGTTTTGCACACTCTGTCTCTGTAGTTGTACTAACTACTTCCTCTTTTATTATCATTATTTGAAAGGACCATTCCAATAGAACTGCGCTGGCAGATAACAAACAAGTAGTCAAGTACCACAATTTTTATGTGGAGTTTTAGCTTGCCTAACAAAGCCATGTGATTCTCTGATGATTTTTTATGGCGTGGGACCCACAAGCTTGTGTCAGCGAGTCGGAATTCCACATTTAGATGTATGGCTTTCCACTCCGCTTCCAAGCTATAAATACAATACAACACCACTAAGATCTTCACACTCAAATCACAACCTTTCCTTATAACAACATTTCAGCTTAACTAATACACAATTATTTCTCTTCAGTTCAAGCCTCAAGGGTTATTATTATATCATATGGGTATTCGTTTGCCATTTATGGTTCTTCAAGCAAGACAAATATTCAAATCCACTTCGACACAACCAATTCATAGTAGAAAACAGTCCAATGTTCCAAAGGGGCACATGGCAGTTTATGTTGGAGAGTTGCAAAAGAAGCGATTTGTGGTTCCAATATCATACTTGAATCATCCTTCTTTTTTGGATCTGCTTAACCGAGCCGAAGAAGAGTTCGGCTTTAATCATCCAATGGGTGGTCTTACAATTCCTTGCAGAGAAGATGCCTTCATCAATGTTACCTCCCAACTAAGTGCCTTGTGAAAGATTAGTAGTATCAATATCCTGTACAATACTAGAATATACAATAAAAAAATATGCACTGTATAATACATAGAGTATTAGACTGATTATTGGCTTCATTTTTCAGTTTTCCTTTCCTTTTTCCCCACTTGTTTGGGTTTTTCCTTCAAACTGGTGTTTTTGAGGAATGCAAAATGTTGTATCTGCCGTGTATATATATATATATATTATATATTTTATTTGAATTAGTATTTGTTTTTAAGAGAAGCAAAATGGACATGGTAATTGTAACTTCTGCTTCTCTTGTTCCCTGTAAGCTGAAAAGTTTATTCATTGTATTTGAAAAGTTTGCTCATAAAACAATCGATATCAATTGTTCAGTACTTCAGTTGCAGGCATTTTATAGTTTATCAACATTTTATTCTCCTTACTCTTCTCCAAAGAACAATGACTAGGTAGGTGAAAAGAGAAAACAAAGTGACGACAGTTCAAGCATGTAAACGAATAAATCATTCTCGAATCGGCTGATAGTACATATATAATGGAAGAACATACAAATATCAACACCAAAATCATCTGATATACATATTTTCTTTATTTGTCTACTTTTTAGTATACACCTAGAGAGTTCTTGCAAAAACAGTACAGGTAGCAATAACGCATACATTAACAAATATCAGCATCTCTATCATCAAACATTTATATAATCCGCGTTGCAAAGGCCACGTAGCTGTGGGTAATCACAAGAACGAGATCTTTGCCATCTTATATTCAATTGTGGTTCGTTCATCAAAATGTCAAAATGTACTTGCGGCGATGTCCTAAACTTACCCTGCTCTTAGCATTCAATGGCCTCAGCACTCAAGAAGGCATTATATGCAGCTTTCTTGGGTTTAGATCACTACTCTTCTACTATACCATTAGGATAAAGAGAATTTCAACTTCTATTGAAAAAATATTAGCAATGGAGAGCAAGTATTAACGATGGTAATCAATCTTAGTCCAAAGATAGATTGCCAGTTCGAATGTTTCGCTGCTGATGGCTAATATTTTTGCCCAGTCGTGATTCGGATGAGCTCCAGTCACCTGGTAAACCGCTGAATGGAGATGCAAGCTTTGGCTGAAACCATTTTATCAAGCCCAGACTATTTATTCTAAGTTTCCCATTCGATTCATTACCCTGGTAGGGAATATGAAGCCTCCTGAACAAGGCTGCAACTGCTTGGCCAGCTCTGAAGCCAAAACATTGTATATTTGTCATACATAACTTTTTCAACAATATTTTATCTAGACTCTTCATGCAAGAGAAAACATTATACTGAAAAAGATGAAGTGCACACAAGAACACCTAAAGATTCTCTTCCATTATTTCAGCCACATATAAATCAGTCCGACATTTATGACAATTTCTCCTAAAAACATCATGTATATTTCTCCTAACTCAACAAAAAAACTCAAATTAGTCTTTGAATCATCAAAATGTCAATCAATTTAGTCCCTGGCATTATAGAAGTCATGGACTATTTAGAGAGTAAATTAAATCTTTCAAAGACTTTTATGATAGTAAGTTATATCTTTTAGGAACTATTTTGATGATTTGAGGACTAATTTGGGTTTTTGCTAAGTCATTGACCAAAACGACAGCGTTCTATACTACAAGAAAATTGGAAAGAAAAAATAACTTGAAATTTAAGTTGCTCGAGCATGACCATTCAATAATCGCTTAGGATAATCATTGAACACATACATCATGCTACTAACATGTGGACGTGTCACCAAAGCATGTAAATCGGTAAAATATGGTTGTCCCAAAAAAAAAAACTTTAGATGATAGTTGCACAAAGATTTCTGCATTTGATTAAGCACTCTAAAAATGAAAACAACTGGTGGGCTCTTCTGGCTAAGAAAATTTGGTAAGTACCTCATATTGTATGCTTGAACAAAATGTACTGTTGCAGATATATGAAGTACAATATGAATTTGAAAAATGCTGAAAATGGATGCACTTTTTATTGATTATTCTCACCTTTCTGCAAGTATAATAATCTTTTCCCCATTGGGAGACGAAACTTTTGTTTCTTCTACAGGCAATAAAATAATTAAATTGGGTAGTCTTGCACCTGAAAATATTTTCATGGGAACAACAAAGAAGTCAGAAGTAGGCTGTAATGTAAACAATATTTTAAGCTGCACGCCTACTATTGGGTTAGTAACCTTGTAAATAGCAAATGGAAACTATTCATTAATCAAGTTTATTTAAACCAACTTCTTCAAAAATAAAGTTTATTTAAACCAAGACTTTTAAAGAAACAAAAAATATAAATTATTATGTTAAAAGGGAAACAATTAGGGGATGTGAACTCTCACATTACCACCAACGGACAAATAAAATATGGACCAGCAAGTGAGTGATCAAGCTTGAGAATTAAAGTGACCAGGCAAAAAGTCGTAAAAGCAAAGCTTTTTCACAATCTTTGCCAGAGTACCAGAAAACAATCCCTTATATTGGCAAAATCATTAGGTAGAAGGAAAGGAAAAAAAACGAACTAGGGTGGCAGAGAGCAGCTAACTTATGTGTGATAAACCCATTACTAAAATGTGGATAATGATACTTAAGTAAATAAAATAAAGCACAATCTTTTTAATCATATGTTGTTAGCTATTCCATACAACTGTTGGAAATGTTTCAAAAAATGAAAATAACAATTTACACTTTGGACTTTCCATATCCAAGTATCTTAATCAATTGCCAAAAGCGAAAAGAATGTGTCATATAAATAAACTCAATTTAGCAAATAATTTTATAAAAAAATTGACATATATCTCACACAAGAATTAAAGGAAAAAATAAAGAATGAGATCATCTTTCTACAAAAGAAAACTTCCTTATCAAAAAGTGCAACATGCATAATGCAGACTGATAGTAACATAAATGATGATATTACCTGCTGCAAGTCGATGCTTGAGACCTTTCAAAACAGTTAAGAGGTATACCTGGAACATTTCCATGGATTTAGGGATATGGACTTCACAATTAAAGCAGCATAAATTTTTTATCTACTGTATATGAATTTACATCTTCAAATTGGCAAATACTGCAATATATATCACGTTTTGAGAGAGACAAAGGTGAAAAAGCAGGAGAACAAGAAGCTATTGTGGAAGCAACTCAACAATCAGCTATGAAGCTACTTCTCCTCCATTCAATGGATTGTAGTCCAAAGCTTTTTGGTAACCACACAACCATCATAAATTTGTTTTCCTCGCCAATGTTTGCTTAATTGCCTGTATTCTCTCATTTGCAGTGGCATCAAATGTTTATATATTTTTCTTATCATGTGCAGGAGTTTTACTCTCTTATAATCAGTTCATGTAAATAATTATCTCCCCATGTGTAGCACGGGTTCCATTGCTAGTATATCACGTTTCAGAGAGACATAAAAGTGTAAAGGCAGGAAAACAAGAGGCTATTGTTGAAACCAACTCCAACAATTGGATCCATTATTCAAACTCACATGTAGGTAAACATATTTCCATATTTATCTTGTGTTCAATAACTTCAATGAAATTTGTCTCAATAACTTCAATGAAATTTGTCGTTTGTTAATTATAGAACATAGTAAGCATATATAGGTTTGTAAGGTTTTGGTCTGGCCCTTGGTATGTTACTTGTACCTGTCCTAATTCCTCTGAGTCAATATATACAATGATTTAATTCCCAACTAAAATTGAGGTAATTAATCCCAAATGCAATTACTCTCTTTCTCTAGTGTTTGACAGTTAAAATGCAACCTTTTATGTAACATAAATCATCATTGTAGGAGTGTTTTAATTCTTAGACAAGCTCACCTCAGCAGTGAAAGCATGCAATTCTTTAGCATCAATAACAATAGGATTCACTTTAAATGATACGGATGGAACAACTCCATATGAAGCAGCTTCCTACATGATTAGTACAGCATTAATGATATCCAGGTTTTCTTAGAAACACTAAGACAGTATTTAATATTATCTGTTTCAGTTCCGTAGTCCATACTGACCTCAAGTATTGAAAAAACACGAGGATCATATTCACCAAATCCATCTATCAATGAACCGAGGTTTGAATTTCTTGAGGTTTCAGAACTCACTCCCAGGTTCTCAACAAGTCTATTTTTCAGATATGTATCGTAAGGGAATTTCATGCATCCCAGAATTTGTGACAATAGTTCACTTGTAGGCTTTTCACCAGCTCCAATCGTTGCACGATACACCGTTAAAGCCAGTGATGTCCTAAGAGTTAAAGGCAGAATTAGAAACTTCACAAAGAAAATAACCTAGAAGAGAAGGCCAAGTAAATTAATGGTTATACAAATAGGGAAAGGGATCATTAGACTTCAGTTATGTTACTAATTCTTCTTTTCTTCTTCAACGGAGTTAATTGAGTATAAATGGGGGATAAATTAACCTCTTCAAACAAAATACTATACAAATGCAATAGATTCACATAAAAAACGAAACAGCACACTGACATACCTAAATTGAAAAATAAAAATGAAAAAGAATGTCTATATATAAATAGTTAGCACTAGCCCTTTTTTTATACACAAATGTTAGTGGTTAGTTTGCCAAGAGGAGGGGGAATGTGTTAGCAGCAGGGGTCGAACCCTAGACCTCCTTAATACTCTTTCAACGTCCCAACCCATATCACTCGGCTACACCATTGGGAGCATAGCCCTTTACCAGTAATGACAGAGAATCATGTATTAAAAAAGTTGCAGAAACTATATAACAAATACCATTCGTTATTAACTTGTGGCCGTCCTGAGTCGAAAGATAAAACAGGTTCACCAACAAGGCAAGCTTTCTCAAATCTCCGCAGGCACATTCCTTTCAAAGAAATCAAGTAATATCAGGATTCACAAACCATGAAACTCTCGAGGCATAATATATGAATAGATCTAGGCCACAAAATAACCAAAGTCCACGATCTTTTTACTTTAACTTCCTAGCAAATAGAGAACTAAATCCACAAATAAAAAATATGAAAATCACGAGTAATGCATTTCCTTTTATAAGTAGAGGAGAGGAATAAGAGTTCATCATATTTCTGCATTCTTTATATCAAATGATGTTTATAGAAATACCTTCTATGTCATTAACACAAGTAACAAATAGGAAAACACAAAATTGACAATATATGTAAACGTGAAAGAAAAATGCAAAAGTTAAATATAACTTAAATTTTCAAGGTATTTGCAAACATCAATTAGTAAGACAACAGACTTTTGATAACAAAGCTCCAGATGAAGGAAAGTAAAAGAAGTAACATTGGGAACCACGTGCTTTTAAAGCAAGTACAAAAAAAAAATGATTAATCAGACAAAATCCTACAACACTCACCAATTATGCATCTACACATGATGAGAGTAGGGGATGCTCCATCTTTTTTGGCTTGAGAAAGGAGCATTTGAGCTGCTTCCATATCATCCTTCCTACAAAAGAAGGAAGAAAACAAATTTGGCTAAGAACCCAAACTAAATCATTAGTTTGACAACAACAAATCCACATAGATCGCTTACTTCTCACTTGCCACGATAAGTATTGAGAATGTGATACTGTTTGGGCGCAATCCTAATCCTTTCATTTCAGATAAAACCTCCAAAGCCTTCTGAAATTGATCCCCATCACCTGTACGGAACTCTTACAATGTTTTGAAGTCCATTTTTCTAATAAAAATCTAAACTAAAAAAATGCAACTGCATACATCAGGGAGAGGGGGGAAACAACTGAAGCAGACATAAAATTGAAAAACAAAGTTGGAAGTAACCATATTTCAGGTAACACTAAAGTAGGGTTTTCACGCATGCCATTAACAGGAATGTTTTAAAAAAAGAAACGTTAACCTATGTCAAGTCATCTTGGCATTTACTTGCCTGTCCTTATCAGATTTTTTTCGGTACAGAAAGGAAATCGTTATCAGATCTAAATCACATAAAGTTATGGTCTTGCATATTTAATGCTACTTCTGGGTTGTAGTTTCAACGGGAAATTGGTCTGGTTACAAGGTTGATAAGGGTTAGCTCTATAGTGACCTGTATAAAAGTATTTTGTGAGGGGGTTGACTCAGATTAGCAATTGCACAATAAAATTCTCTCTTTTTTCTGTTTCTCTCACTCTTTCCATCTTTATTCTCTCACTGCTCTTATTTCTGAATTCTGGTCACCAAATGTGACTTTACAAGAATTGTTGTCTTGATTGAAGTTATATTTTCTAGGGTTATTTTAATATTTCTTGTGCAGAGTTTTAAATATAGGTGTTTATTTATGTTTATGTTTATGTATAAGCTTAAGCTTTGGTTTTGTCAGTTATATTAGTAAATCGACGTGGGTTAGTTACTTGCATCCATGGTGGCCAGTTTCCCTGCCTTCACTTGCCGACTCTTGGTCTCCTAACTTTGATTAGTCCTAAGTCAAGCAATAACTTATTAGTTATCCAAGAACGAATCAAGAGTAATGTGATTTTTAACGAATCTTTAACAGTAGCTGCTAGTAACGTGATACATCTCTTTGGCCTCCCTTCACCATCTTATCTAATTTTATTTCTCACAATTAACTTTCTCTTTAGATCTGTTTATTAAAACAATTAACTTAAAGTTACCAATTTCACTAACCCTACCATCTTCCTTCAAATTTAGTTACTTTTCCTACAAAATGCTTCTCAAAACCATTTAATAGCATCCTAAATCAGTTACTTAGTGTTGAAGCATAAACATCCTAAATGAATGAAAATATGAAATAAAAAAATAAAAAAGAAAAAGGAAAAGTCAAACTTACAAAGAGCAGTGAGCAAAGCATTAACAGTTGAAACTGTTTGCACCAATTTAAGAGATTTAAGATATTCGTATAGCTCCAATGCTTTCTGCCAATTTCTTGACTGGAAAAAGCATTTACCACTAGTTAGTGAATGGTGAACTCATTACAGGCAACAAAAGTATTGATATAACATAAAAGCATGCTGTTGTTGCCCAAGGTTGTACCTGTACTTCTTATGCTATATCAATTTATCTAAGTATTTATCTTAGGGTTCTCATATTAAGAAATTTAGATTCATTATTTTAACTTCTAGATGCAGGCTCATCAACTAGAACACAAAATCCTTGAATATATACCTAAAAGGATAATATCTTACATGCATACATCTTTCTTATCTAAGATCAATAGCTAGAATGCCAAAAAAACTGATAATCAAAGTGAAACCCATTTCTTATAATACATATCCGAATAAAAAACCTATTTATAGTCATTTAGCTGAACTAAATTTTCTTAAATTAAAGGTATAATTTAAAGCTAAAATAAATTTTTATCAGCCGTCAACTAATACATAAACATTATTCAAATCTACTCCATTGCTAAGTATGGTTTACAATGAAACCTTTTCAATTCCTTTCCCTTCCACAACTAGCAATGATTTCATTTTCTGGAATCTAAGGTGAGGCAGTGACTTATATGGTTTACAATGAAACATGTTTTAACCAACAAATATATTACTATCTTATTGAATAGCTCAGATTACCAGTAATCTATTATTCTTTTAGAAATTGCAAATGAGGCCCTGGGTTTGGTGGATAGTGTGAAAATTGATGGGTGTGAAGCCAAATGTGGTAAACTGCAACTTTTTTATATCAGTGTTAAAAAAGAAATGGATTTTTAAATTTTCAAGAACACTTATAATATGCAATAAGAAAAACAGGGAACACTTGAATACAATAAAATAAAACAAAAAAGAATTACCACCTATAATAGCAGGTTATTTTTTATGGCTTATAGTGAACTATATGTTTTGATGGTTCACTTATACTCCACCTTCATTTTCTTGTGCACCAATTTTGCTTTCTTTTTTCCTTTAAATCATTTTACTTGAACAGACATACATACCTTGCTACAGGCACCCATCAATGAGCTATATGTCATCATTCCAATCTGTATTCCTCCTTTCCGGGCCTGTTGTAATATATCAAAAGCAGCCTCCAGATTTTGAGCATGCCCAGCAACATCTATTAGTGCACTAAGAAACATCTGCATGGTGAGTCAAAAACTTCTGTAAGCAAACAATGGAAGAGAAAGGACAGAACATTACTGATAGAAATCAACCATATATTGCCGTAAAATGAATATTATAATTATGTTTCTCTGGATATTCGAGAGGTCCAGAACTCTCCCAATGCCTATTAGGCCCCCAAACCAATACAAATGCCAAGATACCCTTTCTCTCAATCACCCCTTCTATTTATAAGCAACATGCCTTATTCTCCTAATTAACTTATTCCTATTCTAACTGCACAGCAGTTACATATGGCCGTTATTATTAATAAAAACTGTCTACTAATAATTTAACTGCCTAATAATGTAATAATAATAACAATAGAATAAATAAATAAATAAATAATAAAACAATTAGACACATGAATCAATTCAAGAAACCACCATACAAATAAAAGCAAAATTATCCTATTAAAAAAACGTAATGATTTTCTAAAATAAAAATATGCAGATTTCGATAATCTATATCACCCAAAAAGTTCAAAAACATAATACCTCATCAGGGAGCACCCCTTTCTGGGTCATGTCATCGTATACACTGCGTGCAAATTCCCAATCTCCAGTTTGACTACAAGAATTAATTGCAATTGTGTAAACTTCTGAAGATCCCTTTATATTATATTGTTGTAACATCTTATACACTTCACGTGCTCGTTCAACCTATATAGAAAATCCATCGTTGTTAAATATCACATACATTTTATGAAACATAAGAATTACTCCCAAAAAATATATTTTTATACTAAGGGAAAAATGGGGGAACAGAGATCCAGACCTGACCAGCCTTTGCACATGCCTTCATCAATGTACCAAAAGTTACGTGGTCTGGCTCAATAGGTTGTATTTCAGCTTCCATTTCTGCTACCACGTCAAAGGCACGAGCCATTGCTCCTGACTGTGCACATGCAGCAATAAGTGCATTGAAAACAACACGATCTGGCTTCACATTCTACTGCATACAAACATTTCATCAGTATGAATAATTAAAAAATGTGGGAGGAATCGGCTAATACCGCTGATAGGTGACAACATAACTCTTTAGAAAAAGATGTTGCAAATATTGTACCTTTGACCTCATTATCCCATATACACCAAATGCTTTAGCTACTTGACCAGCTCTAGCACAACCATCAATAAGCGCCCCGTAGGTATGAACGTTAGGTTCCACTCCAGAATTAACCATCGTGTGAAATACCTAGGCATGCATATTAACATTATTACTATATATGGGATTTAGAGAGTATATAATTATGCATAAAAATATCAAGCTAGAGTGACTCAAATAAAAAATCCCAGAAGAGAGGCATTGTACTTCAAACATTAGATCAACTTTCCCAGTTTTGGCACAAGTTGATATCAGAGTAGTATAAAGTTTGCAATCAGGATATAGTTCAGCGTCCTTAAGAAGCTGCATAACTTGGAAAGCCCCTGAGTACACAACACAAATGTCATGCACTGAAAATTTGGCAAAGAAATAACCTTTTGTGGGGTAACCAACATCAACTTACCTTCTGAATCTTGGGAGCTTGTACACACCGACATAAGCATATTAAACGTACTCAACGTTGGATTTGGAATAAGCCTAATATAATCAAAAGCTTCTTTAACAGCTTTTTGTTTCTTGCAGATGTTGAAAAACTTGGCATGATAAGCCTATAACCAGTGAATATGGCATATAAGAGAAACTCAAAATTGAAGAACGGAGTATGTGAAAACAACCATAAAGATGCATGTACCTTAGTCATATCTAATAAACCCTTCACTTCCATATCTTTAAGCAATTCTACACATTCACGTAGCCTAACAAAATCAATGTAATTCAGGATAAGTTTTTCAAGATTTAAATTAATAGTAAAGAGAGATGAAGGGAGAAGTTTGACCACATTGTTTCATTCAAAGCAAATTTGCTACATGCATAAAATTCCATCAAGCAGTGATCCAAAGACAAGTTTACGTTCTTTGTTGTTCATTGGAGTACCTGCCAGCTTTTAGCAAGTAATTGTATTTGCTTAGATGCTTTGAAGGATCAATTTTCTGACCATCGTGGACCCTGATTTTATCCTTTTTCTGATCGACATGCACCCTGACTGAGTGGGAACTCTGGGGAAAAACTTTGTTACTATTATGATCCATATAGTTCCTTTCCCTGTCTCTCAGATATCTTCCGGCTCTTCTCAAGTTTTTACTTACATGTTGTGGAGGGAAGCCTTCTCTGTGACTGGAAATTTTCACTGCTCCTTCAACAAACTCTGAAACAACAAACACGGTTTACATTAAAGTTTTCTCTGAAATTTGATTGCTCATCACGTTGACATTATAAAAAGATTTGACCAACTACATCATCAATGAAATGATATCATCTTTGCATTTTCTTTCATGTAATTACCTGCATTTCGTTGAGAAATATCTGTAGATAATCTTAATCCATTCACGCTGGTATTTCCTATCGCAGATGGAAATCCTTTGATATTTGCAAAAGAAGCACCGGGAGATAATGGCTCATTACTACTCAAGGGTGTCATGGATCCGGATGCAGAATTTTTGTCCTCATAAAACATGTACAGCCCTTCCCTAACAGATTCGCCAAAAAGGACACCGCTTTTGATGGCACGAAGTTCAATTTTTTCTTTAGTATGTTCATTGATTGTAGCAAGTGCATTGTCTACATCAACGGAAGAAGCATGATGCTCAGGTTTGTCCATACTCAAAGGCAACTCGAGATCAGAGTCAACTACATCTTGATTTTCTTCCACTTGTAGAGTCATTTCCTCAGCAAAAGCTATAGGTTCTAATGAACCTGATTGGAAAGTCACAGACAAAAAAGGCTCCTCTAATACCTCGGAGCTGTTATCATTGACACTAGAGTCAAGAACAGACGAAGATGAATCTATCGTCTGAGTCTTCAAGGCTGTTTCTTGCACCATAGAAGATTGCAAAAATTGAAGGTGGACCTCTTGGTCCTCAAAAACATGGTTTTCCTTTCCGTTGATATCATTTAACTTCCCAATTTCGCTCAGCGAGTTATCCCTTTGAAATTTTGGAAAACCAATAATCTGGCTGTCAATGACCTGGTTCCCAACATTACTTCCTTGTGGCGATAATGCATATTTTGCATGTCCCTGTTGTGTCAATAGTAGTGAAAATGTTAAGAAGTTGTTATTAATTATATAAATAGAAGTATAGAACATATGCAATCAATTCAAAAATACTTCATACTTGGCCAGGAAGGAAACACTGGAACACTACGAACATTAACGTTTTACAGCTAAATACCAACATATGTATAACACTAAATTAAATTGAATTAAATTAAATGAATCTAGGCAATAAAGATTCTGACTTTCTATTTAAATAACGAGTTTGTACAATTCAATTTTAAAATTAAACAAAATTTGACAACATCGATTATGGTGTCAATAAATTATCTAAAGTCTGCAACTAATATCCAAATACATATCTACATGTCCATATGAAGATCTAAAAACGGACTTAAGTTTCCATGTCCTGAAATAGATATAACGCAAAACAAACATTTAAACGATACAAAATCAGAATAAGAATGAAGGAGCGATTGTAGAAAAGCATAAAGAAGAGTGTTGAGTGTAGAGTAGATAGACCTGGTTGGGATTCTTCTTTCTCTTGTTGAGAGTGAAGTGAAGCAAGGAAACAGCAGATAAAGTAACAACGACGACAACGACTATAAGAGAGTGAGAGTGAAAAGAAGCCTTGAAGACGAAACGCGGTGAATGGAGGCGAAGAAGACCTAACCTGTTGGTTTTGTTTCGAGAGCGAATAGATGGAGCTGGAGCAGCAGGTGGCTTGAGAGTATGGTTGAAACCGAGGAAGTGTGTGCGGGGAGAGGAAAGAGAGAGGGGAGAGGTTAATCGGAGGGAGCGGTGGTTGAAAGAGAAGTTGTTAACTTCCATGGATGATGAAGGGAGATGAAGAAGAAGAAGAAGAAGAAGAAGAAGAAGAAGAGAGAGAAAGATGGAAAGAGTGGAGTTAGCATTAGCGGTAAGGAGAGGAGGTTGTTGGACTTCAAAAACCAGAGGCAGGCAGGCACCACTTCTTGCTCATCATCCCATCCTATTTTTTGCTGACGTGGCGCGTTTTTGTTTTTCCGTTATGACACATCCACATACTCTCCACTTGCTTTCTTGTAAAAATAATCAAATACCGTTAATCATCTACTACATGAAATTGTATTTAGTAATAGTAGTTGGGCGATCAACTAAATTGCTACTTCAAACCGTTAAACCTTTTAATTTTTTAAATTCATAAATATATTTTTCAAACAGTAATTCAAATAAATTTTTAATATATTAATTAAATATTTAACTCTTTTTGGTTGACCTCAAATTAATAAAATTATAATATAAATTAATTTTTTAATAAATTTAATTTTTGTTATTGACTAATTTATTCATAACTAATTCATTCACAATTACAATTCATCACAAATTTATAGCAAAGTTTTATTAATAAATTTATTTTCAAAAAGATGATATTAACGTGCAATTAATGTGAATAAGTCACATATTCAATTGCACAAATATATTAAAATATCTATCGACAAAAATGTAGAGTAAAATTATTTTTTATTAATATTTAATAATTTCATATATGTATTTGTTAATTTAAATATTGATTTGATTAACGCTTACAATAAAATTGATCAATTTATTTATTAAATGTTAATTACAATTAAAAAAAAATTATTATACTAGATTCGAATGTTCAATTGGCTACACACTTGTGATTTTCTACTAGAAAATTAAAATAAAAATTATTTTAAAATTTATGAAAAATATAAAATAAAATGATACTAGCACCTTATCGACTCATCCTTATCTTAACCTTTTTGGGGATGTTCCTCACTCTATATATATAGGCTTTGAGCTGCCTCACTCATTAAAGATTTACAAAAGCGATTTCGGGTTATTTATATTTGGCATTCATGTGTATAGCCATATAGAAAAAGAAAATGCAACGTGAAAGTACAAATGATTCAAATATATGAAAACTTGAGATGAATTTGTCAACTGTGTTTGTTTGCCTTAATTATTTTTTTAAGACAAAGTGTTTATATTTTTTTGAAAGTTTAAGACAAGTGTTTAAGTTAAGAATAAATCATTAATTTTAGTTGATAATCTATTATAATAATTTAATCCTCAAATTGAAGAAATATAATAAGCAGTCTATAAATAAATAATTTTAAGTTTATTAAGTTAATCTCTAAACTTTTATCATCTCTCTTAATTAATAGTAGTTTATAGACTATTTATTATATTTTTATATTTGTGAAAATTGATAGTTTATTTTATTTTTATTCAATTGATGGTTTATTCTTAAATATATCAAGTTTTGGAATATCAAGATAATCGATATTTCTTTGGGAAATATAATTAAAGCTAAATTATATATGCGGTCCTTTAACTTAATTTTAGATAACGTTTTAGTCGTTTATCTTTTATTTTTTCGAGTTGGTCATTTATTTTAATTTTAAGTGACAATTTAATATTTTATGTTTTAAAATTTCAACAATGTTGTCCTTTTTTTTACAAAAATTCAAAAAAATCATCAAATTTTTCAAACAAAACCTAT
>JBBPBR010000003.1:19001674-19018839 GCA_037974775.1 Cicer pinnatifidum | reverse complement strand
AATATTTGAGTTATGGATTTGATAAAATTTGCATTATATTGAAGATGATTATTAATTTTATGGGTTTTGGTTAAAAATTTTGATGGTTTTTTTGAATTTTTGTATAAAAAGGATAACATTGTTGAAATTTTAAAACATAAAATATCAAATTATCACTTAAAATTTAAATAAATGACCAACTCAAGAAAAAAAAAAGATAAATGACTAAAATGTTACCTGAAATTAAGTTAAGGGATCACAGATGCAATTTAGCCTATAATTAATGACTCAATATAAAAAATTAAAGCCTATAACCTATCTTAAATTCTCTCTTACATCCACCCCAACAAACAAAGAATCTCTCTATGAAAATCATGATCTTGAGTCTAATTGTGGGATAATGTCAACTTTAATCATTTAGTTGAGATTGATCATTAAACATCTCATAAGCATAACCTTAGAATCTCTAGTATTTAACAAGACCAATAAAATGACTTTTTTTGTCTTTTGTTTTATTGAACTCGTAACTTTTCTTATACCTTTCACATTTCTTTAGTGCACATCCTCGTGTTCAACTAAATTAATTAGGACACTTAATTGACTTGTAATAGTTGTCTTCTATACTTTCATCAATTCTTGAATGAGTGTCTCTTATCTCTTCTATATAATCCACATTTGCATCCACCTCTGGAGTCACTACACTCAAATTCAACTAGTCATTTTGTTGGTCTTGTTAAAGAGTAGAGACTCTACCTTTCAATTACTACTTTTGATAAATTTCTCTTTATATCTCTCTTAACCATCATTCACTCTCATTCAAATAATTTTATTTTAATAGTCAATCTCTCTTTTATATACACTAAAGTTATTAAAGTCAACAAATATAAAAGTCTTAGAATTTATTGTCCTTCCTAACACATATTCACCTATTGAGTTTCTCTTCTTCACACACATTTGAACTCCTTACCAATCCACAATTATAAAATAGATTTAACATATGTTTAAATTTCGTTAAAGTGAGAATTTAACATAATATGGCCTTAAAACTTCACCAACGACTAAATTCGAATTTTACTCTAAAAATAATAATAATAAACAGTAAAAAAAATGTATTAAATAAAGTACCAAAATAGTTTTTATTTAATTAACAAAAAAACCAAAAGAGGTGTAGAAACAAGCACAATATAGAACACATATTTTACCCATATACTTTTGTGGTAGGAATGAATAAGGAAATTGTTCTCTGAAATTGTAAATACCGATGAAATTAACTTTTAAATTTTGTGAATTAGTAAATATATCGATGAAATTATAAAATAAATCAAAATAATTTTTCTATAAATTTTTTTGTTAGAGATTATGATGAGTTACGTTTTGAATATATGACTTAGGCACATTGATTTTATATCAATGTCATCTCACTAAAGACAAATTTGCATATGAGATTTTGTCATCTCATAGACAAATATATGAATAATTATAATTGTGCACGAACTAACTACTTAAATTAGACAACGAAAGACTTAATCTTTATAGGCAAATTATTACATGTTGTGATGATATTGATGTTGAATTAATATTGAGGAACCATATATTCAACTAGCATGGCGCATCATAATCTATAAGAATAAAGTTTACACGAAAACTATTTCAATTGACATTTAACAATTTTATGAAGAGAAAAAATTATATGCATCGTCAATGTATATTAGTATTATGCTAATGTCAAATAAAAATTTAGTACATGCTAGTTTTTTTTTTTAAAATTACAATATTTACTTACATAGCAGGACGATTGGTCCGTCTTAGACGACAATATAAAATAATTAAAAATATATATATATATATATTATCGGTGTAAATTAATTTTACACTGATGATCAATTAAAATAAAATAAAAATTATAGTTATTTTATTTATAAAACAAAAAAAATACAATATATCAATAAAATTCTAAGTATTGGATGTACTAGGAATTAAAAGTACATATGAGTATCACAAGAAAAGACTTAAAACCAAATCAAATAAACGAAACCCGGAACTACAAAAATGAGAAAATCCCAAACACCCAATGGTTGTAAGCACCATGAATTAAAATCATAAACAAAACTGATGTGATATGCTCATGAGGCCAATTTCAGCTTTTAAAAAAGTAGTGAAGAGTTGATCTCTGCATGATTAAAGATAATGGAATTGTTTAATTTCTATATAGACTAAACACAGCCCAATCAAAAGTCAACATTTTTTTTTTAACAAATAGCTTCAACTTTTGAGCGAATTCCTTTTTTTTTTCCCTGAGACCTAGCCCAATAAATTGATGTGCATGGGTCTGTGAACAATACACATCCTTAGTCAAATCAACGCATAACCCTAACCAACTCAAAAGACTCATCCAAACCACCCCAAACTTCATAAACATGATAAATATATGATGAATTGATTCTTTCACGCAACATCCCGCCACATACCAAGAATAACCAACGTGAGTAATGCCTCTACTAACCAAATTGTGTTTAGTTGGTAAGTGATGATTTAAAAGACGTCACACAAACATAAACACTTTTAATAGTACCAATTCCAAATCATAGGATAAGATGTTGATATTAGAGTTGGATGAATGGTTATTGGATTATAGTTTAAAATGATTTTACATTGTATATATCTTTATGAAACTTTATTTTATTTTTTTAAAATAATGTTTTAATCTCTATAAATTTTTTTTGGATTTTTTAGTGCTTACAAATATTATTATTTTCAATTTTAATTCTTACTAAAATTGAAAAATATATTTATAAAATTAAAAATTGTGAATAATTATATAATTAAAAACAAAAATCAACAATTTTAATGTGCTAAAAAATTATTTAATTTTTTAAAATTAAACTGAAATTATTGTATAATTATTATACTCTTTCATGAATGTATTTGTTAGTTCAGAGGATTCAACCATTTTCTCTCTGCTGTTGTAGAATGACTTTTGGTGCTTAGACTTTTATCCAAAAATACAAGAGTCATTTCTTCTCTTTCTCTTTCTCTTTTTCTCTCTCTTTCTCTTCACCGAGAGAGAAGCCATGGATAGGCTTCTATCCTCCTCTTCTCTTCCTTCTCTCAAAACTAACCTCAAATCCATTACTTTTCTCCCTCCAACCACTCGTTTTGGTTCCGCAAGATTCAATTTTCTCCCTTCAAATCGCTGTTCCTTCAGGTGGGTCACCTCAATTTCTCGCAACCATGAAAACCCATCTCCATTTTTGTCTTCAACTCCCCTTTTCGTTAACCAGATGATGCAACCAAACAACCCACTTTCTCTAGTAACCAATTCTAATAACCCCATAATCGAACCCCAACCCCTCAATCAGATCAATGCCAGCGATTTCAGAAAACCAAAGGTACGTGTTAAGACATTGTGTGTAAAGCGTTTCATGTTGTTTATATAGAATTTCACTGTCGTTTTGATTATTTTTTTGAAGTTGATGGCGTTCCATTGCATGAACAGTGTCTTCAAGAATATACTTGTGTTTATTTGAATTATAAGCATATTCCCTTGTCATTGGTCTTAGGGAATTTGTATGTGATTAAGAATCTATGTGAACATGGTTGATTCCTTTACTTTTTTCAAACAAAATATTAATGTAAGCACATAAATCATATATCTTGTTTCGAAGTAGTTATCATTACCTCCTACATGATTTCATCAAAATTAGTGTTTTCAACTTTTGAGCTATTGCTCCTTTTTAGTAATGTCACTTCTTGTTGGCTTGTTTCTGGTCCCAAACCATAATCTAACTTAGCTTTCAATCCCAAGTATTTTTCTGATTAAATTGTGATCATTAACATACTTGTGGACTCATTTATAACTTAGTTGATATCAATGCATGTAAAGTTTCACTTGAAGATTACTCTGTTAAATAGGTGAGTGTGACATAGTGGTAAATTGTGATTACTATTGTCCAATGCTGCTGCTGTTTCTGTATTCGTGATAATTTTTGTTGAGTAGTTTCTTTTGGCTGAAGGTTACAAGAGTTTACATTATATAGACCCAATGTACACATTAATTTTCTGTTAGATGTTTAAACTATCCAATAAAACTTAAAAGTCATCCTTTGTTCTTATTTTTTCCTCAGGGAATAACAGTTCAGACATTTGTAATACTCTCTGCTCTTATTGTGCTCTTAATTCAACCAGCTTTTGCACCAGCAGCTTTTGCAACCTTTCAAAATGCTGCCAAGACCGGTGGTCCTGCCACCACCGCCGTTGGTGGAAAACTTGTCCGCACGGAACTCCTAAGTAGTGCTTGGACTGGTTTCTTTGCCGGTTGCTTGCACACATTATCAGGCCCCGACCATCTTGCAGCTTTGGCTCCATTGTCAATCGGCCGCAGTCGAATGGAGAGTGCTGCTGTTGGAGCCCTTTGGGGTTGTGGCCATGATGCTGGTCAGGTAATCTTCGGCTTAATATTTTTGCTCCTAAAAGATCGACTTCACATCGAAATTATCCAAACTTGGGGCACAAGAGTGGTAGGCATTACCTTGCTAGTAATCGGTGCTATGGGAATTAAAGAAGCTTCAGAGGTTCCCACTCCATGTATTGCCTCAGAAAATAGTGAATGCAACGTCGGTGCCTATGAATCACTTGATAATCCTGTAGTAGGAAAGAAGAAGATTGGTTTTGCAACTTTTGCCACTGGAATAGTGCATGGACTGCAACCAGATGCGTTAATGATGGTGTTGCCGGCCCTCGCTTTGCCTTCTCGCTTGTCCGGCGCTGCATTTCTCATCATGTTCTTATTTGGAACTGTTGTTGCAATGGGTAGTTATACGGTGTTTATAGGATCATGTAGCGAGGCACTAAAGGATAGAGTTCCTAGAATAACAGAGAAACTCACTTGGGCTTCTTCTCTTATAGCTATAGCCCTTGGGTTTGCCATCCTCATTAGTCAGTTTTTTGGGTTTAGTTTGTATTGATACACTTCAATCAACCAGTAGCCTTTATGATGATCATTTTATTGTTAAGAAAAAGTAGAGCCATTAGAGAGAAATTTTATTGTTTGGAAGAAGTTCATGATTCATGCAACATGTGATATGGTTCCTGTCTATTAATTGACTAAGCTTAGAACTATGTAGCTGTCACACTTTTAAGATTTTAATGGATAATGCATGTATTTTATGTATTGGAATTCACATACCTATGTTACTCTTTTCACATGTTCCTTCCCCTTATTATACGCATCATTCTAGACCCCACATCAGCCCATTATAATGCCAAGTCTTGTTTATTATGCAGTTTGTCTCTTCACACTTTCATGAGCCTGAATTGATTCTTAAACACCCCAATGGACATTCACACCATTGAGAGAGTGAATAATCAAACCCTTATATGCCTTCACCTTCAACCAGTTTCATGCCAGAATCTTCACCTCATAAACACATAATTTAGAGCTTTGGTTTTAATTTTGAAACAACTTTATGGCCCTATCAATAAATTAAAAACTACAGAGAAAAAATAACAGACTAGTTCCTACAATTTTTTTCTTTTCATTTTTAGTTCTTGTGAAGTTTCTTTTTCTTTCTTAGAATATAAGAGATGTAAAGGCATCCCTGTTTATTCTATGTCAAAGAAAAAGACCAACTAATGTAGAGCAAGTAAAAATAAATTTTAATTAATGATTTCATTCTAGAAATACCATTTGACATCCTTTTTATTCTTCTTGTATGAAAAATACGCACTTTTTTCCACAATGAAGAATATAAAAAAGAAAAATAATTAATATTGTTGAAAAATATTATATTTCTTATATATAACACAAACTATTATGTTTCATACAAAAAAGACTGGACATTTATAAATGTTGAGTCCTGTCACTTGTCTCCAAACTTAATTTTTTACTCCAAGTAACTTTTATCCTAAATTTTACACTATATTTTTTTTTAGCATAAACATCCAAAACATAAATTACCTTACTTCAAAATCAATACTAATAAAATCAAATTCATTTAATTTAAAAACACATTATTAAACAATCATCATCTAACACACTAAATACTTACCCATCCTAGAATATCCTCTTCTTTTTTTATCTCAAAACTAGCCCTATAATCTCTCAAGAGTTATATATATATATCGTACAATATACGAAGTTTTCAGCTGTTTTACGAAATGCTGCAAGCACATGCCACCCTGTAACACGAAATTGCGATAACTTTCACCATGTGAAATATATGCGCTTATTCAGTTTATTCAAATTCCAACGCCCCAAAACAAAATAACCACAAATTCATAGTCGGTGCAATAATTCTCCTGGAGCAGATAGTATAGACTTCAATGGATTAGGAATTCAGAACTGAATACATCAGTTGTAGTGTGATGGAAAGTGAACAAAAAAGGCAACGAACTTCATGCTACTGAATTTTTTCTACATGCAAGGCTGGATTTTCTAATTCAGCATTGTTCCATTTCAATATTTCTTTTGTTACAAACAATGGAAAACTGACTAATTCAAGCTCAATTGCCAACGAGGATACTGATATCAAACTTTTAGCTCAAAACTAGGTACAAGAAGGCAAAGGCAAGGACCTCGTGGACATGGAATAAACATCAGTGCTTTTGTTTTTTGTCGATATCATAAAGCACACACATGTCTGCTGCTGTTTTCATCTGAAATCAAATAGGTTTTATGGCAAATTAAAATGCAGGACTTAATCAATGAACAAATAAAAGTCAAAAAGGATTCAATAAACACCTAGTACGTGTAGCTAAATAAATAAAAATCAACCGATCAATTCTTATTCCAAGACTTTCTTTATATGACTAGAATGTAAACCTTTTGTTTGGGAGTTAGAAGGGAATGGAACCTTGCATAGGGGATTAAAGAAAACAAAAGAGAAGATAGTCCCTCATCTTGCATAGCAGATTTTGTTGTAGGACTTTAAAACCCCCAAATATGGGAGAACTCACAATATATTGGGAGAGGACTTTGGAGAAGAAAGAACTATGGAGGATTTTGGAGGGCATTGAAGATTTTCCTAAATACTCTTCCTCTTTATAATATACTCTCTGAAAAAAGAAAATATTAGTAGTAAACCTCCCCTTCCCCTCCAATTACACTCCCAAACAAGGTGAGAGATTCTCCTCTTGTCCTCTCCCCTCTCGCCCCCTCCTAACTCCCAAAGAAAACCTTGAAGTCGATTATTGAAGTTATAATATGAAGATAATATGGTCTGGTTTGGGTTCAATGGCTCTGCTTCTATACTATGGAGAATTTAGCTCTGCAATGCATTCTCTTATTTTTCTTCCATGTTTTATGGAGAATAGGAAAAGCAGAGGAAAGTGTCAAACTCGAGCCTATTGTAGACACTAGACAGCTTTACCTTGCATTTGCAAGAGGCTGATTTCATTTTATGACTACAACCATTGCACCAAGAATCCCCTTCCCTTAACAGGATGATATTCCATATTAAAAATATGAACAATTTACTGATTTAGTACAGCCGTGTTTTCTTGGAGTTTGGATTTTCTTTTTCTTCTCATTATAGGATGGGGGTGATAAAAAACTAAATATGAACCTCTAAATATGCAGCATAAAGATATCATGTACGAACCTGAATAACATTTATAACTTGCTTGGTTGCCCATCCAAATAAACTTGTGCCAATTAGGAAAGAGATTATGGTTATCTTTTGCAAATTACTTGATAGAACCTGAAAATAGAACAATTAAGAAACTAAGATGATCAGAAGAAACCCTCTAAATATCTTAGATAATCTAACAGCATCAAAAGCACAGAGAAAACACTAACATCCACCAATGTCTCTGTTTGATTATCCGCAAGATAAAACAGGATTAAGTAAAGAACCTGCAGAATATAAGGATAAGAAACGAAGAAAAACAACATTAATGAAGTTTTTTTCACAAAATATTATGACGACAGCATAACAATTACCTCACATGAGACACAACAGTAAGCCATAAACATCCTATTTCCATAATATGCCTTGAAAAGCCAATTGGTGCTGTCTTTTACATCTTTATGACTAGCCTTTCCCAGCAAGAAAGTGCTGCATTTAAAGTAAAAAAATCAGCTCAAGATACTCATCAAGATCCAATCCAGTAACTGCAGAATTATACAATTTTACTTAGGGGAGAAAAAACAGTTAACTTTCACTACCTGTACATTTGAAACCAGTGGCTGGCAATATCTAAGGCGAGCAATGACAAGAAGATCAGGCCAGGCCTTTACACAAATTTAGCCCAAAAGTCAGGTGTACAGGCTTAAAAGCATAGTGACGGAGGAACATCTCAAAAGGATAAATATCTTACTTGTATAATTGGGAAAGAACTACAAGAAGACATGCAGTGCTAATCCTGGTATTAAGGAAGCCACATTAATTCAAAGCACACAATAATCGAACAATATAAAGAATTTAAAGCAGTACTGATCAACATTTCTTTGGCTTGCATGTATATTGAGAACGAGAGGGAACCGAGAATAACCTGTCTGTTACCATGTCCAGCACAGCTCCAAATGTTGACACTGAATCAAGTAAATAACAATAGATATAAATGCTAGATTGTATACTTATTAAAGAACAACCTGATGCGATAAACCATTGTGGCGTCGTGGAGCTAGAAAATGCTTGATTAATACATTGGTTTATTATATGGAATAATCACATTTATAAATTAAAAATAATAAGTACACGGAAATAGGAGTTTCCCAAATTGCACAGTCTGGGCATGCTACAAGTTTTCCTTATAAATTATAAGGGTGCTCAAACGTAGCATGCATATCAATGAAAGACAAGCAGCATGGTTTGAGCCGAAGACCTTTATGTGGATGATGTTTGATCCTACCATTGAAGCCAACCTTCATTAGCATACAAGCCTTCCTACCATTTGTTTTGTTTATTTTTATTTAATACAACTTGCTAACAGCCACCCTAATGTTTCAAAAAAAAAAATGTAAAAATCAAAGAGTCAACAGAATGCAGTCATGGGAGCAAAACCATGGCATCTAGCTCTCAAGAATGGAAAAAGTATAAACGATCGCAGATTTCAATTGTAAATGCTTCTCATACAAATATCTTAGCAAAATCCCAGCTTTAATCTTACCTCAATTTCAAATTCAAACTGATTTTCAAGTGTTAAATTCCAAATGATTATGAAACATTAGAAAAATCAAGTTTTACCTGTTTTCACAAAACAGAAGGCAGCTAAGAGTAAAGATATTTAACACAGGGATCATAGATTCATATTCAAAACGCTCTACACGGAGTCAGAAAATGTAGTCATCCCTTAATTATTGACCAACTTTTGCCTAAGAATGTCAGTGTGATGCATGTGGATGCATCATAGTGATCTGACATTATTAAATTGTGTAATGATTTTCTTAGTTAAGTATTGACATTATTAACAATACTCAATAGGAAATATTAGTGATCTGACATCCGCCATTAAAGTATATACCTTGATTGAATCTTCGTGCACACCAGCCATCCACAGCATCGCATACAAAGCTGGCAGCAACACAGATTAAGCCAAATTATGCCCGCATCAAAGATATATTTATATATTAAAGAGGTAAAAGTTCAATAATAGAAAGAAAACAAAAATCCATTAAACTGTATCTCACCTGAAAAAGTAGAGAATGGGAAAAACGATTTTGTGTTTTAAACATAAAGAGAAGGCAAGACAGTTCAAAAGAACCCGGATATATCCTGCATTATGACAGACAATCAAGAGTTAAGACAGTACATTTATTCTTGGAAGTTGGAACACTAGGAGCAAAAGCTAAGTATTAAAAAACTAGGGTTTGTTTGTACAATGTGTAAGTAAACAAGAGAGAATAAAACCACATATCCACCATTATAGTGAAATACCCACCAATGATATTAGGAACGTACAGGTACACGGATAATTTACTGGATTTTGGTGCCGGTTTCTTGGCCATTGAAAAGCTTCTTTTTATACTCAAAAACTTGACTCTTAAGTATATAAGAAGATTGTCAATCAAATATTTACCTGCACAAACATTTTCCAGTAAGAAATCGAAAGCCACGTGTAAGTATATAAATATAACCTAACCATAACCATAACCGAACATGCATTAAGTTGACAATCATCATCTACCTAACATAACCAATCATTCATCTATATACACGAACATTAGAAAAGGAGCACCCATCATCACGGCATGTTAACATCCTGTAATCAAATTTCTTTCATTTCTTATTATTATATATCTCATATTACAAACAAACGAAAAGGGGACTGTAGCATAGAAATTTCAAATTCTTTAATCATATGACATCAATCTCGCCATAGCAGCGCAAAATCGTGGAACCGCGGTGCGGGATGAAGCTCCGGCGCGTTGCCTTTTGCAGAGGCGGTTATCGCGGCCACAAATCGCGCTGAAATCGCATCGGAGAAAACAATGAAAAAATAAAAAATAAAGAAAAGAAAGAAAACCTGGACGGACTTTGTGAGTGTTAGTGGTGGGCGTTCCTGCGACGACGACGACGAACTCCGGCGAGTTGAGTTTAGCGCGAATCGTTTGGGGCGGCTGAGATTAGGTGCTTTTGAAAAGGAAGTGGATCGGGGCTGTGAATAGATCCCATCGCTTTCTTTATCTCAAAACTATGTTTGTCATTGTCAATTTGTCATTATTATATTTGTTATAAAATTAAATTGTTATTATTCCAAAACTTTTTTCACGTGTTGTTAGCACTTTATCTGATTTTTGATTCTCAATATAATCCAAAAGTTAAATGTAAGAATTAAGTAAAAAAAAACTGTTATGTATGATTTTATCGAGCCCTAAAAACATATAGATAAATTATATGAGGTTGTGTGTAAAGTTTTTTACGTTAACAATATATCAAATTATATTTATAATAAAAAATTATATTGTCATGTAAAAATAGTTTAATTGATAATTATAGAGATATTAATATATAAGGGTCTGAGTTTGAAATCGAAACTCTACACTATATTTATTTATCAATTACGGATCGCATGAGCTTAAATAATGTTTACTTAAAGTAAAATACAAACTAAAATAAATCAAATTTTAAAAATACAAGAATATGATATTTATTTATCCATATCTTTTAAATAAATAAATAAAATAGTAAATTACCCGTGAGTCTCGCATGTATCAAAGATTCGATGTCAATCATTAATAAAACACTTTGGAGATGAAATAAGGTTATGTTTGTTCTCTTGAAGATGAGAAATAAATAATTGATTTATGAAAAAATTGGGGATGGAAGGAGTACAAATTATTTTGCATACAATTTATGAATTATTTTTTTAAGGGTTAAAAAAAATGGTTTAAGTTTCCATAAACTTTTAATATTTTAATTTTAATTCTATAAAAAATAAATACAACTTTTAATCTATATATATTTCTAAGTCAATATTTATTTTTGAATGAATATCTGCAAACATATTTTCATCATTATAAAAATTTCATCTTTAAAAAATGAGCCTGAGCAAGAAATTGATTTTTAAGTCAATATTTTAGTCACTTTTATCTTGAGCTTTTAACATTTAAAAAATTCATATTTAATTGATTTCATGTAAAAAAAAAATATCAAACAAATTGTCGATGGATATTTTATAGTGTTCTAAATATGTTTGTAAAAAATTTAAAGTTGAATGACAATTATACATGTTTTATTTCAATAGAGATTAAAATTATTTGTTTGATAATTTGGTAGAGACTAAAAATTGTATTTATTTTTTATATGACTAAAATTGTTTTTTTCTTTTTTGTATTTTTATCTAGATTTTAAGGATGGAGGTGGGGCCCGTTGATCCAAATATCCTATTTTTTTTAATTTTAATACCAAATTGCCACACTTTGAAAAAATAATACCAAAAATTAATTGATGGTCGCATCCTTGGGATGCGACCTCCTACTATGCCATTTTGTTTTTTTTGCTGGCCCATTTTGCCCTTATGTATATTACATATATTATATATGTTATTATTACATATTTTAAAATTAATTATAACATTAAAATAATTAATTAAAATAATTAAAATAATTAATTTATTAATATTATATAATTGTTACTAATTATAATAATAAAAAGAATAATAATAATAATAATAATAATAAAAACAAAATTCTATTAATAAAATAAAAATAAAAATACATTAAATTAAAAGAAAAAATACATTAAAAAAAGAAGAAAAAAATGCTACAAATAAAAAAAAAATAGACCCCAGAATTAAATCTGTCGAATATATAATAAAATTATATTATGGGTAATAATTTAATTCTTACTTCTTATCATTACTGAAAAATTAAATTATGAAGTTTTATAATTAGTTTAATAATGCATTGTCTACTGTTTCAATACATGTTACTCAATCAATCAGTCTACATATCGATACTACCGCAGAGAAATTGACATCATAAACCTAGAAGCTTTGAAATGGTTAGACAATATACCGCGAGAAGATTGGATTCAAGCATTTGATGGAGGTAGTCGTTGGGGTCAGATGACCAGCAACCTTGTGGAATCGATGAAAGCAGTATTAAAAGAACCACGCAATCTTCCCATCACTGCTTTGGTCCAATCAACATATTATAAAACAGATACATTATTTCCAACCATGGCAAAACAACACGCATCAATTTTAGCTTCTGGTCAGGTATACACAGAAACATGCATGAGTTTTATGAAATCGGAAATACGTAAATCAAATAGTCATAGAGTCAATTGTTTTGATCGAAGCAACCATACTTTCATGGTCCACGAGACAGTTGTTCCAAAAGAAGGGCGACCAATTAGTCATTTCAGTGTAAATCTTCCTAACAAGTGGTGTGATTGTGGAAAATATCAAGCTAAACATATGCATTGTTCACATGTGATAGCAGCATGTTATAGCATCAAATATGATTATTGGAGCCTTATACCTGATGTGTATAAAGTGGAAACAATATTAAAAGTATACAGTGAAGCGTTCCAACCGATACCAAACGAAGGATATTGGCCACAATTATATGAAGGTGTTAAGGTGTGTCACAATCCACTAATGCGGAGAGTGAAGAAAGGTCGCCCAAAGACCAAACGCATTAGAACCAAAATGGACACTACGGATAGAGTCCCAAGAAAGTGCGGATTATGTCGAGTATCTGGTCATACTAAGAAACATTGTTCAAACGTTGCTGGCACATCTACTCAAAATTGATGTATTTTTTTCTTTTGATTTAATGTCATTTTATTTTAATGTATTTTAATGTATTTTTTCTTTTAATTTAATGTATTTTTATTTTTATTTTATTAATAGAATTTTATTATTATTATTATTTTAATTATTATTATTCTTTTTATTATTATAATTAGTAACAATTATATAATAGTAATAAATTAATTATTTTTATTATTTTAATTAATTATTTTAATATTATAATTAATTTTAAAATATGTAATAATAACATATATAATATATATAACATACATAAGGGCAAAATGGGCAATCAAAAAAACAAAATGGCGTAGTAGGAGGTTGCATCCCCAGGATGCGACCAATACCATCAATTGATTTTGAATTTTTTTTTCTTTAGGAGGTCGCATCCCCAGGTTGCGATGAGTAACTGGGGCTAAAAAGTATGACATTTTGGTATTATTTTTTCAAAGTGTGGCAATTTAGTATTAAAATTAAAAAAATAGGATATTTGAATCAAAAACCCTGAAGGTGGTGTTGAAGATGAAAAAGGTGATGAAGGGATAAAATTTACTGGAATTCTTAATTTTTTTTCGAAAATTAGAAAGAAAAAAAAAACTTATTAAAAACTTGTGTGGCTCTTCGCCCTAGTGTTTTTTAAAAAAGAAAGAAAAAATGAATTGATTTGTACACATTTTAACACATAAAAGACTTACATAGAAGAAGAAAAAAGATAAATTACAACTAAATAAAATAAAAAAAAAATATATACGCAATCTTTCCTCTACGTGAAATAGCATCACTATCACAAGGAACAATCTTCCAACACCTACATGTACTAAAACCATGTAATCAATCACACAATGAAATAATAACATCAAATTTTCCCCAACTCAAAGAAACACATACCACAATCCAATAATTAACATCAGATAAGTCTATATGATCCACATTTCACCTAAAACACAAAGCACTCTTAAATTAATTTAATGACAAATTACATACCACCCAAGAGACAATACCCAAAGGATTGAGAGGGTGTTCCAAGCCTTACCATACAAATCAAATTAATTAAATACTTTCATCCATCAAATCACAAAACCAAAGATGGGTTTGAACGATCCATATTTTACATAAATACATTAAATCTATTTCATAATATACGAAAAACAATATAGAAAAAAAAAATTAAAAACAATAAAGTCATAAGCTATTTCTTCACTTACCCTTGCTTCTAAGTCTAAGTAAAATAATCATGTTGATTTGACAATAAACATGTTTGTACTAAATGACCTATATTTCATCAAGAGTCCAAAAGCATAAACAAAATGATTTGTTGACAACCCAGATGCTAAGATACATCATGAATCATAAGCTAAATATATAAGAGAGAACTTACTAACAAATAGATTAGCAAATCCCTAAAATAATTTCTGAATTACTGTAAACCTTAAGTGAAAGATATAACACTAAAACAACGTATAATCGAGAAGTTGATGAGAAAAAGAGTTTAGAATCATGTTAATAACATCATAAGTATTATGGATATCAACTTAAAATAATATGATCAAAAGATCCAAACACCTATACCAAAGCCCTAACACACACAGTAATGTCGACAACACAACAATTTGATCAGATATGAAATATGATAATTGATTTGATTTAATGATGGGATGGAAGTGATCAAAGTAAGGTTAGAACATTGGTAACAAAAAGTTACATAGATGGGAGAAGGGTTTAAGTCGTAAAATAAACAAGATGTGAGGTTTGACAACTATATATACTATTAGGATCTTGCCAAATTCATTACGCATATTTGGCTTCGTTTATTGAATTAGTTAGCACTTACAAACCACTCCGTCACTCCAACAATCAACCAAAATATTTTACGTCAAAAGGGATTACAATTACTTTTCTCGCTTACTAAATATTAGCTCGTCGAGAATATTTCTATTGCCTCAAAACTCGTGCTTAGAAAATCCACTCTCGATAAACAAATTCACTTTTTTCAAGCACATTAAACTCTTACTTAGTGAAACCATAATCTCTTAGATAGAATTCCTACACTTGAAATCCGCTATGCTAAATTTGACACACTAAGCCAAATTTATAGATTTACACACAAAAAACCTTTCTTCTTCAGTAGTGTACCTATTTTCAAAGCTCCTACAAAGCTTAAATAACAAACATCCCAACATGAAAAACTATTAGACAAGACCTATTGAGGTATGACAAGTGAGATATTACAAAAATCAATAATAATAATAATAATAATAATTATTATTATTATTAATATATTTATAATAATAATAATTATTATTATAATAATTATTATTATAATTATAATTATAATAATAATAATAATAATAATAATAATAATAATAATAATAATAATAAAATAATGAAACTTTGTAAGGGTTGGAACTCTGATTTGACAATGCAAAATTGATGTAGTAGGTGGTGTTTAAAAAAATAAGGTAATGGGGATTCAACCAGAGGTCTTTTGTCTACGGGGTATGTTATGGATAAAAGCAACTATTTATTTTTGCAGTTACGAGTTGGGTCGATATTCTACCTTATGAAGGGGTCTAATATAAAATCAACCATACACTCCTTTAAGCATCACCTTGTGTCAAAATTACTTGTAAATCCTATAAATGTTCATCTCAACATTAATCCAACCCATTATATTCCTAGAAGGAAATAATGGTTTTGAAGAATTTTTAATTTTTCAAAAAAGGAAAGAGTGCTAAAAGTGCTGCTATTAAAAGCAACACTTATTTTGGGGTGATGAGTTGAGTCACTATTATATCCCATTAAAAGAGTCAAATCAATAAATAAAATATATATTTCTATAAACAATCATTTTATGAGACGACAATCCATAAATTTTTTGGAGGTTCATTTGAATATTAATTACACCCTCTTCTCTTTTATTAAAAAAACTTCATTCATTTTAAATTGATAGAAATTAAATCAAGAATAGTACAATTCGTCGTTAAAATAAAAAATGATGAATTTTGTGAACAAACTCACAATCTATTAATTAGGTTTAAATATGTATTTGATTCATGTAACTATATATACCACTTTTTGATTTTAGTCCTGTAAGTTTTTTTGTTTAGATTTAGTTCATGTAAAATCAAAGAGGTCGACTTTGGTCCCTCACGTTAAATTAACATTAAAAGAATGAAAGTTTTTCAAAAACCCGTAAACCACTCTTTTAACTTATATTCATAAAATAACATTAATTATTAAATGACCAATAAATAAATTTATTAATTAATAACAAAATATTTTAATTTTTAATATATCATAAAAAATGATGTTTTGGTGTGTATTTATAGACCCACATGTGATGCTAATTTATCAACTCTTTTTTTAGAGATCAAATTCGATTATCTCAGGTTTTACGGGGACTAAATCCAAACAAAAATATATATAGGGACTAAAATAAAAAAATCGTATATTTACAGAAATCAAAGACATATTTAAACCTATAAATTAATAACATAAAATGATAAAATACCTACAAATGCAATAAAGCCTAAAAATATGATAAATATGAGTAAATGATAACTATATATGATTATATTGTAGTAGGATTATTCTTAAAATTATTTAGTTGGATTCGACATATTTATGTCAAAATCTTAAATGAATCTTAGATGAAGAGGATTATTCTCCGCAGTGGCACAAAAATACTTTCATTTATTAAAAAACACGAGAAGAGTATTTTTTTTAAATATATAAATAACACCAAATAAAAAATAATACTAAAATTGATATGTTAAATGAGTTGTATAATTCGTAAACTATTTAAACTCAACTTGTTAAATGTTTAACTCAACTTATTTATTTTGTTAAAAAAAAAAATACAAGTTTGAAATTGGTCAGGCCGACTGACATGGACTTACTTAATAAATCTTTTAGGTCTATTAGATTAGTCTATTTAAATAAATATAAAAAACATTTGTTTACGACTATAATTATTATATTAAATTTTG
>JBBPBR010000003.1:18969990-18981709 GCA_037974775.1 Cicer pinnatifidum | reverse complement strand
CACATCATCTTTTATAATATATTAAAAATTAAAATGTTTTATATTAATAATTAATAAATTTATTTATTGATTATTTAATAATTAATTTTTTTATAAAGAAATATGAATAACAAAAAAAGAAGAGTTTATTTAACATTTTTGTGATCATATTATAATATAATCATTGATATTATATTCTAATATTATAAATATAGTATGATTAGATTACATGTACATAAAATAATATTTGATTAAATATTATTGTATTTGTAATTTTATATTCAAAGAAAGAGAGTATCCATAATTTTATTCAAAAAAGAAAATAATGAATAGCGAACTATAACCAAAATTTAGAAATTTAATTTATGATTATAACTATTCATTCAATTTTTCTAGTGTATTTTATAATTGTACTAAAAATAGCATCATAATAAGCATAACCTATAATCTTTTTGGTGGTCGCAAAATTTGAAAAACTATCAAGCCCAAAACAAAATATCAAAGTAGCCAAGGTCCGAGCATAAGATATGAGACCTATTTTTTGACCTAAGAAAACAGACACATATCCAAAAATCGAATCAATCAAGTACGATGTTCATTGAATATCTATTTATTTGTGTGAATTATTTTGTTCAAACGAATATATATAACTCATCGTAAATTATTGTGTTTGATTTTTATCATAACTATCTCTAAAATCATGTCAATTAATGATTTTGATATCTTGACAATGTAAAATTTGTTAGAATGATATTGTATAACAATTAACTCTATAATAAATTTTAGATTTTTTTGTGTTATAATAAATGTCGATATTGTTAGGTTAAACTTTTTGACACACGTTTGATCTCAGATCTCATATTAGTTAATTATGATAAAATTTACCATATATTTTTAATTTTTTTTATTGAAAGCGATTTAAGGTGATGGTATCCTAGTCTAAATCTAAAGTAGGAATCTAAAGTAGGAAATATTGATTAATCTATAGATTTCAATGCACTATTAATTACTAGGATTACATTGAGATTCACTATGTTTTTATATATTTTTTAAATATAATGATTTAATGTTTTATGGTTTAGTTTATAAATTTAATTTGTATATAATTAAAGAAATTTACAATATCATTCAATCTCAATTGTTAAATTATTAAAGAAATTTAACTTTTACTATAACTATTCCAATTGTTGTAATGTATTGATAGTGTAACTTTTTCTTATATTGATAGTGCATGATAATTAAATTATAAATTTATTATTAAAAAAAATTGAAAAATATTATTCTTAACTTATTAATGTAAAAAAATACAGAAACTAACTTTATATTATTTGTATTTTAGAAATAAAATTAAAAAAAAATATAGTTTTACTCCACACATATTTTAGCCGTGCGAATGTGCGATAACGACTAGTAGTACTATATGACGGTAATAGTTAGACCAATGATCCTCCTTGTCAAAAAAGTTTTAATACAATTATTCTGGTTGTAAGAAAAAAATAATAATAATATTGCCATCTACACCCTATATTTTTAAAACCATACCCTATATATTCTCAAAATATGTCTTCCAAAACCACCCAACACCTCCTCATATATGTTTTTTCAATTAAATTTACAAAAACTAATTAAGCGGAACTTAGACGTTTTTACCTTCCGAAAGCAAATTTCTCGAAGGTAAAACTTTTCTATTAAATAGTGAGTCTCAAAACAAAAAATGTTGTGGAAAGTTGAAAAAATTACTATGGATTGTTTTCATTTTTCATGAGATATTGATATTCCGAAGTACTGTTTTTTTCTTAGTTTTTTATGTTCTCAAACTTTTAAAATATACTTATGGATTAGCAAATTTAAAGTTGTTTTGAATGACTAAAGAACATTGAAGGTGGGGAAAGAAATTATCTATTTTGAATATCTTTAAAAAAGTGGATGTGAGACTTTCAAAGTGTAGGGCTGTACGTAGCAATATTACGAAGAAGAAAAAAAATCATGATAATGGGCTTTAGGAAAATTTAGAAGTTAAAGCCCAGACGAGCCCAGCCCAATCTAGCAGAATATGTAACTATAAATATTGATTTTTCTGTGTGAGAGGTATTGGCGCGAGTGAGGGCTTCGAATAGATAAAAAATGGCGGAAGATTACGAAACTGAGACTGAAACAGAAACTGAACAAGAGTTCTCCGTTTGGAAGAGAAACACTCCTCTCTTATACGATCTTGTCATCTCTCACCCTCTTCAATGGCCTTCTCTCACCGTTCACTTTCTTCCCTCTCCTCCTCAACCCCACTTTCACCCTTCCCTCAACCTCCACAAGCTACTCCTCGGCACTCACACTGCTCAAGACGAACCTAACTACCTAATGCTCGCCGAAGCCTCCATCCCTGCAAATATATCTCAACCCATCATCGCTGATGATCCTGAAAACCCCATTATTCCCAAGGTTTTCATTTTTTATTTCTTATTATGTTCTTTTTTGCTTGTTTTTCTTTTCTGGGTATCAACTGTTTGATGAAATTCCTAAACAATTGTTTTTTATTTTCTGGGTACCAACTGTTTGATGGAGTTCCTGAACAATGTTTCTTGTTGGATTTTGTAGGTAGAGATTACTCAAAAGATTCTTGTTAATGGAGAGGTGAATAGGGCGCGTTCTATGCCACAAAACCCTAGTGTTGTTGCTGCGAAGACTTGTAATGCTGAGGTTTATGTGTTTGATTTTACAAAGCAGCGTGGGGATGGTTTTGATCCTGATTTCAGGTTGAAGGGTCATGATCAAGAAGGTTATGGTTTGTCTTGGAGCACTTTAAAGAAAGGGCACCTTTTGAGTGGTTCTAATGACCATAAGATATGCTTCTGGGATGTACATGCTGAATCTCCAAGCAATGTTCTTGACGCTGTTCATGTTTATGAGGTAATGATGAGAATTGAGAATCAATTCAGTGATGGTTGTTTGATGCTTGGTGTTATATTGGTCTTATTGCTAGATTAATTGCTGTTTTGATGATTTAATCATTGAACTTTTGATTTTTGTTTTGTTTGTGTTAGGGTCATGAAAGTCTTGTTGAAGATGTGTCCTGGCATTTGAAGAATGAGAATTTATTTGGGTCTGGGGGAGATGACTGCAAGTTGATAATTTGGGACTTACGGACAAACAAAGCCCAACATTCACTCAAACCCCATGAAAGGGAGGTAATGATGTTATTTCATAATCTTTGTGTAGGTCATTCTTCATCAAAAATGAAATATGGTAGAACTATTTGTTGTCTATCAATTTGAATTTTCTCCATTTATTGGGAAGCATTTTATACTGACCGCATGAGACTGAATTTATGAGAATCAACCCACTAGGGTTTTGTATACTTTGGTTTTTTTGCTGTAAATTGTAACACATGGTTATAGCATGGCAGATTTTGTCCAACCTTCATAGGCTGCAAAACCTATTATATCCGTCATGTTTCGGCCATAGGCCGCAATGCCATGTTTATATGGTGAATTTGTAGCTGGCTGCCATAATCCACAATAGATAACATTGGCTATGCCCATAGCTTCATTTTATTCCGACCATAGGGTGTATAATTTTTCTTATACATGGTGTTTGATTATGTCTTCATATTTTGTAGTTTTTCACTGCTGTCCCAAACCCGAAATATACTCCTGACCCGTTGTCTGTTTGTATTTTTACTGGAATATTGTTTGTCACTCACAGTGGTATGTTGGATCTGCTTGTCTGTTTTGAACAGGTGAACTTTGTTTCTTTCAATCCATATAATGAATGGATTTTGGCTACAGCTTCTTCAGACACCACAGTTGGTCTCTTTGACATACGGAAGCTTGAGGTTCCACTGCATTTTCTAAGTGGCCATGCGTACGTCCTTTGTCTATCATGTTATTGTTGTGTGTTTTTCTTTGTATTATTATTACTATCTTCATGCAGGCGATAATTCGAATAACTATATTTGTTGGCCATTTAGATCCTATTTTAAATGTGATAACTGATAAGTTTTTAGCAGTGGAAATTCCATTGGCTTTTATTAACTGATTTGGTTTATATTTGTATGTGTAGAGATGAGGTATTCCAGGTAGAGTGGGATCCTCATCACGAGACCGTATTGGCATCTTCTAGTGGTGACAGAAGGCTGGTGGTTTGGGACCTTAACAAGTAAGAATAAACTCCTCTTGAATTCTTTGTTTCTTTTTCTTGCTCGGACAATGGTTACTTTAAGTTGATCCACTTCTGTTAATTTTATTATGATTATTTAGAACATGTGCAAACACACTAGACACAATCATAAACAGAGAATTGAAATGTGCCTTTTAACATTTTCCACACTTTATTTTCATGATGACTCAGGATTGGGGATGAGCTAATAGAAGGAGATGATGAGGGGGGTCCTCCTGAACTACTCTTCTCTCATGGGGGTCACAAAGGAAAAATATCAGATTTTTCATGGAATCAAAACCAGCCATGGGTAATCTCAAGTGTAGCTGAGGACAATTCTTTCCATGTCTGGCATATGTCAGAAAGCATTTACAATGATGGTGATGATGATGATGACACTTGGATGGGCAGTGACTAGCATTAACTAGAAGGAGGCACTTTTACAGCCATTGCTTTGTTGCTTTGTATGGATTGGATGTTTTATCACCATTTTTTGTTTGTTATATATGAATGTATTGCGACTGTTGAAACAATGATGGCATCATAGTATCATCATATTCAGAACTCAGAAGCTTTCATAACCAGAACAGATGTATAATACTTAAAATTATTGGTTCAACAGGCTAAAGTAACAAGGCTAGGGAAAAGAAATCTGGTATATCAGTTTTTAATGTCAACCGAATATATTGTGTTTATGCTAAATAAAATAGATCAAAATATAGCTTTATATAAGAAAATGTTTACTGTTACGATAGAAGTTTAGCGAGAAAGAGAAAACTATTATGTGGCAGTAAGAAATAACAATGTTTTAAATATCAATTCAATATTTTGTTTATACCTAAAAACTGTTGACAATTCAGAAAAAAAAAAAACATTTTGCAAGGATGTTAATTGAGAGAAGGGTAATCTGGTCTAGGTTAAGTTGCAGCGTTATTGACATAACTCTGACAATTGCATGCCTATAACCTTCTACGGTTGTGGATCCTCATCATTATCCTCCATGTAATTGTTTTTTCTATTAACTCTACTTCTTTTGCTTCGTTTTTGACCTATAGGCTATATTCACAAGTTGTCTGAGTACTCTCTCTATCAAGAGATAATTATTGATCCTCTGGCTTCATATTATGATAGAAGAATTTTCTACATTGAACAACACAATCACTTAATAGTGTCTCTCTCACATAGTAAAGGTGCAATAAGTTTTCATTGGGTGTACAAGATTAAAACCAAGTCTAACAAGTCAGTTACATGATACAAAACTCATCTTGCTACTACATAACTCTTTTGCTCTTGTTGTCAAAATGACAACTATTTATACTCTTACTATAATAGCATCTACTCGATAGTGACATTTCTTAAATGGATCTAAAAAATGGTTGCTAAAATGATGACCATCAAGAAGAATTTTACATGGTACCACCATAATCAGTTTGTCATAATTCAGGAGAAGTTTGTAAATTAAAGAAGACTGACTCTATAGGAACTTAAACAAACTTCTCAAACTTGGTTTGAAAAGTTCTCAATTGTGATGGAATTACAATTAGCCAACATTTTGAAATCAAGGATAAAAGCACTCTTTAGAATTTCTTGTGGATTTAAATTTTCAACTCTCCTAGAATTTATCTTCTTTCCCAATCTAAGTATATCGCCCACTTGATCATGCTTGTCTCATTCTACTAAAGCAACAAGTAGTCCTCTTGGATTTAAAATTCGATATACATCGTTTGATGGTGTCCCTCTCTCTAATTCCACATTGTATCATATTAGGGTTGGTGTATCTTATAAAGTGTATGTTATTATTAAGTTTGTTGTTTTTCCTACTATTACATATGAGACAACTTTTATTTGCAATCTTCATCATCTTTGAGGCACTAAATTTCAGAGTCTTATTTCCCCTCCTCTTTTTCTTTGAGGCACTAATAATAAGAGAATGTCATTCACTACACAGGTCAAAATCCATCGCAAGATTTTTGTCTCTTTCATCTATTCAAACACATTCGCTTCTCAACAAATACATTGTTGTAACCACTTCACTTCAGCATTATATGCGAGGCTATAGGCTATACTTTCTCAATTTACAATGTGAAGAGCATTTCAATCTGATTCCAAGTTTTTTTTTTCATCTCAAAGCCATGGTTCACTAAGCAACTTTTTGGATAAAAAGTTCCATATATTAAGAAACCACTGCAGGAAAATTGTTAGACTTTGTTTACAAGGGTTAATGGACACCATCATTTTAAGTAAAAAGATAATGCTCATCCAGTCTCCTATTTTTTTTGGCTTTTTATCGTATTCTAGCTTCTGGTAGTGTATTTAGCTACGGAGAATCAAGACAAATGAGCATTCACAGGTTGCATTAATCTTTCAATGCCCAAAAATTCACCAAGAGACTTTTTTTAATTACAAAATCATTTCAAGATTTTCCCATCTTCACATCTCACTTATACGATAGCAAGGTTCCACTGTCAATCAAAACAACCACTTGTGTTGGACGGATGAGCATTCACAAGTTTTATTAATCATTCCAAGCCCAAAAGTTCACCAAGAGGGTCTTTAAATTACCAGAATCATTTCAAGACTTTCCCGTCTTCACATCTCACATTAACGGTAACAAGGTTCCACTGTCAATCAAAACAGCCACTTGCGTTCTCAAACACAATATTTCACTTGTTAAAGACAAAAGACCAAATATTTCTTCAGCTAGAGAACAGTTCCTTCCAGATACAAACTAGTCAACTCTTGTCCAGCAAAATGCTAAAGACAGAAGTAAACCTATCATATTATTCAGAAAAGCATAGATAAAAAAGAAATAAAAAAGAAATAAGCCAATTTTTGTTTTCACTCACGAGTTTATATATATTATACAAAATGACATTGGTGCCTCGCTTGTCCACATCACAAAATACTGAAAGATGAAAACATACTTCATCTTCCCCAAGTTCTGTAATCCATAAATGCAAAATTCGCATACTTAGAATCATGCACAAGCAAAACTGGAATCACCACTTAACCATCATCTCAATAAACAAAGCAAAAAACTACTCAAAAGCTTAGCACATTTTAAATTGAATAGAATAAAAACATTTAGCATGCCAGTTTAACTAGTTCATGCACAAGCAAAACACCAGGAAACTTAATTGCATAGGAAAGCACCAATTTGTCTCAGCAATAAGCTATGCTGACTACACGTCAACTACTATTTCTGCATAACGAACACATATCAACTACTAATCTTCCATGGTAGAACATCCATCCAAACCATGATAGCGCAGCAGAGGTCAAAAAGAGACCGATTTTCAAAAGTTACTCGATAAATAGTTGATGCTGCAGCTGGTAATAAGTTATTGGAAGTGATATATTACCATGTCCATGGCAACAACGAAAAACCACAAGCTTATTTATTCTTCAACCAGCTTTTGCTGCACGAGATTTTCCTGTTAAATAAAGATCTGTTAGATCATGTTAAAGGATGAGAAGCAAGAATATGCAACTTCCATACCCTGAAGTCATCACACCAGATCCAATCCCAATTTCTTTGGAAATAGGGATAAAAAGTTATATTGTCAATTTTTCATAAACAAAAACTAGTCTCAAATTTTTTGGTACAGTTGGAAAAAAAATGTTCACTACAATCATTAAGTCTTTTAACCTTTAAATGGCAGTTGCTTAAATCTTATGAAAGAATCTTGTCATTATTTGGCCCCATTTGTTAATGAATACTATATATAAGTATCACGAATTCTGTAACAATACTACTAGTAGTAGTAACTAGTAATAACTAATAGTCTACTACCCCTATAAAAATCTAGCATTAACAGAGGCTAACAATCATTATGTATTAAAAACTTAGCAATCAGATTTTAGCACTAGAGATAAGGACGAGTATGCATTATTAGCAATTAAACATACAACAACAACAATGAAAGCCTTTCCTCATAAGGCAAAGTCAGCTACATGGATTAATTTTTGCAATTAAACTTGATGCAAAAACAAATTTGTTGTTGAAAGCTATGCTTTTTATATTGGATGCTTAATTCTCAATGCTATTTATATTGCACATTTACAAAGCAAAAATTAAATAATGAGACAAGCAATTATCACTGAATCCCAAACAATGACTTGATACTAGGAAGATCACATCATGCAGCAACAATTAAAAGAAATTAAATATACATTTGAATTAAAAAAAATCAAATATTTAGAGTGTGAGCATAATCAATCATCACCTTTTCTTTTAATGGATGCTGTAGGGTTGACATTAGACAATGTCTGTCCAACTCCACAACCATGAAGATCCTTAATCCCCACATTTTGGCCCGCAAGACACTGAAGACTCTCAAACTCACAACCGTCAAATCCTTCCCCATTAGGCGACGCCCCTTCTGCAATATTCCCATCTGCTCCAGGACGAAGGCAATACACCCGATCATCACACTGCACGTTACAAGGGTTCATCACATAAGAACCAGGCAAGTTCGGAATCGCGGGATTAGCATTAGTAGGTTTCTGATATGGAAACGATCCGATTTCTCCTTCAATCCTTCCCCTAATATCAACCAACAAACACTTCAACCTAGCAACTTCAGCCTCCAAAGCAGCCTGACCCTGCAACTTCCTCATCAAATGCTGATTCAAAGCCCTCAATTTCATAACCTCTTCTTCCAACGATGCAGCCCTAGCTTTCTTCTTCTCACGGTACTTCCTAACCGCTTCCTTATTACCCGTCGGACGTTTTTTAGACTTCTTTTCAGCAGACTCAGCAGTATCATCAGTACCAATCTGATCTTCCTCAGGTGCAGGCACAATTTTGGTGTGAACATGATAACACGTGTGAGTGTGTGAAGAATCAGGACCAGGTGGGTTGCACGTGTGAGTGTGAGTGCAAGCGTGTGAGTCTTTCAAGAGTTCATCAAAGAAACTGTCCATTGAACCACTACTTGGAAATTCACCCATGTTTGGACTCGAAAACACTTCATGGTTCGAGAAATCAAGCTCACCGTCTTCCATTTGGTATCAAATCCCTAAATCAACACACCGAAATTACCAAACCGCTAAACCTGATCGAAAAACATAAAATCGTGTTAATGCGAACTCTAAGCAGAACAATACTAAACAGAATCGTATTAATTGATTGAAAAATAAAATAGTGTGATTGGATTGAATTATTATTGGGAATTAAATGGAAACCCTAATGAAAAGACAGTGAAATTGACAGAGAAGAAAAAATGGACGTACCAGAAGGAAGCGATAAGTTGACAGATTCCAAATTTTTTTTTTTGTTGGCTACCTATCTCCTTCTCAATCGTTTGCAATTTATACGTGTTTCATGAAACACCTTGTCAAGAAAGATTGATAATTTCCGTAGGACCCAGTACTTTGGATCCACAGTCACATAAACACGCCGAAAGATTAAGATTATGTCATGAATAAATTATAAATAAATTAATGTTGAACTTCCTCAGTTTATTTAAATTAAGATTTAATTTGTTTACAAGTGAGAGCGAATCTCAATCATAGGATGTTTTAAAATATTTGATTTATGTTGTAATTAAACTAAAATGTATAAACGTTCGATATAAAATTAAACTAAAAAAGTATAGAATCTTTAATATGTTTCTATTATAAAAAGTATTACTCGAATTGTACCGAAAAAAAGTATTATTTGGAAACGGTTTAAAATTGCTAATAAAAAACTTGTCAAAAGAAAAATATATGAGTGTGAATATTTTACGCCAAACGGATAAATTATTTTTCGATAGGTTGACTTATACAAATAATATTTTATAACAAAATATTAAGTATTTTAATTCTACATTGTTTACTTTAATACAATAACAAATTAAAAATAAAAATTGAACAAGCTTGTTCCTAGGCTTTCTAGGTGGACAAGGACAAGTATAACATATGGTTCACACTGGACCACCATTATTTACCCTTGGATCAAAACAAATCCACTGAATCTTATTATGTACTTTCCACACAGGATCAAACTTTTCAATTCTCCCACCCCTGTCTGCACAAACAGTTCATTCTTCTTTTGATTTTTTCCTGCGAATCTTTATCATCTTCGACCACTATAGACATGTGAATCTTTGCCATAAATCCACCAAGTTTCATCATTTTTTGTACATGCTATTTTTAAAAAAAAAAATCATACTAAGGGAATGGAACAGATCTAAAAGATGTGAAGAATGAGGGAGATGATGATAAGGGAGCTACCATCGTCGGAGAAAGAAGGGGCCATACAGTACAAGGAGAGAAAAACCGCAGATAGATCTGCAAGGTAATCCACGACGGAGAAGGGTTGATGGTGGGTGGGGCTGAGGGCGGAGCAAATGACAAAAAGTTGTCGTGGAGAGAAGGAGGAAGGTCGCCAGAGAAGATTATTGGAGAAGTGATTGGTGGCGGGGGGAGAGATTCGCGGTGGAGAGAGAAAAGGACAAATCTGCAATATCACATATACGGCAACGTCAGGACAGTTTTAATAAAAAAAAAATACAATTTTAAAAATATAATATTTTTATTAAATAAAATATAAAAAATTCAAATTATTTTATTTAAATTTATCAAAAATAAATAAATCGAAATACCTAATATTAATCTTTGCTTTTTAAAGTTAGAAATAATTATAAATCTAATAAATCAATAATAAATTTGATTATAAATCTTAATATATATTAGTATAATTTTTCAAGTTTAAGATATACCGAACAAAAATTTAGGGGTACATATTAATGTTCTGCTTAGGAAAATGATTGTATGTGGTGGGTAGATGGTATTTATGTACTAATTAGACGATTAATATTGATCCAATATGGAGTATGGACCACATGTCGTACACATGCAATGTGCACCATTGAAGAAGCCTTCTTTTGCTGTGATAAAAATTAAAATAGTGTAACATGGGAGTATCAACTATCAACGAAAAAAACACTGAAAACAGAACGAATCTTATCAAAGGCCAATAATCCTGACATTCGTCAAACTGTTTACTGTTTAGTATTTTCTTTACAGTGTTTAGCTTTTTCTTTAAACTGAATTATTCTTTTTATCTTTTAACTTTTTTTAGATTTTATTTTCATTTCTTAATTAATCTTTACTTTAATTATAATTATGTTAATCATTTTGATACTTTTCGTCAAGGGAATATATTGAAATACAAAATTTAATATAAAATAAAACAGAAATATAATATCTTACAAATTTTCTATTCTAATAACATTATTTTTAGTTGATTTTATTGAAAAAACGATAAATAATAGTCGATGTCAACTAAACTGATTGAGATTAAAAAAAGTAAATGAAATTCAACTGGAAAATCAAATTCAACATGAACAATTTATTCATTTTATTTCCAAACGCATCCGCCTTCTTCTACTATTATTATCCCAAAACAAAGAGAGAGAAAATCCAATATCAATATTACAAATGGATATTTGAACAAGTTCCAAAAAAATCTAAATTTTACCTTAAATTGAAGAGACTTGAAAAATATAGAAGAACCCACAAAAGTTAAATTAGTGTTAAAGATTATTCTAGGTTTGCTTCTGGTTTGTTGAATGATTTATCTAGATTTATTTTTCTGCTG
>JBBPBR010000003.1:18955021-18965422 GCA_037974775.1 Cicer pinnatifidum | reverse complement strand
ATTAATAATATAAATTATTACTATTAGTAAATGACTAATAATATTATAAAATAATTTATAAATTTATTATAAAATAACTTATAAAATAATTTGATAATAATATAAATTATATATTATTATCAAATTGTAAAATAATTTATAAATTATAAATATATTATAAAAAATGTAAAATAATTTTATAATAATTTATAAATTTATTATAAAGTAACTTATAAAATAATTTGATAATAATATAGATTATAAATTATTATCAAATTGTAAAATAATTTATAAATTATAAATAATTGTAAAATAATTTTATAATTTATAAATTTATTATAAAATAATATTATCAAATAGATTTTGGAGGTATGAAAGAAATTGTGGAAGAAAGAGGAAAAATAGAGTAGGATTAAAGAAGATTAGGTATTGAGAATATGATTGAGAAGGGAGAAAGGATGAGAGGTCCACATAGCTTTTTGGCTGATGTGGGAAATATTTGTATAAGTGGCATATTTGAGAGTGAGGTGGCATTCGGAGATGAAGTGAGGTGGCATTCGGAGATGAGGTGAGATTCGAGGGTCTGTTTTAAATATATATAATAAATAATAGATTCTTTTTATTTAATTAATTTAATAAAAAATTTATATTGATTTAATGCAAAAAAAATACTTTTTATGATCTTGAATATAAAAAGAAAATTTAATCAACAAAACTTGATGTATTTAGTTCAAAATTTAAATTAAATATGTTTATTTTTGTTGATTTATTAATTTTTTTATATTTAAGATTGAAATGAATATATATTTAACAAATAAAATTTAAGTAAATTTTCAAATAAAATAGGACTTCAAATTTTCATAACATCAAAATATAATTTTATAGCTTGTGTCAACTTGATGTTTATTTAGTGTTAACAAACAAACGATGGAAATTTTACATTATCGGACAAATTAAATATGATTAAATTGATTGTACAATTTACTTAAATTAATAATATGAACTCGTTAATATTACGAAAGTTAAATGACTTATTTGGAGAATAAAAAGCAATGACTAATTTTTTTCAATAATATAAAAGCTAAAATCTCTGGGTTAGATGAGAAAATGTACGTTTGTCCAAACTAAGTGAGGGACTTGGTATTAAAAATCTGGAGTTGTAATACTACAATTGGAAGAAAAAAAATGGTTTGAATTTAGATAATCATTCTATTTTTTATAATAAGGATGTGTTGTTTTAGTGCAAAGATGATAATAGAATATTGAAATCTTGCCAAGTGTTCCTTCCTTTTCGTGTTATCTTATATACAATGTTCTGCTCTTGTTTTTTATATGGGACAATGGAAGGATGAGGTATGGTGTTAGAAATGAAGGTGGAGAATATAGTTTTTTATATGGGAGGATGAGTTGCATATATTACAGAATCTTAATTTACTTTTTCATTTTGGGGTATAAAAAAGTTGTGGCATTTTCAACTATTGCAAATGATGCATGCATTCATCATAAACTAATTCACAAATAAAATTATTTGTAGAATAAATTAATAAGAAAATTACCTTTCTAAATATACAAACCCCTCATCAACGGGGTAACCCTTTTATTTTCCTTTTTATAATTTAACTGTACATGGACAAACTAATGAGAAATAGGTGTTATAGAATTGAAAGAAACTAATTAAAACTGGAAGACCTGCTCCATTGGTCTTTCAAGTATTCACTATAGCTGTGGTCTGTACTACTACATGATGTAGTGTCATCATCAACACCAAGTAATGCAAGACTTAGGTGTAACTCTGCACTTGAATTTGGATACACTTCGTCATCAATGTTTTCTTCATTGTCTGAATGCTCATTGAAGCAATATTCAACTTCATTATCTCCTTTTAGGATCTTCAGTATCTGTAAATAGGAGTGATAAACTTCAGGAGCTGAAGATTTTTTAAAATATAAATGCTAATGTGATTTCATATTAAGAATTATTTATCACCTGTTTTAATTTAGGACGAAGTCTAGCAGCTCTTGTGATGCATAAAGATGCTGCCAAAACCATTCTTTGCATTTGGGTCTCATCAAAATTCCCTTCTAATTTTGGGTCCAACAAATCTTTAATATCCCCATTCTCTATTATTGGCTTTGCCTAAAATGAAATCATTTTTTATAATTCATATTCGATAGTGTACAAATAAAACATATTTATCAATGCTCTTAAAAACCGAACAGGACAGTTCAACCGTGACTTGACACTGTCTACCATTCAGTTATTTAAGCGGTTCAATCGTGGTTTCATTCCAATTCAAATGGTTAAAGTAGTTAAACCATGATTTAGGAATCTCACCAGTTCAATGTTTGTTTTGGTTTTTAAAACATTGGTATTTACTACGAAGATAATTCACATTAGTCAATTTATTTTAGTTGGAGTTAACTCTTACCCAAACAACCAAGCTCTCCTGTCCTTTGCAAGGTTCAGAGCTAATTGGCTCCCTACCTGATATTAGCTCAAGTAGTACTACACCAAAGGCATAGACATCTATTTTTTCACTGACTTTTCCATACATGAAGTATTCAGGAGCAAGGTAACCAAACGTTCCTACCAGATCTTCTTGTGTCAAAAAGGATGTTGTTGTTGGTCCCCATATTGCAAGTCCAAAATCAGACAACTACAACAAAAGGAAAATTATGATTCATGAGTGACACAATCATGAAGTATCAATGTTTTACTAATGATGTCAAAAAAAAATTGATTACTTGTGGTTCAAACTCCTCGGAAAGAAGAATGTTTGAAGACTTGACATCTCTATGTATAACAGGCTTCAAAGCTTCTGTATGTAGGTAATCAAGAGCCTCAGCTATTCCAACAGCTACATTAAATCTCACTTCCCATGACAAAAAGGATTCATCCTTGTTCTTTCCTACATCCATTTATAAATCCATATAAGCATTGTTTCCATTTCCAACAATTTATATTCATATGATGGTTGAAAAGTGAAAACGAAAATCCATTTAAAGTTTACCATGTAGATTTTCCTCTAAGCTTCCTTTGGGGAAATAATCATAAACCGATATTAAAGTATTGTCCTCTATGCAAATCCCAAGTAGTTGAGAAATGTTTTTGTGCTTCAATGAGGATATTATTTCTATCTCAAAAGAAAAATCTTTCCAGGCTTCTTTTGATGAGTGCAATACTTTAACTGCAATTGGCTTTCCATCAGAGAGAACTCCTTTATACACACGGTTACTCCCTCCTTTCCCAATCAAGTTTTCTGTAAACGAATACAAGGTCATATCGTATTATAATATTAACAAAACACAATTTGCATATCTACGTTATGTTATGTCATGTCATGTGGCAGAGTCTTCATGTCTCTTTTATATATATAAAAAAGAAACTTCTCATATCAGCTGTTTATTAAAAATTGAGAGGGAGAACATAATAAAGAGCAGTGTTCCAACCTGAAGAGAATTGGCTAGTGCAAGATTTGAGAGCCTCAAGGCTAAACCACATGCAATTGAGTGAATTTACATTTAATATCCCTTCTAGGCCTTTTGGTCGTACAACAGATGGATGTAAATAATTTTTGAAGCTTTCATCCTCAATGTCACTGATCCTCCTTTCGAATGGGTTTTCATCAGGGGAAGATGATTGAGGACTACTATGTGGTGAACGGTCCGGTAAGCTCATTACCCATTGTACTACTGACATGTCCCTTCCATGAGGCCTTTCTGAGATTTCTGAGTTCGCTCTGCGGAGTAGAGGCCATCCAAGCTTCTGCTTAGAACCTTTGCCTGCAAAAATAGAGTTCGACCTTGACTTGTACCTTTCTGATTCGTCAACTGTTTCTTCTTTCAATTTTTTGGTATTTTGGGGTAGTGATTTTTCTTCTTCCTCCGCGGAGCAACCAAATTCTGACTGGATTGTTCTGTCACTCAGGTTATCTATGCTTGTTAAACTTGGTCTTGGATCCAATATTAGACTACCTGTCACAAATGGAGGAAATTGTTTGAAAAGAAACTCCATTTCTAAAGAAAAATGGATAAATAAACATGCAAAAACACAAACACAAATGATTGATTACATAGTTTGGTTAATTGTGCCTATGTCTCCGATAGACGAGTAGCTACTGTAGTTTTTCAATTATGCAATTCCTAAAGTAACAAAGTGCAATATAGTTTTTAAATACTACAATTCAGATCAATAGTTTATCCGTGTGGGGACTAAGCAGCCCACACCCCAACCCTCCTAGTTGAAATTCAAATAGGAATGGGCTAATACAAAGGGCCTATGCTACCCTCAGTTAAATTTTCAGCTCCACTCGCTCAGCTTGAGCGTCCACTTATCAATAAATATGAACCATACTAATCAGAAACAAAACTTACTATACTTTCTTTTGTCACTGACTCACTAGTGAAATAACTTTTCTATGAAACTCATACATGGCCTAATTAAGGACACGGACACAAACCTGGTGGTTGTTTATTGGTGCACCTCCTGAAAATAATTCTTGAATCTTGGATGGCTAGAACATTGGTGGTGGGTGGAAGTCGTTTGGCGCAATATTTAGCTGTGGAAGCTCGACCCCTTCAATTGAAAAACATGTTTGAGTCTTTAAGACTAACCAAAGAAAGCAAAACAAACAAAACAAAATTTGTGAAATGCAATCTCCACATACCCCACCACTAGAGACAGAGCATCATGGTTTTTGGCTTCTCTAACAAGAATGTTTTTAATGGACCTTCCTGTTATGATTTGACCAGAAAGACCAACCTGAAATCCAAATAGGCCACATAAATTTCCCAACCCCTTTATTGAAAGAAGAAGAACAACAATAAGGCCTATAAAAGGTTTATGTTAGGAGGTGTCAACCCCTTAAATGGATGTGAGAAACTCAAGAGATTAGTCTACACAGTTGCCAGCGTATATAAAAAAAGTTTATGTACCTTCTTTGCATGACACAAGCCTTTATAAACCTCTAAATAGCCATCTATGAGGGTCTTATTTTGGGAAACACAATCTGCATTAAGGTAACATCTTTCACTACTAAAAGAAGGACATAAAAAAAATTAAACATTTAAAGGAAAAAAAGTAAATATAAGCTGTGAACTTTTTGACCTGAACTTTTAGTTTTAACTACATGTACAGCAATAACACAATCCCCAGGTTCAGCAACTTTAACAAGAGCCCAATTGAGAAGCTCTCTGCTATGGCTATCTATTCTAATCCCAACCAAAACAAACCTCTTTTCAACTGTCATTCTGTTTTGTTCTGTTCAATATTTCAATTCCTCCTTCGATTTACAGAACAAGTGATGCAAATATATGTTCCTCCAAGTTGATGTGTAAACCATCATCCCATTCTCTGCAAAACATATGGAAATACTAGTAATTTATGGCGAGAGAATGGGGTGAAAAGGACATTGAAAAATGAAAATCACATGACTTATTGAATGAAAATAACGACGCAATTAATTAATCGAGTCCTTCATTATCATTAATTAAATAGATATTATATATAAAGTATTGAAGAATTAAGAGAAGAAGAGGAAAAGAAAAATGTACCTAAATAAATGGTTTGATAATGACATAATAGCTTTTTTAACTGAATTTACCGCTTAATTGCATCAGCCAGCCTACCTGCTTCAACTAAATTAAATATATCTTGAATAGAACAAGAAATCAGGTATGGAATAATAATAATAACAAAATAATTATAACAGAAAAGAAAAGATGTGTTGTTAAATAAAATAAAAAACGAAATGTTAAAATTGGAAGGGAAAAAGAATGAAGAAGAAAGAAGTGTCGGCGAGGAATAAAATTGCCGCGAAAAGAAAGGATAGCGAGTTGTATTAGTTTTGTTTTGATTGATATTGATAGTTTATGGTTAGTGTGTGTGATAAATGATGATGATAATGATGATGATGATGATATGGTATCAGGTGCAACCGCAAACAAACAATGGTTTTGAGTCATCGAGAGTAGAGTCACCGGACGTTTTAGCGGGAAATCCTTGATAACCGCTCATTTTACATCAACCTATTCAACGATTATTACGGGGCTCATAAACGATACCCTTTCACCTACCTTGCAGGGTTACTTCCCTGCCCTGCTGCTTCTTCCTACTTACATTCTTTTTATATATTTTTCATTTCTATAAATTTTTTGAAATTATGACTAGATCAAGAATAAAATCAAAAATTATTATTTTTACATCTTAGTTTAATTAATAAATGTTGTTATTATTAAATTTAATAAGTTTAAATCTTAAATGTTGTAGTTGTGTTAATTATTTTATGATAAAATTATATCATATTTTTAAATAATCATAATATTTAAATAATTTTCGATCATGAATATCTATATAAACACTTAATTGTCGATCATGAATATCTATATAAACACGTAACTTGTAACTTTTATATAAAAGATATGATTATAATATGTATGGTACATTTAATTCTCTCATCCCATTATAATAAATAGCAATATTTGTGTCTGTGACTACAAAAGCATTACTCCTAAAGTAAAACTCTTCTTACTTACAAGTATAGACCATTAAGTATGGAATCATTATACATTGCTTTATGTTTTTTTTACTTACTTCCCTAAAATCTTCACCTGCACCTAAAAATTAGAACAATATTTTCATAATAACCAAAATGTGCTTTTTTGAATCGAGTTTACCCACATTATTTTTTAATTTGCGTATGTGAGTTCATTTAACCTACATTATGTAGACTGAGTTCATTTATTTTTACCAATAGGTTGCTATTATGAAAATCTACTATGCAGGCCGTCATGTGATTGACACGTCCCGTGGCATTTTTTTAAATATAATAATAATAATAATAATAATAATAATAATAATAATAATAATAATAATAATAAATAAAAATTAACTCAATCTTAGAAATATTTTTGATACTCAGATTTGTCAGAGATCCTGTCGGCTACTTTGAGAGTTGTTGGAGAGCAAACTTAGACAATTCTCCATAGCAGTGAGTTGACGACGATCATCGTCATATATTTTTATAATGCTATTATTATTATTTTGTTGTTTTCTATATTAAAGTATTTATTGAAAAATTTGGGGAACACAACTTTTGAATTTTATCTCGATTTCGTTAATTATATAATTTAACGGTGGTTGTTATATAATACGTTATTAATTTGATTTACGTCTGAGTTAAAGTATTTAAATCTTGAATTGTTATGCAATTGAGTATTTTTTTTCAAGAATTACGATGAAATGATTTTAAATGCGCATTTTGGAAAATCAGTGTTATTATTATTAAATCGTTAACTGCGTTAGGTGCACCTAGTTACCACATGTTGATTAGGGAGAGTTAACCGTTAGATGGAGCCGCCCTTACGAGAGAGGTCATCTGTAGGAGGAGAGGGCTATCAACGAGATGTAAGCTCCCTAATTGATACGTGATGATGCGTTGCGGGATTGAGAAGAGAGGGTCATCCATTAGATGGAGTCGCCCCTAAGGGAAAGGCCACCCTTAGGAGAAAAGGGCTATCAATGAGATAAAACCGCCTCTTTGTTCTAAAAATTTGTATTGTTACTTGTTTGATTTTTATGATGATTTTAAGGTTGTTCATTTTGATTTCGTTTCGTTATTAACTGGATTTTTAGTATTTATGTCAAGCGAACAGTTATTCGTGCCTTTTGTGTTTCCCTTCTAATTGATGGTGGTTGTTGTCTCCTCATTAAGTCTTTGTGACTTATCCTTTATGTTGCTTATTTTTTTCAGATTCGCAAGCAGCTGAGTAGGAATCTATTATTTGATTCAACTCTCAGCATACTTCTTTTTGGTAGGCCTCTTTGATCGAGGATCATTTTTTGTAACATTTGTTGAGTCTATGTAAATTGCAGCTATTTTGGAGTCTAGAAAGTTTATTTAGTTTTTTTTTTTTGAGAAGTGTATTAAGCAATTTGATTATGTTATTTGAATTATGACTGGAATGAAAGTTGAACCGGGATTTTACCAAAATTTGAGAATGTTAAAGTTACAGAGGATACTCTGTCGAAATTTCGTAAAAAAACATATATATATATTTTTAAATGGTTAAAGAGCGATTTAGTTTTTTAATTGTTAAGTTAGTTGATAAGTTTGTCAGACTAGGAGTATAGCTTGTGCGTCAGTCACGACATTTAATTTTTGGATCGTGACAGTCATCTTCCACGTCTGTGCAGATCTTCCACGTCTGTGCAGATGCGAAGAATGTTACGCGCCATTTTTTGTTAGTATGAAATGTAAGTACCATTGTATGAAATTTAAGTATCATTTTTGCATTCAAAAAACAACTTTTAAAAATCTACAGTATACAAACTGAATTCGCATAAACAAATATCAACCGCACACGTCAAAATTATAAGATATGTTATAAAAAGCTTCTCAGGAAATAAAAAAATAAAAAAAAAACTTTATGTTTGTAATTATTACTCCCTCCGCTCATTTGTATAAATTGTTTGTTCTTATTTTCTTATCGTTTTCAAATTTCAATAAAATGTTAATTGTTGTTTTGTCATTAATACCTTTTTTATTTATTATGAAGAAAGAAATATGCAAAATGAATAATAAATAATTAAAAATTATTATTGGATAAATAAAGATAGTTACATAGAGTAAAAATTAATTGTTTGCTTGGTATGTGTAAAAAACTTTGAAGTGGCAAGTAAGTAACCGAAAAAAGTATCCTGATCCTGTGTGTAGTTTATCCAAAACAATGCAAATGAAAAAGGCTGAAATTAGGCGATTCCCAGAGTGCAATCGTTGATTATTGAGAACTTTTTTTAATATTTAATTTTTTGTGGTGTTGTGAATTTGTTTATAGAACCAAAAGGACCAGATGTTCCATTACCTTAAAGTAATTCCTTTAGCAGCCACTGCTCAACAAGAATATAACAGTTGAAGGGGATTCCGTGTAATAAATGAAATTCACACTTTGAACATGTTATTTAATTTTATTTATTATTGGTTGCTTGGCTAGATAAACTTGATATTGCCATTGAAATCAAAGTTGAACACGTTAAAAATCCGATTCTTTTATACGCCTCACTAATTGGAAGTCTAAAGTATTACCTTTCAGGTTCAATTTATGCCACTTTTTTTGAATTTATCTGTGCACAAAATAGTATATTGTAATATGTATATATTTATTTTTTACCGTTTAATAAAAAAGTCCCATTATATCTCACGTGGTCCAATTGTGTGGCTCAAACAAATTTGTGTATATAGTATAAAACTTATTTCAATTGTGTATTATAAATTGATACCATTTTCTTGTCAGACTTTTACTTTGGTGAGGAAACAGACTAATTAATAAATGATAATATTTTGTCTTATATGATGTTAGGTACAACAGAAAATGGTAGTTTTGGTTTGGTTTGTTGTGACTGGAGTTTAGTCTTTTTATCGATTTGTTGAATAAACGGTGAAGTACACCTCATAAAAATAGATAAGAAAAACATTATATATTGTATTTGTAATGTTGAATCTACTGCAATAGTAAAATGTTAACCAAATTTGATATAATTGATTGTTGAATTATTTTAAAAATATAAAATTACATGAGGTTGTCGTTGGAATCATTTGGCCCACTAATCACTTTTGTGTAATTAAATTAAATATATTGTAAAAAATCATAATAGCGGATTTGATTTTAAGACGAGGTGTGATGGCCTTATCCTGGAATTGGCCCACTAATCACATTGGTTGGTTATGCATCTTCCAAATTAGAATCGTTCAATCATATCATAGATGGATTGTCCTCTATTTTAGTTTTGTTTTAACTATTTATTCACATTCTACTTGTTTACCGTTAGAAGTTATTTCATGAATTTAAAAATAAAATATTTTTGCCTTCATGACTAGTGTTTGGATCCCTACATCACTCCACATTAGGTGAGGACTATTATGTAAAATTAAAATTAGTAAATTGAGAATAACTTATAATTGACGGTGGTTAAATTAATAGAATATCAATAATGTTATATTTTTTTATAGAAATCTAAAAAATTCATCATTATCTTCAAACAAAACTTAGAAAATTTGTATTCGTCTTCAACAAATTTCATATTTTCATCAAACTAATAACTCAAATCTTCAAATAATCTCATATTTTCATCTCCAACAACATCAAATTCATTAAATAAATAACTCACATTTTAAGATTTAGGTTAATGATATTTGATTTAGAGAATGATAAAAAGAAGAAGAAGAAGATATTATCTTGGTGATTTGGGAATCAAATCTTATAATGTGAATTCTTTATTTGATGTTAGTGATGAATATTTGAGTTATGAATTTGATGAATATATGGATTTTTTAAAATTAATAATTAATTTTATAGATTTTATTTGAAGATGATGATGAATTTTCTAAGTTTATGTAAAAAATAATAATATTGTTGACATTTTTTA
>JBBPBR010000003.1:18940601-18951932 GCA_037974775.1 Cicer pinnatifidum | reverse complement strand
ATATTTGTCCCGTATTTTTTTTTATATTTATTAGTAATAAATATTTGTCTCATGTTATTGTATATATCAAAGCAAAATATTTGTTCCACATTTTTTTTAATATTTGTTAATTAATGGCAAAGACTTGTTATGTGTATTTTAATATTTATCATTGACAAATATTAGTTCTGAAATTTTTTACATTTATCATTAATAAATATGTGTCTTGTGTTTTTTTATTCATCAATTATAAATATTTATTCGACATATTTTTAATATTCATCAATGACAAATATATTTTCGGTATTTTTTAATATATCAGTGATAATTATTTATCTCATTTGTTTTTATATTTATTAATGATAAATATTTGTCACATATATTTTATATTTATCAATTACAAGTATTTATCTTGTCTTTTGGTATGTCTCAATGACAAATAATTCTTCGGTATTTTATTATGTGTAACATATTTTAGACCACAAAATACTTCATATCTTCTCAAGTATGATGTGAGTCGGAGTGAGGAGTGTTCAAGTGTTACTACTCTGAAAAATGATGTGCCCTTGATTGTATATGTAAGATTAAATTATATTTGCACGTTGCAAACACACAAGAATCAAAATAAACCATTCTTTGGATGATGCTAATTTAAGGTAATTGGTAAGTGTTTCTATTTGTTTTGAACTTAATTTTGTTGTTTATGGTTGTAATAGGCATTTTTGTAACTTTTTCGTGTAAGAGAATGAATGTTTGAGTCGCACACTCACTCACAGTAAACATGCACAATGTGCAAATGCAGAGAATAAGAAAAAGATTTGGCTTTGGCTTCATTCAATTAATGAAATCTGTTACAAGAGATGGAAAACTGACTCTAAGTTAATCAGCTCGTATGAAATATGAAAGTGATGAATACTCAATTGGAGGGAACTAAAGAAGCTATGAAAATTCAAATAGGGAGGGACGTGAAAGATAAATTTAGTAAATTTGATATTGATGTCATGAAAACACAATTGACTATGGTTGTATCGTTATTCATTTTGTAATCGGAAGAAATGTATTAGTTAGATTTAGAGTATGTTTGGTTTTCCATTAGAAACCTTAAACTTAGATATTACCACTAGCGTGTTTGATTTTACAAAATGATGTTTAGTTTAAGAATTTAATTTATATGCACCGTTACTTTAAATAATTTTTACATTTTCAGTCAATTACAAGCGTTACATTAATAGAAATATTTGACTTTCATAAAACTACCTTTAAAGTCATCATATGAATTATTGTAAATTTGTAATGTATCGAGTAAAATTGTATACAATGTCGAGGTGCATAACAATTAAACTCTTAATTTAAAAAGTACGAGTTCACTAAACATTACCTGGCGATATAATGTGTCATTTTATTACTAGACCAAACCATTGAAGTTATTTAAAATTACTTTTGATTGATATAATCTAAACAAAATTAGAGAAAAGTATCCAAACATAAATCACATTAGAGAAAACTCATTTTGAACATTACCTAAATGTGACTAGAAGGATGAATTTGTAGAGGTTGGTCACTTATTGGAGGTTTAAACAGAGGCATCGGTGATCAAATTGATTGTGTGCCAAACAATGAAGAAGGATTTGGGGTAAACAGAGGTGCTAGTGGTCAGAATGATTGTGTGGGGTTATGGGAACATATATGCTAACTGGAGTTGGCCTTACAAATAATGGCATCAATGAGGTAAATTTTTGTCTCAAATATTCAATTTACATATATGTGTATGTGTGGTATATGTGAATTTAAGATAGTAGAGATTATACATACGTGAATTTATGGAATCTATATTTGTTTTTGGTCTTTTAATTCAAGGAAATAGTTGTGAGTTGAGTTTACGTAACATTTAGAAATTTAGAATTTACTTGTAGTCTCTGTATCGAGTTCATGTAACATTTGTTAGGTATACAAAGTGCAATCTCTGATTCGAATCAGATTTTCTGTATATGCAAGATTTAGATATCAAATCTCTGACTACTTGGTTAATGTGAGTTCCCTACCCCTTAGACCAACCCATTTTTAATAGGTCGAATACAAGAAAAGAACCAGAAGACAGTGTAGCATTTATTCATAGAGAGCAAGCTCCAATACAAACTTTGAGAATAACTCTTATATGTATGCATGTTGTTCACTAATGCCAAAAATTCAAGGACATGTCTTAGGACATTTCAAAAAAGTAATGAAGGAGGCAAGATGGCAGAGATTCTAATTATCCCATGGCAAATTTCTGAGTCCAGCTTCTAGCAGTGGACTCATACTTAACTTTGTCAGCCTTGCACATATGAGCAATTTCAGGCACAAGAGGGTCATCGGGATTTGGATCTGTTAGCAGAGAACATATAGAGAGCAGAACCTGTATCATCATTTTTAACAATCAAGTCAGCATTTATATAAAAATAGAAATAAGTTAATGGCATCAATGAGGAATGTTTTACACCTTGGATATGGTGAGAGCAGGACTCCACTGTTCTTTGAGTATGTCTAGGCAAATATTTCCATTGCTGTTAATGTTTGGATGGAATACCTTGGTCCTGAATGCAACCTGCAAAATCATTTTTTATACTAGCCATTGAACATCAAGATTTCAAATCAAACCATTCTTGATATTGCAGAGAACCGAAGTCAAATATAGTTGACGCAGCCTCAATGGATGTTACGTGGTGACAAAACATAAAAAATCTTGATGCGGTAATAGACCTTTTTAGAAAGAAAACCATGTTGTACATAACAAATCATAAAGGACACCAGAGGAAGGAGGATCAGGGTTCATAATCACTGATTTATTAACATTTGTCTATTAAAAAAAACATAACAAATCATAGACATAAACAATCTGAAGTGGAATACAAACATATCTTATTAGGCTATTACACAAAAAAAGGAAGAGACTTCTTGCCTATCCAGAATAACTTATTAACAAGGTGCAGCTGAATTAAAGAAAACATGTGTGAGAGTGTTTTAAAAGTTTTTGGTGTATACCTTGGGAGGTTTGAAGGGATAATCAGGAGGGAAATGAATAGTGACAAGGAAAACACCACCAGCATACGGACTATCATTTGGACCAATAATGGTTGCTTGCCAATGGAACATGTCCTCTCCCACAGGGCCTGAAACCCATCATAACATAACAAGCATATTACAATACACTTATTGTTAAATAACCCAATTCAAATTGGGAGCTTCTTTTCCCATCTTCACAGACATTTCAAAAGTATACCAGAAAAAAAACTCGGTTTTACGTCGTCCAGAAATATACTTCGAGACAAAAGCATAGTTTTTTTTGTCTGAAAGAATACTACTGGACACAGATGATTTTTTAGAAACATTGAGCAGGAAAAAGAATATCTCTTCAAGATTCATTAAAACTCTTTACCTGCACTGCATGAAGTTGGTGGATCTCTCTGCAAGTCCTTGAGCTCCTTTAGTATTCTCTTGGAAGCCATATTTAAGTGGTTCTTAGTATGGAATGGAGATTACTAGCATACTACAAGAAACAAAATAGGTTGCAGGTATATTTAATGGAGCATATAGTCGGTGTTGGAGAAGAGACATTGAGAGGAATCAATGCAATAGTTCCATTTGTCTGTTTTTTACCAATGGAAGTGGGTACAGTATATATTCCTCAAGAAAGAAAGATAAGATTGAAGAATAAAGGGTGTTTGCCATATTACTTTGTATTTTTGCCGCTTTCAATCATGATATAATTAGAAGAGTATATTTTTTCACCTTTCAAAATTGCTTCGAAAATATACTTTAAAAAAATATAGTTCTTTCTACGAATAATTGCATATTACTTTGTATTTTAGCCGCTTTCAATTAAGATATAATAATTGGTCATTAGTCATATTCCAACTACTTGGCCAACCCACTAGGATTGAACTAGTGGTGAGAAGTTTGAATAATTTTTGAGGTCCTCAATTCAAACCTTGCTGTCCATTCACATAAGATCCTTCTATAGGAAATTATATCTAAAAGTTAAATGTTGAATCTACAAAAAAGTTTATGAAGAATTAATTATATAGTTTGGTTTACTATTTATAATTACAGAAGTCCAACATCTCTTGATGGTTGACTCTTGAAACCTTTCTTTTTGTTCTTTTTTGCCTTAGGTACTACTTGCCTTGTTAAATATAATGTATTGATGCCAAAACAAGATACCCAGTAATTGGAGGGTTAATAAAATCCAACCCACATCCAAAAAGAAGAAATGAGATCCACAATTTGCTCCTCGGCCCGTTCAGTCCACCAATTCAGTATCTGATCAAGTTGTAAGAAGTGAAAGATGACTTGAGTTTTGTTTTTTGAATCATCCAAAATAATGTGTTGTCATGTGCAAGCATAAAGTTGTTGAAAGCTTCATGGTTTTGTCTTGTCGAGTAAACCACCATATTCATCTCGAACTTTGTAAGATGTTCACAAATAAGTTCGTGAGATTACAAATATTTCAAATATGTCTCTAACTCTATCAAAGAGTACTCACATTCTTCCTTCTATCAAACTTCGTTGATTAACATTGTTTTATTAACGGACCAGATAGTAAGTTGTTAAATATAGAGATTTAATCGTTAGTAAATGATTAAATATAAAAACCAACTAGCCATGGTATATATCTAATATATGATATAAGAACAGAAACCAACTAGACATGGTACATATCTAATATTTGATATAAGGATAGGTGTGAGCAACACTTGATAGAGTCAAAGAAAGACGTATTTAAAATATTGGTAATCTCAGACTTATTTGAGAGTGTCTATCATGGAGGAATTTGGTAATTTACTCTTCCTTTATTATTCTTATCAGCTGACTTTCCATTTTAAAATAAATAAAAGGTGTAATCACTAATCCTGTGCAGTTGTCATAAGGTTTTATGACAAGTTAACTAATACCACCTGAACTTTGGATTACAAATTAGAACTTATAATACTACAATATTCACTTGAAAACAAATGATGGAACATATCAATGAACAAACCAAACTATATTCAGGCTATTAAACAGCTAACATAATTAATTACATATACTTAGTTCACAACCAAAGCCACATATGCAAGCACTTCCTAGATTAGATTACAATGTGAGTAAAACCCCTGTCCACAATTGGAGATGGCCATTTAATAATCAATACAACAGGTAAAAACATCCCAGAGAAACACAAGAGTTGTTGTACACACCAAACATGTTTGAAATTATGACTTTACATATATCCTTCAGCCAGAGACAAATAGCTTGATGCTTATAAGCAAACCTTATGTAGTTAGGACTCAGTTGGACACGTCGATTCCTCCATGTAGGTTGAAAATAGGGTAAGATATAGAATCAGAATGGCAAAGACTACCAGGAAATGGTTACTATCATGTCATCCTCTCCACGAACTACAATAACTGAAGATCACAAAATGGAACAAGCTTTTTGCCCCTTTCTCTTAGTTTTCTTTTGCTTTGGCGGCTGTAGAACTACTTTGATGGCCGCATCAAAAACAGCCTTCACATTCTGTATCCAAAGGTTAATATTGATATGGTCATGATATTCTTTAATCTCCAGACTTTTCAAATAATCAAATAACATATATGTACCTTTTGTGTTTTGGAACTACATTCAATGTAAACTGGAGCACCAATAAGTTTTCTCAGTTCCTCACCCTTCAGAAAATACAGTAAATCAGACCAATAACCTATAAAGTAAGCTGATGCCTAGTTACAAGCAAACAAAGACTAAGACAACGATTAAATCAAAAACGAAGAAAAAGCAATTAATAGTGTGTGTGTGTGTGTAGGAAGCACTATCAAATAGCGAAGTACCTGTGCTGTGGTGATTGGCACCGCACCAGGATGGTCTTGAAAGAATTGCTTATCATCCCGAAGATCTACAAGACATAGATTTAGTTGCCATTAAATGCCCTAGCAAACAAATCACGATAACTTTATAACGAAAATTACGAAACCATCAAATAAATACATTTAATTTAAGTTTAACACTATATGTAGGAGGAAACACATTCCAAAAGTAACTGTGAAAACTATCAACAGCAAACTTTCAGAACAGAAGCTGTTCAATTGTTACAGACTATTAGAAAAATAAATTCTGACTAGTTATGAAGTCAAGGACCTAACATGTCATGCACTAACTCCACCAAGGTAACTACTCGTGAGCTAAGAATTTGCACTTTCTCTGAGTTTAAACTTCTTTATACACTTTGTAAGTACAGACTTTACAAGCTTTATCCGTAACCACTCGTGCAGCTTGAAAACAGTGACCCTATACTTGCCTTTTAGTTTTACATGAAGTAAACATCAAACAAAGATGAAAAATCACAAAGGTCGTTCTATGTCTTAGACGAAAACTTAAGAATACATATTCATTGAAATTCATGGTTATAACTTAGATCCAAACCAATTATTCCATGACTGAGGTAAGCATGGAAAGAACGCCATTCTCAAAATCTCAACTGAATCACAATTCACAAAGCCAGGTCATCAAGGGCAAGATATAACTGAAGTAGCTCCAAATTCAAGAGTTTGGGTTTAATAAATAAATAACTTTCCCAACAATTAAAAAATGAAAAACATAGCAAGAGTAAGAGAAAACTATCAGTATGGTCATTAAAGATAGAAACTTCACAGAATCAGGGAAATGTTATTATGCTTCTCTGCCACAAAAGGAGCACATCAAACATGCAAACATATTTAGAGAAGGAGCGAGAATCTAACCAAGTTTTGTTCCAACGAGAATAATTGGAACACCAGGAGCATAATGCCTCAACTCAGGAATCCACTAGAAAAAGATGGGGGAAATTAGTCCAGAGTAGAAGAGAACAGCATAAAAAATAAAAATTAAAAATACAAAGATAGCTTACTTTCTTGGCGATATTTTCATAGCTGGCCCTGCTTATGAGTGAGAAAGCAAGCAGGAAAACATCCGCTCCACGATAGCTTAAGGGTCTTAATCTATTGTAATCTTCTTGGCCTGTTCCATAAGTTGAAAATATTATTATATCAATTACTACACAATCCTAAATATACAAGTCAAATGCGGTAGTATAATCACGATACTAAAACGTACCAGCAGTATCCCACAAACCCAGATTTATAGTGCTCCCATCCACAACTACATTTGCACTGAAATTATCAAAGACAGTAGGCACATAGTCCTGTAGCCGATGCATCACAAATAAACAAAAGATGTCACCATTACTTACAGATTACTACATCAAAAATCATCCTCATCTGTTAGTCAATTGTAAGTCAAACAGTAGCAATCTTTTTGAAGATTATTGCATCAACCAAAAAACAAAAAGGATCAAAGTCCTAATGTCTAAAAATAGCAATATCACCATAACAGAAATCGATATAGTATCTGATAATCGAAATCAACATTAAAAGATTCAATCAATCTATTTCTATTTTCCACTTTCCACCCAACAAATTTAAAACCGGTCCAATTAAACAACCGTATTTAAAAAGGGCATATAACAAAACTGATGGAAAAAGATCCCAAATTTTGTCAATTTTAAAGAAAACATAGCATCAGCAAATCCAAATCAAAGGTCCAGACCATGAATCAAGAAAATTTTACGACCCAAAAAGAGAAAGAAAGAAAGAAAATGAAATATGAAAAATAAAAAGCAAACCCATTTCTTATTTTGGAAAAACAAGTAGCTTCAATCAATTTATTTTTATCACAACATCAAAAAGCAACAAAATAGAACTTGAAGATAACATAAAAAAAAAAAATGAAGCTTTCTCTGTTAATTGTTAGAGAAGAACAGAACTGACCGTAGGGAAAGTGTTGCTGGTGTAGGAGATAAGCAAACAAGTCTTGCCTACGGCACCGTCACCTACTGTAACACACTTTATGAACCTGGACCCACTCATTTTTATGTTTCTTGTTGTTGTATAAACCCTAATTACTCATGTGGTAATGCTGTTGTGCGTTGAAGTTCGAACTTGGTGAATGAATGATCAAGAAGAAGGGATGAAGGAGAAAAAGGGTCAGTGAAAAAGGCAAAAAATATTTAATTTTTTTGGTACAGACAGGGGCTGATCCTGCCTATTGTAAAGCCAGCTCTTGCCAGCTAGATAATGTTTTTTTTCAAGGAAAAAATAATAACATTTGATATAACTTTTCTTTCTTTCTTTTTTTTATATGACTTTTCAGTTCATCTTTCTACCACATTTTTCATATAATACATCCAATAACTCTATATAATTTGATTAACAGTTTTTTTTTTTATATGAGAAAGGAAAAATAAAGCGAAAAAAAAAAAACTATTATATAATAAAAGAGACTTAGAGCATGATAGATATTGAACTTTTAGATATTGATATGACTCAAGAAATTTAATATGTAATTTAATAAGTTATAACTAAATTTATAAAGTGAGATATTTTTTATTTTATAAATTGATTTTATAAGGTTAAATTAAATTAAAAAAAATGTATTAAAATATAAAAATTTAAAATGGTATTAAAATGCATCTATTTGAACCACTGGTATATCTATGCATCAAACTTCATAGTAGTGAGGGATGGAGTATATTGGAAAAAATCTCAAGTCTCACGTGGAATTGAGATGAAGCTTAAAGCAAGTGTATAAAAATGGCATCTCTCACTTTGCCAGTAGATTTTGTAAGGATGAATAATACTAAGATAAAGGATAAAAACATAATATGACCATGATCAATAGTATGGAATGTATGGTGGGATCTTGTTGTGGACATAGCGTTATAGTGATCACGTCAAAGTATTCAATAGTTTTTTTTTTAAATAACGTATACAAAAATTAAAATAAAAAGTTATAATATAATTAAAAAATATACTTAATTTTTGCAACTAAAAGAATCCCATTTCCAAACAAAAAAATTATAATTATTAATTTCATTATCCAACCTAAATTTTAATCGAGTGGGTTGCGAGATTTTCATTTAATAATATATAAATCAAATTAAATAATTTAACAAAACAAAAAATTTAATCGAAACTAATTCTATTAGTTTTTTTTTCTTCTGTGTTTCAATCCTAACTTAACCAAACATAATAAATCCAAAATCTATAAGTTTGGGTGTGGTTTCATGTAATTTAAAATGAACCACTTGATATTGGAACAAAATCCTTATATGTTATTCACACTATATCAATATTAGTAATTTAAAAAATGAATTATATTTAAGTACTATTTTAATGATTATATTTTTTTTGTCATTGTAGTTAGTGCATTTTTCTTAATAATAAAAAAAATCTAGTGTTTAGAAAGTGTCTTTATTTTTTAATGATTCAATATCTCTCTCCAATAAATAATAAAAGATGAGTTGTTGACCAATAAAATGTGATAGAATTAAAGTAAATCATATATATCATTTAGTTTGATTTTCGTAAAATAAAAAATGTTGCAACTTAACTATCTTTTTTATTTAGCTATTTTCTTGTCTAGAAAACAAATCTGAAGGATTTGTTACATCCTTTAACTCCATTTCTCCCAATCTTGTGTAGGCTCTCAGTCTGCCATTGCATTTGTTAATTTGTTGTGTTTATATTTGTAAATTACAACTTAAAAGTTTGTATATAATATTATATATTTGATTTATCAATTTAAAATTTTAAAAATTGATCATGACAATATTTTTGTTCAAACTCTCTCAAACTGAGTGTGAGGAATATATTGAAAAAACACAAGCATATCAAATTTTAAAATAAATAAGATTATAACTATTTATTAAATAAGATTGTAACATGATACATCTTTGTCTATTAATTAGTGTTGAAAAAACTATTTTTCATATATTTTATAACTATTTATTATTATAAATTTAGTGATTAGGTGGATGATAGAGAGATTTAATATATTCTATCTCATATGTTTTCACTATTTTTTTTTTCTTGCATGGATCATTCTATCCAATCAAGCAATAACAATAATGAAGGACAGTTTTTTAATGTCTCCGTTTTTGTTTATATATTTTGAATTTTCCTAATTCATCTCCGCATACAAATAAAGTATAGATAAGTGTGAAAAAGAGGAATAAGATTGGAATGGACAAATGCTTGTATCTTCATAAAATCCACATGGAAGACATGAAAAGATTGAGAAGTGAGAAAGAGGTTAAAGGAAAGCAATAACTCTTGTGACAATAATATCACAATTCGTCCCCAAAGAGAATAGCACACGATTTTCCTTCATTAGGAAGGGACGCTCCATTAATTCGTATGGACTGTTATGCCCTTGCCTTTTAGAAGCCAAGCACACCTACTAAATGCAAAAATAGAAAAAATATAGTGCAATTGGTTTGAGCTCATGGTTAAAAAATTGGAAAACCAAAATTCAAATTTCGACCAAGAAAAAAAAAATAACTATCATAATTAATTTCTAATTTTAACCGTTTTAAAAATACATTTTACATTGATTAAAGACTCTATAAAAAAAAACAAGTATATCTTAGAAATACAAACAAGTTAAACGCCTATTAAAATAATAATTACTTTTTATTTACTCAAATAATATTTTAAGAACACTGTAAAATCTAACGGAGGAAACTACTCTAAAGTAGAGTTAGTTAATAAAGCAATATTAGCATATGAGTCATAAATATATTTTGTAGCATTGGTCCTTTTTGGTCCATGACACTCCACAAAAATAGTAAATTTGGATTATTATATCCAAATATTTAAACTCAAGTATCATTAAGCTTATGTGGACTATATAGCAGTTCTCATAAAATAAAATTGCTTAAAATGAATAGTTTGTTGAGCATGATGTCAAAATCAATAGTTGTGTTGTGGGAGGTGGGGCTAGTGGTACCCTCTCACCTAATGAGATTAGTTAGAGTTATCCTATAAAGTCTTTTTTGGGTGTGACCACATGGTTTTAGGTTCATCTGCCACTGATTAAGCAAAGGAACGATCATCCAAATTCCAATAGTATTTAAAGCCAATCAAACAAAGGAAGGAAAAGACAATTTGATTAATAAATTATGCAAATAAAGTCAAGTGAGTTTTTTTTTTTTCTTTCAGATTTATCTAAAACAAGTAAGACATGGTAGGTATCTAAAATAAGTAAATATTATGTAAGATATATTTTAATTTTATTTTTTTCAACAACTAATGTTAGAAGTTTGTAATGTGAATATTTTTACTTTTAGTTGTGGGTATAGATTGAAGTCACGACTTTCTTATCACTTCACTTTAACCACCAAATAAATATTATATTTTTTTGTTATAAAATTGAATTAAAATATAATTTTAACTAATTGATAATATTATAATAATAAAAAATATACAATAATAAATATAATTATTTATTAAGAATTGAATTTAT
>JBBPBR010000003.1:18918056-18939990 GCA_037974775.1 Cicer pinnatifidum | reverse complement strand
TTATGTCATATCAGATTAAATAATAGTGAGCAAAGAATTTAATACACTCACAATTAATAAAAAGAACAAAAATGGAGTAAAGGCATTTCTTAAATTTCTAGGGTATAGACTTTTTTAAATACTATATAGATATAGAAGATTTATCCCTAAACCAATGTGAACAAGAGTCAATGACCGGATTTTAAGCACCTACCAAAATATACACAATTTTGGATTGATGTTTTCTTTTTTTACAAATTAAATATATATTTAGTTCTTTTATTTATTTTAAAAATGATCAAAGTAAGTTTGTTAATGTAACTTACTCTATTTTGTCTAGTGTTTTACTCAAAGTCATATTGATATATAGCTTATAAAGTAATGATATAAGCCTACTTTGTTTTGGACTATACAAAGGATTAGACCAAATTTTCGTAAAAAATTAAAGAATTAAATGAAACTTGTTTTTAAATATATTTTTATTTATCAAAGTCAACATTGTATCAACACTTTATACAACAATCTCGTTTTCTTCTTAAATCAACACATAAAACAAAACAATTTCATTTCTTAAACATCATTACATATCAAAATACAAATTAAACTAACACATAATAAATCAATACAATTAAAAACACCAAATTTTCTTCCATTGCATGAACAAAAACATTTTTTGAAACTAGTTTCCATATTCACAAGTACGCGAGGAAGAAGACGAATTAAATTTGTTCACAATATTCACCTATTTCGCACAACCAACAATTTTTTTTTTGGAAAAGATGACTTTTAATGAACCATAATTAATTAACTTAGGAAAGAATAATTGAAGTGAGAAAACCTTTCATGGACTATATACATTTTATTCATCGAAACAAATCTCCAAATTCATAAGGATGTGAGGAATAAAACTAACTGAATTTATTCCCTTTACACTACAAGAATTGGTTAATTTTGTGATGACCAAAAGCCCTCACAAAGGGCAAAAAATAGCCACAAAGGTGGCTTTTGTGAGGGCCAAAGGCAGCCACAAATAAGCTGGTCACAAAATTTTGTGAGGGCTTTTGCAGCCACAAAGTGCCTGAAACAGGTTGGATTTTGTGAAGGCTTTTGCAGCCACAAAGGAGAGGATTTTGTGAGGGCTTTTGCAGTCACAAAATTCACGCTGACTGGATTTTGTGAGAGCTTTTGGCCGCCACAAAATCTTGCTGACTGGATTTTGTGAGGGCTTTTGGCCGCTACAAAATCTTGCTGACTGGACATTTGTGAGGGCTTTTGACCGCCACAAAAGCAAACGTAAAATATAAATTAATTTTTATTTCAATTAATATAATTAATATATTTAATATATTCTGTATTTAATATAATTAACATAATTAATATTATATATAATAAATTAATATAATTATAATTAATATATTTTTAAATTAATATTAAAATTTAAATTATAATTAAATTAAATTTGAAATATAATGTAATAATAAATTAAATTTAATATATATATATATATATAATAAAATAATCTTAATATAATTAAAAATTTAAAATAAAATATTTAAATTAAAAATAAAGATTAATAATTAAATTATTTAAATAATAAAATATTAATTATAAAATATTTAAATTAATAAAATTTAATAATTATAATTAAACATTAATTTAAATATTAATAATAAAATATTTAAATATTTAAATTAATAATTATAATTAAACATTAATTTAAATTAATGTAAATTATAAATAAATTATAATTTAAATTAAAATTAAATTAAAATTTAAATAAAATTAAAATTAAATATTAAAATTAAATATTAAATATTAAAATTAAAATAAATATTATATGTATATAAAAACATATTATTAATAATAATTAAAGCTAGCTATAGCAATCATGATAAAATCAAATAAAACATGCATTCCAAAATTATCAATTAATGTCTTACAAACCCAAAATTAGCAAATAATGTCTTACAAAGTGGAAATTAATTAAACACACATTAATAATGTCATACAACCCAAAAATAAATTATGAAATTCTTCAAATGATCACATCAATCCTCATAATAATTCGTCTGATCAGCTCCACTCCCACCATCATTATTTCCTGCATTCATACCCGACGAAAGAAGTCCTTCAAAAGTATTATGCATTTGTGTTGGAGAAGACATCATGCTTTGAAATTGAATTTCATCTTCAATGGCACCACCAGTAGTCGAAGGAGGAGCCCTAACTGGATGAGGTTGATTTAAATCTGGTCTGATCAACCCAGCTGTTGGCATAGTCGGTCAGTATGCAGTTTGATAATCTAGTTGAGGTTGAGGAAGTTGATGTGAAGATGATGGAGCATATTGATAATTATGAAAATATTGTTGTTGCTGAAACATTGGCGGCTGTTGTTGCTGGAAGGCAGAGTTCGATGGATCATGTTGCTGTTGTTGTTGGAAAGTTGGAGGCGGTTGATGCTGCTGGGAGTATTGGGAGTAACTCTGTTGCTGCTGGAAAATTGGTTGTTGGTGCAAGTATGGAGGCCGAGACGGGAACTGCTGATGAAAGACAGGAGGAAATGAAAATTGTTGTTGTTGAAATTGTTGCTGCTGCTCTTGAAACCTCTGTTTCCATTCCTCATTCAGTTTATCAATTGCAGCTTGTATCAGCTGCTGTGTCCTTTCTTCTTGCTCACTTGCCCATTGCTCCTTTAACTGATCAAGATTATCTATCGTTATACAAACCTATATAAAATTTTAAATGATGTTTTTTTAAAAATCAACACTAATAATCAAGACTTATTTAAAATAAAAAATAATAATATCATCAATTTTAATAATGTTTTTTTAAATAATAATTATATTAAAACCAATATATTTTAACCGTGGTTTGAAACTTTAATTTATCATATATTAATATGTAAACAACATCATTACTATTTTTTTAAAAAATAAATATATAAAACTAATTTAAATATATATATTACTAATCTATATTTTAAAAATAATATATATATATAAATATATATATATATATATATACTAATCTAAATTTAAAATATATAAAATACTAACTTGAATACCGAGTAGCGTCTGACTTCAAGCTTTCACTCACGTACGATGCTTGCAAGTCTTCGAAATAATTAACAAGCACTATAAAAATAAAAATCAATAACATTAATTAGTTATATCATATTAAAAAATAAAATTATAAATTAATTACATATATAATATAAATTAATTAAATACATAGTATAAATTAAACTTACCAAATTTATATGATGAGTAATTTGTAGAGAGAAGGAGGAGAGAATAGTAAGATATAAGTGTTAGAGAGAAGTTGTATTGTGAAAATGAAGTAGGAAGATGGGAGGTATATATATAGGATTTGCATTGGGCCTTTGTGGCGGCCTAGCCCGTCAGAAAAGCCAACGGTACACTATATTTGTGGCGGCCTTGCCCGTCAGAAAGCCAACGGCTAGCAAGGCATTTGTGGCGGCCTTTGCCGCCAGTAATGCCAACGGATATGTCCAGTTGTGACGGCCTGAGCGGCCAGAAAATCCAGCTGGATTTACGCGTGATTTGTGGCGGCTTTTGTAGCCAGAAACGTACACGTGCCAAATCCTTTGTGGCGGCATAGGCCGCCACAAATACCCTGGTCCCATAATAACTTTGTGACGGATCTGGCCCTCACAAATTCATTTTTTGTGGCTGTAAAATCCCTCACAAAATCCTTCTGGATTTTGTGGCTGCCTAAGCCCTCACAAAATCACAATGTTGTGATTTTGTGAGGGTTTAGGCAGCCACAAAATTCAGTTAAATATTTAAAAATTTGTGAGGGCTTTTTCAGCCACAAAAAATGACCAATTTCAATTTTAGCCTTTGTGAGGGCTTTTTCGGTCACAAATTTGTGAGGGTTTTATTCGGCCACAAAATATTTATAAAGTTGGCCACAAAATAGAGAAATTCTTGTAGTGATATTTATCTATTCCAAATAAACTACTAGAAATTTTTTAGAAATATAGAGTTTTGATGAACACTAAATTGATTTGAAAAAGAAGTGGTGAAATGGACAAAGCTTTCAACAACTATATATTGTCTATATGCCACATGACCTAGGTTTAATACCGGTAACACTAACTTAACATAATGGACTAAGTTGCCTTAACTTATCTAAAGTTAAGTCAATAAGTTAAGTTTGAATGATATCAAATTTAATGAATCAAACTGAACATTTAAAATAAGTTAAGAGATTAAAAAGATATTTAAGCATTTTAAGAGTTGTTCTTTGTACCAATAATATTATTTAAAAATAAAAAAATTAGAAAAGGAGAATTTTTATTAATCAATCACTTATGGTTCATTTACATTTGAACTTGATACCTTAAAGTTACAAAACAAAGCTTTTAGATTTGTATCAATAATTATAACAAAAGACAATTGTAGTTTTTGTTTAATAAAAACATTATGTAGTTTCTTTTTTATTTCATATATGTCTCATTCATTATATTATTTTAAATATCTCATTTAAGTTATACATAATCTTAAAGAAGAATAGTTATATTAGTTTTAATAGTGAAATGAGTTATATCTTAAAAAATATCCTTGTTAATAGCATTTAGAAAATGAGTTAGATAAGGAGTAATAAATAAAAATATACTAGTGAAAAAATAATTAATATATTTCATTGTTAACATATAGAGAGAAATAATATAAAAAAAATAAATATAGCAAATAGAACACGAGACAAGCAGATAAATGAGTAAGTGAAAATATGTTTCTCAAGTGAATTTAGCACGACACATTACGCAATTATATGACTTGCTCATGCTCCTCAGCTCTCGTCGGGTATACTTGAAGGTGTTTTAGAGCATCTCTGACAATAAATTCAATAATATGAATTCATTAAATGGGATCCACCGTATCAGATCATTTTGAAATAACTCATTTATTTTTTATTGCAACGGGGAACTCACGAGTTTATTAAATAAGACTCACCACTAACAAGTTATACATTTATTATTATTCGTAAATTAATAAAAAAAAATAATCATAATGACGTAACTACACGCTGACGGACGAACTTCTTTTCTTGTTTGTGATAAAAAAGAAATTCGTAATTTGACGGGAGTTTTAAAGTTGAACATAAGTTGCGTTTAAAATGAGCTGAGCATAGTGTTGGGGAGAAACCGGAGGAGCACCACAATTCGGAATGGGCTAAACAAGGATTTATAAGAGACTTAGACACCACATCTCAACCCAAAACCTTAAGGCATTAGGTATATGGGTCATTCTCCTTATATATCCATTACAGCCGCCATTCCTGGTCAATGTGGGACTAAAGACTCATAATTGAATACCCAACAATCTCCCCCTCAATTATGAGTTCCCACCACTAGACTTGATCCACTTGATCACCGAGTCTAGTCATTTATTGACCACTTGACCACTAGACTTGATCCGAGTCCTTTTTGGTTCACCATTAGACTTGATCCACTTGATCCAAGTCCTTAATTTTGCTCCCCCATCAAGCCGAACCACGGCTCTGATACCACTTGTTGGGGTGAAACCGGAGGAGCACCTCTGATACCACTTGTTGGGGTGAAACCGGAGGAGCACCACAATTCGGAATGGGCTAAACAAGGATTTATAAGAGACTTAGACACCACATCTCAACCCAAAACCTTAAGGCATTAGGTATATGGGTCATTCTCCTTATATATCCATTACAGCCGCCATTCCTGGTCAATGTGGGACTAAAGACTCATAATTGAACTGCTGCTGTCCGAGTTCAATATCTCCCACCTCAGACCTCTGATCGACGATCCAAACGGTCAGAATGAAGTATCACGAGTCACGAACCTGCTGTCCAAATTTCAGCCCGATCCGACGGTGAACGAAGGAGATATCGCGAATCTAGTACAGCTGCTCTGTTTTATGCGAAAATAGGGTTTACTCTTTCTCTCTCACTTTTCTCTTTGCCTCTCTCTCTGAATTCAGCTCTCTCTCTCACTCCCTAATCTGACCCCTCTCCACTTGGTTAAGTGAGACTCGTGGGCTTGCACATATTGGGCCTTTCTCCACATAGGAAGGGAGCCCAAAACCCAACATATCTCCCCCTCACAACTATGTGGAGGTGACCGCCAAACCGGCGATCTCACAACAAGTTTCAAACTTGCTTCTCGGTAATGCCTTGGTCATCATATCAGCACCATTATCATCTGTATGAACCTTGGCCAATTCCAACAACCCAGCATCCAAAGCATCACGTATCCAATGATACCTAACATCAATGTGCTTGGACCTAGAATGAAAGGTTGAATTCTTACCAAGATGAATTGCACTTTGACTATCACAAAATAACAAGTACTTATCTTGAACAAAACCAAGCTCCTGCAAGAATTTCTTCAACCATAACAATTCCTTGCATGCTTCTGTAATGGCAATGAACTCTGCCTCAGTAGTGGACAATGCAACACACCTCTGCAATCTGGATTGCCATGCCACAGCTCCCCCTGCAAACTTAATCAAGTAGCCTGAAGTAGACTTTCTGGAATCAATGTCTCCAGCCATATCAGAATCAGTATATCCCACAAGAGTATGCTTATCACCTCCAAAACAAAGCCTCAAACTGGTAGTACCACGAAGATACCTCAAAATCCATTTCACAGCATTCCAATGCTCTCTACCTGGATTAGACAGAAATCTACTAACTGTACCAACAGCATGTGCAATATCAGGCCTTGTACACACCATTGCATACATTAAACTACCCACAGCAGATGCATAAGGAACTCGTTGCATATCTGATTTTTCAGCTTCATTGAGAGGACTCTGACTAGTACTCAATTTAAAATGACTAGCAAGAGGAGTACTTACAGCTTTAGCATTTTCCATCTGGAACCTCTGTAACACTCTTTCAACATAATGTTCTTGTGACAGCCAAAGTTTCTTCTTATTCCTGTCACGCATGATTCTTATACCAAGAATCTGCTTAGCAGCTCCCATGTCTTTCATGGCAAATGACTCGCCCAATTGCTTCTTCAACCTGTCAATCATGGAAATATTTTTCCCAACAATAAGCATGTCATCAACATACAATAACAAGATAATGAAATCATCATCAGCAAACTTTTTAACAAAGACACAGTGATCAGAAGTAGTCTTCTTGTAGCCTTGCTCACACATAACTGACTCAAACTTCTTGTACCACTGACGCGGAGCCTGCTTCAAACCATATAGACTCTTTCTGAGCCTACACACATAGTCTTCCTTGCCTTTAACAAGAAAACCATCAGGTTGCTTCATGTAAATCTCTTCCTCCAAATCACCATGAAGGAAAGCAGTTTTTACATCCATTTGCTCTACCTCCAAATCAAGAGTAGCAGCCAAACTCAACACAGTTCTAATGGATGACATCTTCACCACAGGAGAAAAAATCTCATTGAAATCAACACCCTTTCTCTGTCTGAAACCTTTCACAACCAATCTGGCTTTATATCTTGGAGATATAGAATTGCTTTCTTGCTTCACTCTAAAGATCCACCTGTTTTCCAAAGCCTTCTTTCCCTTAGGTAGTTTCACCAATTCAAAAGTGTGATTATCATGCAAAGACTTCATTTCATCTTGCATAGCATCCAACCACTTCTTCTTTTCATCACTCTCCATGGCTTCATCATAACATTCAGGTTCGCCTCCATCAGTCAAGGTAACATAGTCATCAGAAGGATACCTAGTGGATGGTTTCCTCTGCCTAGTAGACCTCCAAACTTGAGCTTGAGGTGGTTCAGGAGCATCACCAAGATCCTCATCTTGTGACATCTCATGTTCTTCTTCAGCATCATCATTAGGAACACCAAAATCATCTCCAAGCTGCTGATCACCAACATCACCATGTTGCTCATCATTCTGAACATTATTTTCAGCAGTATCCAGATCATGTGTAGGCATCCGAACTGGATCAACATCAGACAAACCATTATCAATCTCAGGTGTAGTCTTCTCCATCTTATCAATGTCTTCAATGGTTTGATCTTCCATGAACTTCACATCACGGCTTCTAACAGCTTTCTTCTCAACTGGATCAAATAGCTTGTAGCCAAATTCATCCTGACCATAACCGATAAAGATACACTGTCTTGTCTTCGCATCCAACTTGGATCTCTCATCCTTTGGAACATGCACATATGCTTTGCAACCGAAGACACGCAAATGATCATACCTGACATTCTTGCCAAACCAAATCTTGTCTGGCACCTCAGCATTCAAAGCAACTGCAGGACTCAGATTAATAACATGCACTGCCGTGTACAATGCTTCACCCCAGAAATGCTTAGGCAACTTTGCTTCAGAAAGCATACACCTAACTCTTTCAATCAATGTCCTGTTCATTCTCTCTGCTAAACCATTCAGCTGAGGAGTTTTAGGAGGAGTCTTTTCATGTCTGATACCGTGCTGCTTGCAATAAACATCAAATGGTCCACAATACTCACCACCGTTGTCAGTACGAATGCATTTCAACTTCTTGCCTGACTGTCTCTCCACTATAACATGGAACTCTTTGAATTTCTCCAGAACTTGGTCTTTTGTCTTCAAAGCATAGACCCAAAGCTTCCTGGAACAATCATCAATAAAAGTAACAAAGTAAAGTGCACCACTAAATGACTTTACCTTCAACGGGCCACAAACATCAGAATGCACCAATTCAAGCAACTCTGACTTCCTTGAGGAGTGATGTTTCTTGAAGGATACTCTAGTCTGCTTACCAGCCATGCAATGAGAACATTTCTCCAACTCTGCACTCTTTAATCCCGGAAGTACATCCTTTTTAGCTAAAAAATTCAGCCCCTTTTCACTGATATGACTAAGCCTGCGGTGCCACAAAGAAGCCTCCATATCCATGGCATTCACACTGTCTTTAGCAACCAATGCTTTAGTCCAATACAGTTTATTAATTTTCTCCCCTCTGGCCACAACTAAGTTACCTCTGGTGAGTTTCCATTTTCCTGAACCAAAGTGATTATTATAACCACCATCATCAAGCATCTGCACAGAAATCAAATTAAAGCGAACATCTGGAGCATGTTTGACTCCTCTAAGCAACAACTGCACTCCCATGTTGGTCTGCAAACAAACATCACCAATACCAACTACCTTGGACACACCATCATTACCCATCTTCAACACTCCAAAGTCACCAGAAGTGTAAGATGTGAAGAACTCCTTCCTTGGTGTAACATGCAGTGTAGCACCACTATCAATAATCCACATGCTCTCATCTGATACAAGATTGACTGAGTCATAGTCACGGAGAATAATCAGATCATCACAAGTAGCAGTAGTAACACGATCATCATCATCATGATTCTTATCTCTCTGCTTACTGTTATTATTTTTGCTCTCCCTTTTCCATATGAAACAGTTCCTCTGTATGTGCCCAATTTTGTGACAATAATTGCACTCCACATTCTTAAATCTAGGCTTGGACTTACTTCTGTTGTTCTCTCTACTCGCACTTCTGCTATTCTGTCTGTTCCCTTTCGGTTCCTTTCTTTGACTTCGGCCCCTGTTCTCAGTGACAAGTACCTCGGAATGAGATGAAGTACCTTGTGCCTTCCTTCTCATCTCCTCATTAAGAACACTTCCCTTTACACTTTGCAAAGAGACAATACCATCAGAAGCTGAGTTTGTAATTGAAACCCGAAAAGTTTCCCAAGAATCTGGTAGAGTATTCAGTAGCCATAGTCCCAACACTTCATCATCAAATTTGATACCCATACCTGACAATTGATCTAGGAGCCCTTGAAAATCATTTAAGTGATCTGAAATAGAAGTCCCCTCCTTGTACCTCAAATTCATCAAGGAGTTCAACAAATACAACTTATTATTCCCTGATTTAGAAGCATACAAAGATTCAATCTTCTTCCACAAGGATCTTGCATGTTCCTCATTAGCAATGTGATTATAAACATTGTCTTCTACATATTGCCGAATAAAACCACATACCTGCTGATGTTCAAAACTCCAATCCTCATCAGTCTTGGATTCTGGCTTCTCACTAGCAAACACAGGAAGATGCAAATTCTTCACAAATAACAGATCCTTCATTTTTCCCTTCCATAAGTGATAATTAGTGCCATTCAAACAAATCATTCTATTTGTATTTGCCTCCATCATTCAAACAAGTCAAACAACCCCTTAACCAAAGAGCTCTGATGCCACTCTGATGGGAAATTCAACAACAAATACAATAACAACTCTAACAGAGCAATATGCAGCGGATAATTAATTTCCCAAACTTGCAAGAATCTGTGAGGAGCAATCAACAAATAATTACAGCAAATAAAATCACCATCACAAAGGACACAATGATTTTTAACGTGGAAAAACCTTCTCAATGTGAGAAGTAAACAACCACGGGACCAAGCCAGTAATAGAGTTCCACTATGATCAAAATATGGGTACAAGAGAGTTTCAAATATGGCACAAATTCGTGCTCAGTAACCAACCAAAAACAGCAAGGTAACTAGCACAACAATCAGCCAAAACAATGAGAAAACAGGCATGAAATTGAGAACAAAGTTCAGCAAAAAAACCAGAAAAACTGCTACTGTCCGAGTTCCGTTTCTCCCACCTCAGACCTCTGATCGACGATCCAAACGGTCAGAATGAAGTACCACTAGTCACGAACCTGCTGTCAAAATTTCAGCCCGATCCGACGGTGAACGAAGGAGATATCGCGAATCTAGTACAGCTGCTCTGTTTTATGCGAAAATAGGGTTTACTCTTTCTCTCTCACTTTTCTCTTTGCCTCTCTCTCTGAATTCAGCTCTCTCTCTCACCCACTAATCTGACCCCTCTCCACTTGGTTAAGTGAGACTCGTGGGCTTGCACATATTGGGCCTTTCTCCACATAGGAAGGGAGCCCAAAACCCAACATATCTCCCCCTCACAACTATGTGGAGGTGACCGCCAAACCGGCGATCTCACAACAAGTTTCAAACTTGCTTCTCGGTAATGCCTTGGTCATCATATCAGCACCATTATCATCTGTATGAACCTTGGCCAATTCCAACAACCCAGCATCCAAAGCATCACGTATCCAATGATACCTAACATCAATGTGCTTGGACCTAGAATGAAAGGTTGAATTCTTACCAAGATGAATTGCACTTTGACTATCACAAAATAACAAGTACTTATCTTGAACAAAACCAAGCTCCTGCAAGAATTTCTTCAACCATAACAATTCCTTGCATGCTTCTGTAATGGCAATGAACTCTGCCTCAGTAGTGGACAATGCAACACACCTCTGCAATCTGGATTGCCATGCCACAGCTCCCCCTGCAAACTTAATCAAGTAGCCTGAAGTAGACTTTCTGGAATCAATGTCTCCAGCCATATCAGAATCAGTATATCCCACAAGAGTAGGCTTATCACCTCCAAAACAAAGCCTCAAACTGGTAGTACCACGAAGATACCTCAAAATCCATTTCACAGCATTCCAATGCTCTCTACCTGGATTAGACAGAAATCTACTAACTGTACCAACAGCATGTGCAATATCAGGCCTTGTACACACCATTGCATACATTAAACTACCCACAGCAGATGCATAAGGAACTCGTTGCATATCTGATTTTTCAGCTTCATTGAGAGGACTCTAACTAGTACTCAATTTAAAATGACTAGCAAGAGGAGTACTTACAGCCTTAGCATTTTCCATCTGGAACCTCTGTAACACTCTTTCAACATAATGTTCTTGTGACAGCCAAAGTTTCTTCTTATTCCTGTCACGCATGATTCTTATACCAAGAATCTGCTTAGCAGCTCCCATGTCTTTCATGGCAAATGACTCGCCCAATTGCTTCTTCAACCTGTCAATCATGGAAATATTTTTCCCAACAATAAGCATGTCATCAACATACAATAACAAGATAATGAAATCATCATCAGCAAACTTTTTAACAAAGACACAGTGATCAGAAGTAGTCTTCTTGTAGCCTTGCTCACACATAACTGACTCAAACTTCTTGTACCACTGACGCGGGGCCTGCTTCAAACCATATAGACTCTTTCTGAGCCTACACACATAGTCTTCCTTGCCTTTAACAAGAAAACCATCAGGTTGCTTCATGTAAATCTCTTCCTCCAAATCACCATGAAGGAAAGCAGTTTTTACATCCATTTGCTCTACCTCCAAATCAAGAGTAGCAGCCAAACTCAACACAGTTCTAATGGATGACATCTTCACCACAGGAGAAAAAATCTCATTGAAATCAACACCCTTTCTCTGTCTGAAACCTTTCACAACCAATCTGGCTTTATATCTTGGAGATGTAGAATTGCTTTCTTGCTTCACTCTGAAGATCCACCTGTTTTCCAAAGCCTTCTTTCCATTAGGTAGTTTCACCAATTCAAAAGTGTGATTATCATGCAAAGACTTCATTTCATCTTGCATAGCATCCAACCACTTCTTCTTTTCATCACTCTCCATGGCTTCATCATAACATTCAGGTTCGCCTCCATCAGTCAAGGTAACATAGTCATCAGAAGGATACCTAGTGGATGGTTTCCTCTGCCTAGTAGACCTCCAAACTTGAGCTTGAGGTGGTTCAGGAGCATCACCAAGATCCTCATCTTGTGACATCTCATGTTCTTCTTCAGCATCATCATTAGGAACACCAAAATCATCTCCAAGCTGCTGATCACCAACATCACCATGTTGCTCATCATTCTGAACATTATTTTCAGCAGTATCCAGATCATGTGTAGGCATCCGAACTGGATCAACATCAGACAAACCATTATCAATCTCAGGTGTAGTCTTCTCCATCTTATCAATGTCTTCAATGGTTTGGTCTTCCATGAACTTCACATCACGGCTTCTAACAGCTTTCTTCTCAACTGGATCAAATAGCTTGTAGCCAAATTCATCCTGACCATAACCGATAAAGATGCACTGTTTTGTCTTCGCATCCAACTTGGATCTCTCATCCTTTGGAACATGCACATATGCTTTGCAACCGAAGACACGCAAATGATCATACCTGACATTCTTGCCAAACCAAATCTTGTCTGGCACCTCAGCATTCAAAGCAACTGCAGGACTCAGATTAATAACATGCACTGCCGTGTACAATGCTTCACCCCAGAAATGCTTAGGCAACTTTGCTTCAGAAAGCATACACCTAACTCTTTCAATCAATGTCCTGTTCATTCTCTCTGCTAAACCATTCAGCTGAGGAGTTTTAGGAGGAGTCTTTTCATGTCTGATACCGTGCTGTTTGCAATAAACATCAAATGGTCCACAATACTCACCACCATTGTCAGTACGAATGCATTTCAACTTCTTGCCTGACTGTCTCTCCACCATAACATGGAACTCTTTGAATTTCTCCAGAACTTGGTCTTTTGTCTTCAAAGCATAGACCCAAAGCTTCCTGGAACAATCATCAATAAAAGTAACAAAGTAAAGTGCACCACTAAATGACTTTACCTTCAACGGGCCACAAACATCAGAATGCACCAATTCAAGCAACTCTGACTTCCTTGAGGAGGGATGTTTCTTGAAGGATACTCTAGTCTGCTTACCAGCCATGCAATGAGAACATTTCTCCAACTCTGCACTCTTTAATCCCGGAAGTACATCCTTTTTAGCTAAACAATTCAGCCCCTTTTCACTAATATGACTAAGCCTGCGGTGCCACAAAGAAGCCTCCATATCCATGGCATTCACACTGTCTTTAGCAACCAATGCTTTAGTCCAATACAGTTTATTAATTTTCTCCCCTCTGGCCACAACTAAGTTACCTCTGGTGAGTTTCCATTTTCCTGAACCAAAGTGATTATTATAACCACCATCATCAAGCATCTGCACAGAAATCAAATTAAAGCGAACATCTGGAGCATGTTTGACTCCTCTAAGCAACAACTGCACTCCCATGTTGGTCTGCAAACAAACATCACCAATACCAACTACCTTGGACACACCATCATTTCCCATCTTCAACACTCCAAAGTCACCAGAAGTGTAAGATGTGAAGAACTCCTTCCTTGGTGTAACATGCAGTGTAGCACCACTATCAATAATCCACATGCTCTCATCTGATACAAGATTGACTGAGTCATAGTCACGGAGAATAATCAGATCATCACAAGTAGCAGTAGTAACACGATCATCATCATCATGATTCTTATCTCTCTGCTTACTGTTATTATTTTTGCTCTCCCTTTTCCATATGAAACAGTTCCTCTGTATGTGCCCAATTTTGTGACAATAATTGCACTCAACATTCTTAAATTTGGGCTTGGACTTACTTCTGTTGTTCTCTCTACTCGCACTTCTGCTATTCTGTCTGTTCCCTTTCGGTTCCTTTCTTTGACTTCGGCCCCTGTTCTCAGTGACAAGTACCTCGGAATGAGATGAAGTACCTTGTGCCTTCCTTCTCATCTCCTCATTAAGAACACTTCCCTTTACACTTTGCAAAGAGACAATACCATCAGAAGCTGAGTTTGTAATTGAAACCCGAAAAGTTTCCCAAGAATCTGGTAGAGTATTCAGTAGCCATAGTCCCAACACTTCATCATCAAATTTGATACTCATACCTGACAATTGATCTAGGAGCCCTTGAAAATCATTTAAGTGATCTGAAATAGAAGTCCCCTCCTTGTACCTCAAATTCATCAAGGAGTTCAACAAATACAACTTATTATTCCCTGATTTAGAAGCATACAAAGATTCAATCTTCTTCCACAAGGATCTTGCATGTTCCTCATTAGCAATGTGATTATAAACATTGTCTTCTACATATTGCCGAATAAAACCACAGACCTGCTGATGTTCAAAACTCCAATCCTCATCAGTCTTGGATTCTGGCTTCTCACTAGCAAACACAGGAAGATGCAAATTCTTCACAAATAACAGATCCTTCATTTTTCCCTTCCATAAGTGATAATTAGTGTCATTCAAACAAATCATTCTATTTGTATTTGCCTCCATCATTCAAACAAGTCAAACAGCCCCTTAACCAAAGAGCTCTGATACCACTCTGATGGGAAATTCAACAACAAATACAATAACAACTCTAACAGAGCAATATGCAGCGGATAATTAATTTCCCAAACTTGCAAGAATTTGTGAGGAGCAATCAACAAATAATTACAGCAAATAAAATCACCATCACAAAGGACACAATAATTTTTAACGTGGAAAAACCTTCTCAATGTGAGAAGTAAACAACCACGGGACCAAGCCAGTAATATAGCTCCACTATGATCAAAATATGAGTACAAGAGAGTTTCAAATATGGCACAAATTCGTGCTCAGTAACCAGTCAAAAACAGCAAGGTAACCAGCACAACAATCAGCCAAAACAATGAGAAAACAGGCATGAAATCAACACCCTTTCTCTGTCTGAAACCTTTCACAACCAATCTGGCTTTATATCTTGGAGATGTAGAATTGCTTTCTTGCTTCACTCTGAAGATCCACCTGTTTTCCAAAGCCTTCTTTCCATTAGGTAGTTTCACCAATTCAAAAGTGTGATTATCATGCAAAGACTTCATTTCATCTTGCATAGCATCCAACCACTTCTTCTTTTCATCACTCTCCATGGCTTCATCATAACATTCAGGTTCGCCTCCATCAGTCAAGGTAACATAGTCATCAGAAGGATACCTAGTGGATGGTTTCCTCTGCCTAGTAGACCTCCAAACTTGAGCTTGAGGTGGTTCAGGAGCATCACCAAGATCCTCATCTTGTGACATCTCATGTTCTTCTTCAGCATCATCATTAGGAACACCAAAATCATCTCCAAGCTGCTGATCACCAACACATAGTTAGTCATGTGTGTCCAACCTCAATAATAAATCCGACTACCTACGGTCTAATCTTGTCAAAATCAACCATTTAATCAAATTATATAAAGAAGAAAAAGACTCAAATTTGAAACTAAGATAAAAAAATATATATCAAAATATATTAATTTTTGTATTAATTTATTGAGTTCACTTCAAACCAAACAAATAAACTCGATTTGATTTACATGTTAACTAAAACTTAGATTTATAATCAATCAACTTAAAATTAATATCCAAATTCGTGATTTTAGAATATTGTAGTAAGCACCATCGTCTCCAGATTTATTTTTGTTGTTATTTTAAGTAAAGGATAAGTTTATAGGTTATGTGTATTTTATGTTTATCATGGTTATTTGTAACTAAATTTTTAGTTAAGGCGATAATAGATCTTATATTATCTTTATTATATTTTTTCTTTTAATTTATAAATTATGTTTTTCTTTATATTGATTTAATAATTTCTTATATTTGAATTCTTACAAAGAGTAGATAATATTAAATAAATTGATTATATATATGTAGAAATTAGAGAAGATGATATGCGTATTGCGCAAGAGCGAAATCTTGTTTTATATTATAAATATAAATTTAGAAACAACTTTAAAAATTAAAATCTAATGATAGAAATACAAATATAATTATTAAATTAAAATTAAAATATTATTTGTTTATTTTCATGTAAACTCATATAAGGATGAGATGAAAATAGATGATTTCCATATTTTTCAAAATATATAAAAGTTTAAGTAATATAAATAATGATAGAAATAAAAATATAACTTTTAAAGAGGATTTAAACAATAATTTATTTTTACTATAAAATATAATTTCATTAAAAAATATATTTTCTCAATAAAAAACAGATATTATTTCATTATATAAAAAAAATCTATTAATTATTAATTTAAATATAGTCGTGGTTGGTGATTGGCGATCACCTGACCACCAAAGATCTTCATCGCGCTGTCGTGGACTCGTGGTGGGTAACATAACATCACCTCCGGCCACCATCCTATATTTAACTATTATTAATTAATAAGTTATTTATCTATTTAAAAATAGTAATAATAATAATAAATTATTTTTTAAAAACAAAATAATTTAAAAAAAATTAACTTTTTTAATATATTTAAAAACACTAATTTTCAGTATTTTAAAAACATTTTTATATTTAAAAAAAATATAAAAAACAGTTTTGTTAATATTTTATTTTAGAAATAATAAAAAATATTATTTTTTTTACAATAAATAAAAACTATTATTATTATTATTATTATAGATATATAATTTATTAAAATATTATTAAATCTGTTGGATGGATATCCATCCATTAAAATGTAATGAATAAAAAATGCAACTAGAACATTTTGATAGTAACGAAGAACGTTCTCTCTTTTTTATTTGTTCTTAAAAAAAAAAAAAACAGTTCAAGAACGTTCTCGTTCTTTATATAAAACAAAAATTCAAAAGTCAACTTTTTAACACGTACTACTGACACTCATCATAAAGTAACGGCCACTCTCCCCACTATTGCCACATCATAAAGTAACGGCCACTCCTCCCTCTAAACTTCCTCATTCACAAGAAATGTCTGCTCCATCAATCACATCCACGCGTGGCACTCTTGTTGGTATTGGAACTTCCAAATCCAAAACAAATGACGAAATAATCTACACAATATCTGATGATAATTCTGACTCCACCACATTACCAAACATTCGCACTTCAAACCCAACACCATCATCAAAACCCTTAAAAGCTCCAACACCCCCAAATCCCTATAGAAAACCCTTCCAAAACCCCTCAACACAATCTCCTAAAAAAAATTATTCCAACACTCCTCAGAAATCTCCTCAAAAAACCCTTCCAACACTCCTTAGAAAACTCCTCAAAAATCACCTTCCAAAACCACCCAGAAATCTCCAAAATCTCCTTCCCAAAAGAAACCATCCAACCCTAAATCCTTTAAAAATTAGACAAAACCATCACTTAGGTCCTCCTCCACACTTTCAGATTTTCTTGCTTAAAAAAATATAAAAAACCTAAGTTTACAAAAAAAACCCAAAACGTTCTTCAAATAAAAATCCAAACCCATAACTTTATTCAAAAATTTCAATCCCATAATGTTCTTCAAAAAACCCAGAACGTTCCTCAAATCCTAAAACCAAAATATCCACCAAACCAAGATTTATCATTCCCCCTTTGATTTACTCTCAAAATCAAAAACTTTACCATGAAAAATGGGGCCAGAGACCAATAGGTATTGGTCGTGTGTTCATCTTTGAAAATCTGCAACATGAAGGCACTAATATTAAGGTTCATACATATGTTTTGGGTTGGACTAACTTTCTCCAAATCTCTGATTGTTACTATGCTGAGGTTATACGAGCCTTCTGTTACAAGGCTGAAACCTTTCCAGACAAATCTCTAATTGTCTAAAAAATTAAATGCATTGAAATACGTCTCACTCCCTCAATCCTTGCTGAAATCCTTCATCTGCTTTATGAAGGACCAATTGTTTTTGGACAAGATTGGTATTCAGCTCTCAATATTTCTAAAGATGATGTGTTTCAATAGTTGTTTGTTGTTGAATCCACAAACTACATCTCAGCTGATTTGAAGTTGCTCCTTAAAATCTTCAATAGTATCAGCCAACAGTCCATCTTACCACGATGTGGCAGCCATGAATTCGTATATGATAATGACGCCCTAGTCATTTATTTTCTTCTTCATAAGGAGAAGTTAAATATGCCACATTTAATCATCCATCACACGATCTCTGTTATCAACTAGGTCTACAAGAGAAACACTATCCCTTATGGCATGGTATTCTCTAAATTCTTCAGATTCTTTGATGTGTCTCTATCTAAAGAATCCAAAGGAGGACTACAAGAGAAACACTATCTCTTATGACATTTTATTCACAGCAGGTCAATGCAACTTCTCTTTATATTTAAGTATTGAATGATGTTAAGTTGGAAGATTATTATCCACCACAAACAAAAATCCAAAAAATATAACACAATCTCGGTTGTATAATCCTTAAAGAAATTGCATATATGTGGTCTAAATTTTAAGCCACTTATATTTATTCTTTTTTGGACTTATTTATATTTATATTGTAAAACAGGGAGTAATTCCAAGGAAAAAAAAAAACAAAAAACAACCCGATTACAAAGTTAAATTTCAATAAGGTAATTTATATCATCTTAAGCATAAAATTAATAAAGATTGTATGTTTGATATACAACCTCTATAAATTTCATAATTAGCGGTTTACAATATACAATGATAGCATAATTAAGCATAGTGTGCTCTCATTCTCAAATATGCAACATATATTTCGTTTTGGGAAATAAACATTAATAGTAGATATCCAAATTTAAGTGATAGCATAATTAAGCAAAATAGACTTTCTCTATATTAAAAAGACTTCAATCAAGAACATTATTAAACAAATCCTTCAATCAATAGCGGCGTCAAATAGAATAAAATGCACACAACTTGTAGTCACATATGTTATATAACAATTGATTGATGGAGTCGATTATCATTGAGGCAGTATATGTTATACATGGAGGCTAACTATAAGATATTACATAGAGGAAGGATTCATATTCCATAGCATAAAGAAATATTTAATGTTATAAAGGTATATTAAAGCTATATTTAATGTTATAAAGGTATATTAAAGCTATAAATTATATTTCTGTTGAATACAAAAGGTTAGAAGGCACGGAAAAGTTCGGATGTTTTCATGTAGTACTAGATGTTAACTTGTGTGTTGCGTAAATATATTTTAATTTATTTAATTTAAGTGGATTTTTAAAAATATCAATATGAAATTTTATGTCTCAATTGTCAAATGATTATTGACATAGTAGTTATATCAATAATATATATTTAATTTTATCAATGTAATTTATAGAAGAGCAATACTATTGTCAGATGAACGTCGTTACCAAACACACCCAACAATAAAAGGCACATTATAATTGTTGAAATATATTTTAGGGGTAAGCAAGAGAGACATATATACTCTCAATTCATAAGAAGTTGAAGAAATTTCTCATGTTATTAAGTTCAATATTATATATTCTGAAAAGATTTATACAATTGCTAGCAAATAAGTATATGACACGTAGAGGCGAAAATATGAAGTTGATTAATGCAACAAAAAAGCGTATTGAGTAGTAATGTGGAATTACTGTAAAAGATGTTGGACAAACGTTATGAAATAATAATATGAAATTAATTTAAAAATTTTTGAGTAGACGTTATGAAAATTTATTTAGAAACTGAGTAGATGAAACTCTCTCTGAAGACGAGTCATCTTTTTTGGCTGAGGTGAGAAATATTTGCATATGTGGATGAAATAGTATTAGGTGACAGAGAAGTCTATTTTAAATATATATAATAGAAATTTAGAAAATTTTAAGTAGATGTTATGAAAAGTTATTTAGAAACTGAGTAGAGGAAACTGTTGAGACAAAATCCCAAATAAATGTTTTGACGATAAACAAATGGTAATTAAGATTATAATTATGATTATGTGGACATTGATATTTGATACTTTTGCTTGAGTGTGTTAATCAAGATAAGTATTAAGAAAATCAAAACAAATCATAATAAAGAATAAACAAATTCAACCAATAATGTTCTTGAGGAAAACGCAGAACGTTCTCCACAAGTTCCAGAATTTCAATAAGTAATCAGATCAAGTTCAGAACATGCATATTTTGTTTTAGTATGTTCTCCAACATATGCAAGAACAGATTTTAGTGTAAAGATCATTCAAAGATGCAAGGCAAAGACAATAATTCACTTGTCATTAAAAAAGAATCATTGTCCAAAGTTAAAGCAAAGCAAGAAACATAAATATTGAAAAGTTTGGACACAACGATAATGCAATATTTGAATTTGTACATGTGTTGCAAAATATGAATAAACACTTCACACATATGTCAAGATTTAATCAACTTAGTTATCACAAAAGCAAGAATGAAGAGCGTTCTTGATTTTCAAAAAGCAAGGCTGCCAAAATTCAAGAGCATTCTTACTTTTTGATTGATCTTATCCACTCATTGTCATATGACAGCTGGACAACTCCCAACGGTTACATCAGCTGTCATAAGCTCTCTTGAAGCCTATAAAAGGGACATCAAGATGAAGGGAAGATCATAACTCAAGAAAGCAAGCAATACTTCATTTTGCAATCACATTCGAAATTCCTTGAGATTGTTTAAAACATCCTTCAGTTCAGTTTTCAATTGGCTTGAAGTTTCAATCATTGTTGAGTTCCAAGATTAGAATTCATTCTCGAACAAGAGTTGAACATAACCTGATTCTGATATACTTTAAATCATTATTTTGTATACTCAAGACTATTATGTTAAAATAGCCTGAGTAGGTTTTATAAAAAAATCATTTTATGTGTGTGAAAGGTTGTGTGTAAATAATCCCTTATAAAGATTGAGAGGTAAATCTGTGGAAATCCTTTCTAAATTAAAAGGTAATAATTTGTAACTAGATCAAGATTGATCTGCAAAAGTTGTGTGAAAATCAAGAACATTCTTGCTTTGAACACTTAGTGGAAAATCTCACTTTTGCGAGAACTGAACGTAACCCATATTGGGTGAACATATGTGTGTTATATCTCTTTCCTTTTAGTCTTTCAATTATTGAGTTAAATAGATAAGCTGAAACTGTCATTTTCAACTAACCCAGAAGGTTCTCTATTTTCTGGTTTCAAAACCAAGAAAGTTCTCCGTTTTCTGTTTTTACAACCAAGATCAATCTTGAGTTAATTTTTTTCAGGAAATTTTAAATAGTAAATTTACAATTCAAATCTCCTTTATTGTAAATTGTTACAACATAAACTCTCTATGAAGATGTACAAGTCAACTTTTTAGTTGAAGAGGGAAATATTTGCATATGTGGAGAAAATAGTATGAGTTTTAAATATATATATAATAAATTTCTTATAAAAAAAAGTAAATATATTTCATAATTTGAATTGAATTTAAAAGACTGGAAGGAAAAATAAGAAACTAAAATGAGGAAATGTACGTGACAAATCAATTATCACTTGTAGAACAAATTGTATTATATGG
>JBBPBR010000003.1:18886438-18917423 GCA_037974775.1 Cicer pinnatifidum | reverse complement strand
TATATATATTTTACTAAGAGAGAAATTATAATTTTTTTTTTACTAAGAGAGAAATTATAAATTATCACCTCTCAAAGTGGTTTTTCATAATAACAAACTAAATGATTGAAATGAATGAAGAAAATAAATTATAAATTAATTAGAGAGTATTTTTATTATGGAGATAAGTTAAATTAACCAATTGGACGCTAGTATTTTCTATAAGTTAAAACACAACTTGCATTCTACCTCATGATTCCAAATTCTCAATTATAACTTCAATATATCTAAATAACATAAAGACTAGATTAATTTAGTAATTATTGTTTTAATTTTTTAGTATAATATTTAGAATTTTCATCGTTACAAATGTTATTGCTATTGTAAATCGAGTGCATTTGGTTTGTATTTTGGATGCATTGGATCCACATGTTTGTTGTAATTCGATCTCTCATTAAAAAAAATGTAAAACAAAGATTAAGATGAAAAATTAAAAAAAATTATATAGATGATACTAAAATTAGTCCCCTGACTCTGAGAGTCAAGAAAGAAAGAAGGAGAATACACGTAGATAGCTAACAGTGAAAGAAGGAGAAAACAAACACATAGCAATTAAGTAGGCCTAAGACAAAGCAACTAAGCCTTTCACAACCAATGATTTGTAACTGAAATTCAAAACAAAGAAACCGAACTTTCCTCTAAGCCTATATTATACACGTGTGTTACTTAGTTCACCTCACATTTGTGTTGATGATGGAATTTTGGAAACAACTACTAACTATCAACTCATTCATCTAACAAAGGACACAACAATCCTGTCTTTCAACCTCATCTTTCTTCCATCTTAACATGTCTTCAACTTCAATCCTCAAACTTCTTTCTTTTACCTTCCTTTCCATCTTCACTATTGTTTCTGCTAGCTACCAAGAAGGCAAGAAAACTGTCACTTACGACGGTAGATCGCTCATTATCAATGGAAAACGAGAGCTCTTCTTCTCCGGTTCCATCCATTATCCACGAAGCACTCCAGAGGTATGTTACTTCTTTGTCAAGTAACGTCACATTTTTATGTCTATCTATTTATCTTGTATATATGTTTATGTTTACTACTATAATGATATTATTAAATCACGGTCGCTGATAATAATATTTTATTGTTTCAGATGTGGCCAGAAATTCTTGATAAGGCCAGACATGGAGGCTTAAACTTAATCCAAACTTATGTGTTTTGGAATGTTCATGAGGCTGATAAAGGCAAGGTATGTAAATGGCTATTGGATATAATATATATGAGTGAGATCCGTTGATTCCATAAGTAACTTGATTCCATAAGACGTTAAATTTCATCAATGCAATCGTCAGATCAAATATGTAATTATTTATAAAATTTTAATAGTATTTGGCACTTAATCAATATTGAGATTAATGTCCTACTAGTTTGTGACTTGGTTTTGTTCTACTATGTATATGCAGTTGAGCTTCGAAGGCAGATATGACTTGGTAAAGTTCATTAAGCTGGTTCAAGAGAAAGGAATGTATGTTACCCTTAGAGTTGGACCTTTCATCCAAGCTGAATGGAATCACGGGTATATATACATTTATAGATTCTGCTAAATCATATATAGTATAAAGTATTATATTAATATAACACATCAATATTTGTTGCCTAAGTTCATATAATTATATGATTGTTACAATGTAAATGTTACAGAGGACTTCCATATTGGCTAAGAGAGGTTCCTGACATCATATTCCGTTCTAACAATGAGCCTTTTAAGGTAAATCAACCGTTATGTTCTCCATGTATAATTAATTATAGTTTATTATTAATAAAATATGAAAATTAACAATACTTTATAATTTGCAGAAACACATGAAAGAATATGTATCAACTGTTGTAGAAAAAATGAGAGAAGCAAAGCTCTTTGCTCCACAAGGAGGTCCTATCATCTTGGCACAGGTTCTGATTTTTCCACATGATCATTTTCTTAATTATGTTACGTTTGGTGCAACATTATGTATAAACTCCTCCTCACACTGTTTTTTTATGTATGCAATGGTGCAGATTGAGAATGAGTACAACCATATCCAACTTGCTTATGAAGCTGATGGAGATAATTATGTTCAGTGGGCTGCAAAAATGGCCATTTCATTGGATGTTGGAGTTCCATGGATCATGTGCAAGCAAAAGGATGCTCCTGATCCAGTGGTAAGTTTATTACATTGTTTTGGGCCTTTTGTCACAATTGACAAATAAATGAGTCTCTTAAATCGATGTGTAAGAGCACCCGTTGGGAGAGGTCAGTCCATAAATAGATCTTCGTACTTCGAAGGATTTGTCTCTGACTTCCTGCAAGAAGATACCTTGTGCAAGAAAAGAAAGATAAAGCCTATATATTAATATATTACTTCTGACTTGGATTATTTCATACTTAATTTGGCAGATTAATGCATGCAATGGAAGGCACTGTGGTGATACCTTCACAGGACCAAACAAACCATACAAGCCTTCCATATGGACTGAAAACTGGACTGCTCAGTAAGTATACTTCTTCAGCCTTGCCAATCATTACTGAAAAATCTTTAGCCTTAGGTAACATGATAGACAAGTTCAAATGGAACAAAGCATAACACATGAGTTCTATTTTATATGTTGTGTGCATATTATTAACAAAATAAAATTGAACAAAGGTATAAACACTAGTATATTTTTTGGTGATTCAATTAAAAAGGTAAGACCTATATAATATGCTGTGCATTACAAAATGAAACATAAGACATTAACATTAGTATGTTTTGGTTCTGTTAAAAAGGTAAAACCAAATAGAACAAAACAAAATATTGTATTCCATTATGTGTGAGTGCTATACTCTACTTAATCTTTGGCTGGTGCGTATGGAAAAACATATATTGAGAGAGGTTAATCCTTTAAATGAGTCTCAGTTACTTCGAGGGACTAGTCTCCATAGTTGCGCGCTGACAATATAGAAAGACACTCTTTTTCTAAGACACGTGGTTCTTGTAGCTTCCACAAAGCATTAAGTATATATTTGTTGGTAATTTGTAACTACAGGTACAGAGTATTTGGAGATCCACCATCCCAAAGATCTGCAGAAGACATTGCCTTCTCAGTTGCTCGCTTCTTCTCTAAGAATGGATCTTTAGTTAACTACTATATGGTAAATAGCACTAATATCATCCAAATTTTCTTTAGATGAAACTGATCATGATCATAGTGTTTTTCTCACTCAACTCAATTTAAAACTCTTGTAGTATCATGGCGGAACAAATTTTGGTAGAACAAGTTCTGCCTTTACAACAACCCGTTATTACGACGAAGCTCCTCTTGATGAGTTTGGTCTTCAGAGAGATCCAAAATGGAGTCACCTTAAGGATGTTCACAAAGCTGTGAACTTATGCAAGAGGCCTCTACTCAATGGTGAACCTACTACCCAAAAAATTAGCCAGTTTCATGAGGTAAGTTTCTCAAATAGCATTTTCAAAATGTCCACTCCTATAATATAAGAGAGATGTTGCTTTTATGGTTTTTTTAAATTCTGCTAGCTACAACATTATAGAGCTGTAATAGTAGTTATTTGACAACACATTATACTATATACTATATCACGAAACACTAACAATTTATTCAAATTATGCTGCTTTACAGTGCTATAGCGCTATTATGGATGCTATTTGACAATATTGTATTATAGAGAAGAAAGGCATGTTATGTTACTTACACTTTAAGCTAAGCTGAAATTACAAACTATGCAGATTATAGTATATGAAAAGCAAAGCAGTAATTTATGTGCTGCTTTCATCACAAACAACCACACAAAAATGGCAAAAACAATTCAATTCAGAGGCTCAAACTATTATTTGCCACCACGTTCAATCAGCATTCTTCCTGATTGCAAAACTGTAGTCTTCAACACTCAAAATGTAAAATGTTTCTTATCCCTTAAGTAATTTTATTGATCTTTTGAGTAGTCTTTAATTAGCCTACAGTTCATGTAGCTAACTTACTTTATGATAATCAGATTGTTTCACAACACAATTCAAGAAACTTCAAGGAGTCAAAGAATGCAAACAATCACAAGTGGGAGGTGTTTACTGAGCCCATTCCAACTACAAAGGAATTGCCACCCAGTAAAAAAATTCCTGCGGAGCTTTACAGCATGCTTAAGGACACCACTGATTATGGATGGTACACCACAAGGTGATTTCATTCTCTAACTTTCTTTCTTTATTCCACATTCCCATCATTTAGTATTTTTAGATGAAATAACTTAATCAAACACTTACACAACAAGCACTTGCTATATAAGTGCTTAGTTATAAGCTGTTTCTATAATCTTCGTAAGTTGTTTTTAAGAGCTATTATGTAAAGGTTGTTTAAATAAAGTGAAAACAGCTTATATATAAACATGTCATAAGTTGTTTTTACCAGTGTTTTTTAATGTTATATAATATAAACTCAAATAAGCAAATGCTGCTATATGAGACATTGGGAAACTGAAATATATTTACTGCAGTGTTGAACTGGGTCCAGAAGACTTGCCAAAGAAGAATGAGATATCACCAGTTCTTCGAATTATGAGCCTTGGCCATTCATTACTTGCCTTTGTAAATGGAGAATACATTGGTAAGAACACAGAGATTTGAATTCTATAAGGAAATGGGTCAATCCAATGTACTTAGATTGATAAATAACCAAGTTCTATTACACTATTATACCTAGGACTGTTAAAAAATATCAAAACTTGAACCAAAACCGCACCGAAAATTCGAACTGTCATAGGTAGTTCACAAACCAAACTGAACCAGTTTAGTTTGGTTCGAGAATTATATGGCACATTTTGGTTTTTCGATATGTGGTTTTTTATTTTATAAATAGTTTTAATATTTAGTTCAGTTCATTTTTTTATAATTGTGTTCATGGTTTAAAGGATCCAATCATGGTAGCCATGAAGAGAAAGGTTTTGAATTTCAGAAGCCTGTAAGCTTCAAGGTTGGAGTTAACCAAATAGCTATCTTGGGTACCTTAGTAGGACTCCCTGTAAGAGCCTTAACTTTTTTTTCTTCATTTAATTCAAATTGGTAGCACTTTGGCATAGTTTTTTAAGTTTCAAGGAGAACAATAACATTTTTATGCATCCCTTTTAAATACACAGGATAGTGGAGCATACATGGAACATAGGTATGCTGGACCTAAGACCATAACCATCCTTGGTTTGAACTCTGGAACAATTGGTCTCACTCTTAATGGTTGGGGTCATCAGGTATTTTAATCTATCATTTGAAAAAACTTTTAACAAAAGTATCGGAAAAAACTCAAGTTTCGCATTGAAAGTAGATTAGACCTAAACAAAGTTTACAAGACTCAACTTACAAACTAGTTTTGTATAGATGAATTAAGTCTAATATAAAAATCTAGTAAAAGGATTTGAAAAGAAATATTAAAGATGACAAAGAATGACCAAAGTGAAAACACTCTTGAACAAGTGGGATTGAATAATTGAACTGATGTGAATTTACAGGTTGGTCTCTATGGTGAGAAGTATAGCATTTTCACTGAGGAGGGATCAAAGAAAGTACAATGGAAAGAGGCCAAGGGACATGGACCACCTCTCTCTTGGTACAAGGTATTGGCTATTTTACATTAAAATGTTGTAACTTGTAACTTGTAATTTGTATTTTTTATTTCTAACAAGATTCAATCAAACACTTTTGAATTATTTTATGATTCTATATTCATTTTGCAGACAAATTTTGAAACACCAGAGGGAAAGGGTCCAGTTGCCATCAGATTGGATGGTATGGGAAAAGGAATGATTTGGATCAATGGTGAAAGTGTTGGTCGTCACTGGTTGAGCTACCTCTCTCCTCTTGGAAAGCCTACTCAGTCAGAGTAAGCAAATTTGAAACACAAATTAAATCATTGATTTAGTCTTTAAAATTAGAAATCTTTGATCATCTTAAAGTAATGTTTTTTTCTTTATATTTCTCTATTTTATCCATTTTGAGATAGTTACTTACTTACTTTACTTGTATCAGGTACCACATCCCAAGAGCTTTCTTGAATGCAAAACCAAAAAACAACTTGCTTGTTATATTGGAAGAAGAGGCAGCAAGTCCAGAAAAGGTTGTGATCCTAACTGTGAACAGAGATACAGTATGCAGTTACATTACAGAGAATCATCCACCCAATGTTAATTCATGGGCAAGTAAGGACCAAAAACTCACACCTATTGTGGACAACCTGAGTCCACAAGCTTCACTCAAGTGTCCACACCACAAAACCATTGTTGCTGTTGATTTTGCAAGCTATGGTGATCCTACGGGTTTCTGTGGTGAATTTATCATGGGAAAATGTCATGCAGCTTCCTCCAAGAAGATTGTTGAACAGGTAAAGCTCTCATTTCTTTACAAACAAAAAAACCAAATTTCTTTCTTTTCTTTTTTTTTTTCGTCTATTTAAATTTGTTTATTTGAATTTATCTACTAACATAAATATTTGTGAGACTGTTTGCAAAAACTTTTAAAAACAGTATATATAGTTTTATAAGTTGACAGAGATGATTTATGAAAACAATTTATAATTTATATTAAAATTATATTTGGGTTTATTTTATACATAAGATATTATATTGATAAAAATGTTTTGTGTGACTTGATTTGAGCAGTATTGCTTAGGAAAAGAAACTTGTTCGGTTCCACTGAACAAAGCATCATTCACAAATGGACATGATGACTGCCCAGATGTGATGAAGACACTTGCAATCCAAGTGCAGTGTGGTGGCACTAAGAAACCTTCCAACAGGTGAGGAACTTGAGAGAGTTGAGTCAGTGGCTACGTTAGTGATTTGTTTGGTGAAGTTGTTTGAGTTCATGAGCTCAATTTTTTGTAGCAAGCCATAACTGAGATGCTTCATGTTTGTACAAGCATTAAACAAACAAACATATCAGTTCCATTTTTAGTATTTACATCTAGAACACAAATAAACAGTTCCAAGTATTCAATTTTGTTTTATAATATTAATTGTCTTGTTGTTCTTGAAATAAGATGTGTCTCATTTTTGCGTCGTAAACAATGAATTATTAATGTTATATGTTGTGTTTCATATTATACCTCTAATTATTTATTACTATTTTGTACAATGATACAAGACTCATATTTATTGATCACAAATATTGTAGCATACAAGAATATAAAAAGCAACATTAAATAAACAAAGAAGTGTTTTGGAATTTGGAAGAAAAAAAAAACGGAATGTATGGTTAAGGGAGGAGTAATACAGATCAAGATTGCATAGCCTCTCCATTGCATCACCCCTAGTATGTTAGTTTCTCAATTGCACTACCCTAATGTGGACTCTAAGCCACTAAGTTTCACAATTTCTATTTTTACAAGATTGTGTTTCCATCCATGCCATTAATTACTGCCACTATTTCAAATGTAACTAGATGTATGTTTGTGCATTGCGCAGGTTTAATTATAATTTTTTTCTTAAATTATTCAAAAAGTTAAAGAGTATTAAATTCGAGTGAAAAACATCTTTTAAAATAGATATGTGGTAAAGTATAAACATGTTAGAGTTTAAGTTATATATAATTTTTTTTGGATCTCGTAGAACTAAGATTCAATGAAAGAATTAATTATTTATCAATGTGTTTTATTAAGAGATCAAAATATTCAAAATTGTAAAAATTGATTATAAAGATGCAAATGACAATTTATGCTCAAAAACATGAAAAATGAACAATATTGTGTTAAATGAAATATATTCTATAATCATAAGTAAGATGTCTATGATAGTACAAATTACATAAATGTTATTTAAATTATTATATAGTATTTAATGATATTACTTAAATTTTAAGTTTAAACTCATTATACTAAAATATACACAATGAAATGGTAATAAAAAATTTAAACCCATAAAAATAAATTAATAGAATTATTTTAGTGGTAATAAACTCATTATGGGTTTTCTTAAATTTCTTTTTTGTCCCTTAGTTCACCAATCAAACTACGATTAACATAGGAAAAAATTTACATATGAAATTTTTTTGGAGTACTATCGTCTAGCATTTGTGGTCTAATGAAGATGTCTTTTTTATTTTGACCAGTATTTACGCGGAGTGATAATGAATACAATATAGTCATATACAAAATATATAAACTTATCAAATATGAAATGCAGAAGTACAATCAAATCATACTACAAAACCACAAAAATAACGCATTCAAAAATCAGATAATGTTATCATAGTAGCTACCCAATATTGATGGCATTTTTTAATATTTGAAGAGAATATCAATTTTACTTATTCTTCAATTGAAGATAAACAATAAATGATATGATTCTGTAACATCAAATAGAAAAACACATTGATATGCAAAAGGAACAAAATAAAAATTTAGATTATATGTAGTGAAATTAAAAGTTGCGTAGAGAATTAGACTTTGAAAAGTACAATGAGATTGGCCAGACAAAGAAATAAGTAAAAAAAAATGGAAAATTAGAGAATTGAAATTGAAAATCGCAATCTAAACTAGAAATTTTGATTCCTTGCAAGAAATTGCAAGAATCTTAAATGCAAGTTCTTTTAAATTGTAATTGTTATTGTATATAACGTTGATGTAATAAGTTGTGTGGCAAACTGACAATGTAAATTGTGTCATTACAATATGGAAAAATATTGATGTTTACAATAAACAATAATCTAGTATTGTTGTTGTTGTGTGATAGTTGCTTGATTCTGAATACTAGGAAACTCTAAATTTCATTGGTCAAATAGGATGAATGAATTTAATATTTAAAATTTATGTTACAAATTGATTGAGAAATTAAAATGAACACATTGATTTACAAATTGATCGAGGAAGGGAGAGGAGTGTTTGTGTGAGTGACTCAAAAGTTAACTAGTAGGTAGACTTAAGTTTAGAAGATAAAGAAGTTTACTAATAGAAAAGGTGAAAACAATAGTCACATAAAATAATAACATGCATTGATGGGTTAAGTAACCGAAAAAGTAATTGCATTTAAAGAGATGAATGATAATATATTATAATGAGAGAATAAAATATTGAAATGGTGAATGATTGTAGAGAGTGACAAATCAAATTTTTTATAATATAAAACAAACTTGAGTATATGACACATAAATAAATGATATGTAATCGAAAAAGTTGAAAGTTAGTTTAATGTCTTACAAATAGATATATTTAGACTCTAGGATTAGTATAAACTAGATGTTGGGGTGGATTCAATACATGTATTGGGATGAATCATCAATTTAGTCACACAAATTAACACATCGATATGTATCTCATTGATGACATCTTGATTGATATTGAAGCCACATAATTAGTCATGTGGAACTAAAATTAAGATTTATTTGCGTTCTTGGCGGACAATTTGTTGTATATAGTCTTGCAAAAAGATGAACTAACCCATTGCACAATGTGAGTGATCTTGACTATTTCTATACATTATCTACTATCTTATAATATATCTTCTATTAAAATAACGTTACATTATTATTTCATAACTTTTTTTTTCTCTATTAATAACTTCACATTTTTGCCTCTACCTGTCATCATCTACTTATTTGCTAGCAATTGTATAAATATTTTCAGAATGTATAATATTGAACTTAATAACAAGAGAAACTTCTTTAACTTCTTCTGAATTGTGAGTACGTACATGTCTCTCAATTACATTCTAAGATTTGCTTACAACATTCGTCTCACTGACAATGGTACTTCTCTTATATAAATTACATTGATAAAATTAAATATATATTATTGATATAACTACTATATCAATAATCATTTGATAATTGGAAAATTCACTTAAATTAAATAAATTAAAATATATATATGCAACGCGCGGGTTAGCATCTAGTATTGGATGATTAAAGAGTTTACATTACCGATGTTATAATTTTTTTTTAATCCACTTAAATTAAATAAATTAAAATATACTCGCGTAATGCGCGGATTAACATATAGTTTAAATTAAAATAAATAATCGACTGATTTATGAGAACTTAGTGGTACTCAAGTGGAGCACAAAATGTAATGTAAAAGTATTGAATTGGTGTAAATGAATTAACTTTTGACTTATTTTACTAACTCTTAAATTTCTTGTGTTACTGTTGTAACCATATTTTCATTAATTTTGGACAAGATATTAGTACAGCCACCAGACAAGATAGGTACTGCAATAATTTGATCATCTCAAAGCCACGTAAAGTGTATCAAATAAAAATAATTGACATTTATACTATCAAAAACCCTCATTTAAAAATAATAGTAAATTTAAATGAAAATGTAATTCGGTTACGTGTTATAAATGAAAAAAAATAATGCATCACTTAATTAAATCAAAATAACGAATGAATAGCAAAAATAACAATTAAATAATAATAATTCTCAGAAATGTTGTATTAATTAACGTTTATACAATATTTGACCTTAAAATTAAAACATCTCTCGGTTACATATTATTGTAAATGAAAATTAATTTTGCATCGATTAAAAGACTTACAATATCAATAATAAGTATACAAAATATTAATTGTCATACATTTTTCCTTTACGTTATCGTTTAAAAAACATCAAAACATACGAACATCATTAAAGCAAATATGCATTCATTTTATTTATTATATTTTATTTACAAAATTTATAATAAATATACATATATAAGTATGGTGAATTAATTTAAGGATTTACATAGGATCATTGAACAAGTGAAAAAACAATGATTGTTAAACAAAAGTCTATTATGATAGTCTGTATTTAGGGATAGGAATAGGTTAGATCGTCCGTCAGGGGCTACAGCCTAGTCTGACCTATTTAATAAAAAAGTTAGGTTCATACTGTTTTTAAAAACTTATTTATTTAAATAGGTTAGACTCAGGTTTATAAAAAAGACAGACTTGACATGTCGGTCTATATATATTTTATTATTTATTAATATCATTTTTTATTATTATATTAATAATATTATTTCCTATTTTAAATTCTATCAATTAGTCAATCATTCGGTAGTCGTTCCATATTCGTTTAAGAGGTAATAATGGGTGCGTTTGTTTTTTAAAAAATCTATTATTTGAAACTAAAAATTATTTTTTAGAGTTTAAAGGATGTTTATTTTAGATTTTTTAAAAATTATTTTGTTAGAAAAATTATATTTTATTTAATATATAGATATGTACATTGATATTGGTATGCGATATATATATATAAATATTTTAATGTAAATAAGACTTTTAAAAAAGGTTTCAAGTTAGACCAAACTTTTAAAAAGGTCAAACAAAAAAAAGGTCAATGATACACTGTAAGTCAGATTTAAGGCTAAAAAATAAATCGTAAATCAGATTCAGGTATTTTAAAGTCTGACCAGATCTATTCTCACGTCTAATTGTAGTTCTTTGTTTTCAACAGGTATATAAACAATTGGTTAAAGTATGAATCTTTCTTATATTATTTCTTTATGTAAGTTTGATCTTGTATTAAAGAAATATTTTTTTAGATGTGACCAACACTTTAATTGTGATTCATTCTGCACTAGTCATGGATATTTCCAAGGAATATGCAATGAATATTGTTGTTGTTACAACTTAAATAACTTACTTAGAACTTAGAGCGTTCATTCTAATTTGAAGAAAATTTTATGTTTTACGCATATATGTAAGCTTCATTTGAAAGAAATCAAATATGAAATATTATCCTGAAGTGTGTTCGATTGAAAATATTAGGGGATGCCTAATAAAGTATAAATGTGTTATGTATTATTAGTTGTGCTCACTAAGGGGAAATTATGGACGTAAATTCAAATTATAACTTTCAAACAAAAGTCAAAATTTGAATGATAATCTTGTATCTAAAATTATAGATACGGCCTCTGAATTTTGACTAATAATAAAATTTAAATATTTTTTAATGAATTTTATATATAGTCAAAGTGTAGTTAAATCAAAAAATTGACATATACGTCATTATAAAGAGTTCTTTACAGTTTTTAAATATATTTTTCACCAATTATATACAAGAATATTGTTGTTTAAAAATTTTCTCACGTGTTTTGAATTACTATCCGCTCTGAGATGATGTGAATCAAATGATAGAAATTTAAAATTTAAAATTTGAGTTGAATAAAAGAAAGGGAAAATATAGGAAATGACAAACACAATTTTGATCAAACTGATTAACTTTTTTACAAAATTACACTTTGTGTATTCTTTAACCTCACCAAGCTTAATTACAAAGTGATATGAGTATGATGTTTCTCTTTACTTAACCACTTTCTAAAAAGATATTTCAAAGACCTAGTATAGGATTATAGAAAGTATAAAAAGATAGTTTTAAGAAATTTGTTCTTTTTATGCAATGTAGTTGTGTGTTTAATGATGAAGAGTTTTTTGTCTTTTATAGAGATCTTGAGATGCTCTTTCCAAGTGACAAATATTTTATGACCGTTGGAGTCTTCAATAAAAAAGTCCAAGGTTTTTCATCATATTTATAGGATTTCCATCTAGTTGTCCTTAGACTGGTTTAGTCCATTCTTTTACAGGAGGTTCAAACCTCATCTTGGATCGTTTTCAGCATGTAAGAGAGATGTGTTGGGTCGTTTTCAATGATGTTGACTATAAACTCATCCTCGTACCTATTCAATCTCCCTTTTGACTTTTTTATTACAAATATTTTATTTATCCATTCTTTAATATTGATTTGTCTTCTCTTTATAAATAAATAAATAAATAAAAAAAAAAACATTATTTCAGTGAGCATGAATATTTGGAGACTTTGAAGCTTCATCCTCTTATGAGGTCATGGATTTCAATCCTCCATTTTAATCAGATTTTTCTCATTTCTATCTTAATGATGAATAACTTATTTTCTTAAATGGATTCACTCAAAAATAAAAATTAGTCATTAACCACAATTATAATCTTTTAAATAATTTTGTTATCACTAAAATTATTTGAGAGAGATTTTGTCTCAACAGTCTACTCTTCTAAATCAATCACATTATTATTTCATAATGTTTATCCAAAATCTTTCACATTAATTCCACTAACTCTCCATATTTTAGAGTGGTCCATTTTAAAAATAACCAACAAAATTTCTTCTAAAAACAAATTAGATTTCTTCTTTTCTTGCTAAAAATACTATTCACCTTAATTTTTTTGTTTTTATTATTTTATGAAAATTTGACCCCATACCCCCCCAATTGTACCTTTACCCCCATTTTGTGATTGAAATGACAGTTTTGCCCTCATATATATAATAAAAAGTCCAAAAATTTCCTACTCATTTTTCACATTTCCGGAACAAAGAAAGTGAGTTTTTTTTCCAAAACTTCCGGAATACTTGAGTCCAAGTTTTCCGGTACAGAAGAAGTACTCCGGAAAACTTGGTTTTGACATTTCCAGTACAGAAAAAAAATCAAACTACCGGAGAACTTGAAATCAAAGATATCCGGTACAGAGGCTGCATTCCGGAAAACTTGAATTCAAGGTTTCCGGTACTGAGGACTTACCGGAAAACTCCCTATCAACATTTCCGGTAGTTTCCAGAAAACTTGGATCCAAGTTTTCCGGTAGTTTGGTTTTTTTTTTTTTTTTGAATATAACTGTATATTTAATGTATTTATTGTTTTATTTATTTAATTTTTCAGTGGGCGCGCGAGGAAGAGACGGCAAAATAATACGAGTTACACGTGACACTGATACTTCGACATCGTCGGCGATGAATCCCCCCCTGAGAGGATTCGACCGACTGCTTCTTCAAGGAGAAGAAGACGGGTGATCATCGAAGAAGACGATGTGGAACATCATGATGATGTGGATATGTATCAGCAGGAGCAGATGGTACATGAGCAGGTAGTACAGGAGCAGCTAGTACAGGAGCAGGTGGTACATGAGGAGGCTGCACCTACTCATGAGGGAGAGCATACAGAGGAGGGTCATGCTGCAGCTGAGGGACCTGGTGAGCTTACACGGTATCCTGGAGGACCTCATGATTTGTCTGTCCTTACACGATATCGTTATCATGTTTCAGCTAGACTATGGTTTGGTGAGGTATATTTAATTAATTATTACTTGTATTATGTATTTAAAATTTAATATTAATAATTACTTGCTTTATATTAAATATGAATTTAATATTAATGTCGTATATTTTCTTTTGTATATAGGAGCGACCATTGCTGAAAATTGTTGCGCATGGAAAGAAAATGCAACAATTTACTCCGCCGGTACTTCCACGACCCATAGAGAACTGGGTTAATTTGTCAGGTTTAAACCCCTTGCAACGGGGTAGTTTGAAGATGATCGACAACAATCTAATATCTGCCTTCGTTGAAAGATGGCATTCCGAGACATCGTCATTTCACATGTCATTTGGTGAAATGACGATCACTTTAGATGATGTTGCCAATATTCTCAGATTGCCTATTAGGGGTGAGTTCTACAGTCCACCTGATGTAGATAGAGTAACGGCATGTAAACTTGCTGTCCATCTATTAGGAGTGAGCACAGAAGAGATCTGGGAGGAGACCATGAAGACTAGAGGTGCACACTATAGACTGGATTGGTTGAAAGACGTCTTTAGAAGGCAGTGTGCAGCTGAGAAATATGATTGTGATGCTAGGGCTTATCTGTTGAATTTAGTAGGGAGTACTATTTTCGCTGATAAGAGTCATACTCTTGTTGATGCGAAGTATCTTCCCTTATTCAGATATTTAGAGGGTACAGATAAATATGCATGGAGTTCTACTGCACTCGTTGTCCTTTATGACTACCTTTCAGATGCATGTTGTTATGACACGAAACAGCTAGGTGGATATATGACGCTGCTTCAGGTATGAATCATTTATTTAATTTTAATTTTAGTTAATTATGTAATCAATATTTATTATATGTATATTTATTAATAATATATTTATTTTTATTTGCAACAGTGTTGGATTTACGAATATTTTCCAAATATTTGTAATAGAGGTGACCAGGGTGCTGACGTGGAATGCATTGCCCGAATGAATAGATGGTGCTACAAACAGGGCAAGCATAAGGTCCACGAATATAGACGTGTTATGGATGCATTGACACCTGCTGATGTTATATGGAGACCATGGGAGAATCACAGGGGTGTGATTCCTTTTGATGACATCATGCTTTATACTAGTCACCTCCGATTATGCAGTACTGTAGTGAAATATCTGCCAGAGAGGTGTTTGAGACAGTTTAGATATATCCAGTATATTCCTTCACCGACACTTCCAGATCCTGCTAGATTATTTGACGTAGATGTGGAATGGTTGGGATATGTGACGCCAGTGACAGAGCTGTTTCGCAAGCTTTGTCCAGCTACATATCCATCTGAGTGTGAAGATGGATATTTGGAGTGGTTTTATCATGTTTTTCATCCATTACTTGTGCGACCAGATGGTGTACCTCAGGTCCCAGATTATAGTGTACCGGCCACCACTGCAGATGCTTCTAGTTCGCAGCCGACACTCATCCTACAGCAGATCGATGATCTTATACAGCATGGGTTGAATCAGCATGAAGCTAGTCCGGATGATGATATGTATACTTATTTTTATAAAGCATTGTATTTATCACGTCACCGCACTAGTGAGTAGTTATGACATTTTATGAATTGTTGTTAGTTTAGTTACTTGTTATGACATTTTATGAGTAATTATGACATTTTATGAGTAGTTATGACATTTTATGAATTGTTGTTATTTTAGTTACTTGTATTTACTCGTTATTAATTATCGTTATTATTTATCGTTATTAATTATCGTTACAATACAAGATAAAATTGAGAGACAAAAATCTAATAACATTGCATTTAATTAGTACGAGTTTACAAAATATCAATTTTAAATATTAAGGTTCATCTAATAACATTGCATCTAAGGATTCCGTAGGTGGATTTTGGGTAACACGTGGCAATCGACTTAATAAATAACCCCAATGTTGTAGACGTCCAGTATACGCTATTGCCTAAGAAGTTGCTTCATCAGTGCGATATTGCTTCCAACCTGGTGCAATTTCAGGCAATGGAAATCCATCTTTCATCTTTAACTGCAAAAATTAAATAAATTAATTAAGAAATAAAATTAATTAATAAGTTAAGAAACATTAAAATAAATTTTAATGAAAGTAAATAATTACCGGAACCCAATGATTTCCATTAACAAACCCGATACAACAAATGCGATCAAATTTTGTCATATTGGAATGTGAACCTCTCATAGGAAAGAAAGTCATTGAAAATGTCTGACCAAACGTGACAAGAATAATATTATATGTTGTCGGTATCACGTAACCCATATCAGGTATGGACAACCATTTATCCATGGGCTGAATACCTAAGCCGGATATCTTCGAAGAATCTCTTATTTCTCTAATGCGTCCTGGGAACAGTATATCATATGGAGTTACATGAGAAGCAATCTCATGGTCCAAACTATTGCGTACCAAAGGCCAAGACTCTTCACCCTGTCCAAGCAATAATGCAATAGCGCGAAAACCACAATTTCCATCCGCTTCCACATCAAATATGTCATCAATGTATGGCTGAATAACTTCATGAAATTGTCTAAACAACAACTGTTTTGAAGATTGAGATGACTGAGAGGGCTGTTTCTTTGATTGAGAGACTTGTCTCTTCTTTGATGACTGAGAGGGTTGGGAACCAATATCTTCACAATATGTTGCATTAACATGCTCAAAGTAAGAAGGGTCTCGATATACATCATATCCATCTGGCTTATTACCCTTACTCTTCTTCACTCGTCCTTTGGTTTTGACTTTATCAGGTGGCGCACACATTGAAATTGTACTTGGAAAAGCAAGTTCACGCACTTTACTCTTCAACACTCGCTTCCCTACAACATCAAGTGTTCGAAATCGTTTCCATAACGCATTCATCTCAGTAGACATATCCAATTCTGATCCATCTTCTGTGTCTTGGGTGAGTTCACATTCCATGCTTAACTTTCTCCATTGAATATGCACAGAATCTAAAGGAATTGGTTCACCCAACAATTTATAGTGTCCCAATTCACAAGCACAAGGTAACCCATATGTCCTTCTAATAGAACACCCACATACAGATTTGTCAGTACCCACCCACTCAACTTTGTCATATTCTTCAGCAATACGTCTTTGAGCTTCTCTTGATACAAATGTATTCAATCTCTGATAAAATGGAATTTTGTGCTCATGGTCTTCATCATAAAAACTTTTTTGAAACGAGGCCCTGATTTTTTTATGTTGTAACCTTATCATGTTGTTCATAGCCTCCCAACATTTACACAGATCACTCATGCTGTTTTCCAACATTAACTTCAGTTTCCAGTGAGCTGACTCAACCCTATAATAAAATTTTACAGTCACATTAGAAATATAAAATGATATTCAACAATATATAATAAAATGTTAATAAATACCTATTAGTCGTCGTGTTCCCCAAATGCATCACTTGATTTGTCCATGCTTCAACAAATCTTTCCTTATGTGGATTCAACCATGTTTCTTTCACATAATCAACAAACACTTTACAATCAACACATGATTGTTCAAACATGTGCAACCGCATGCTATAGTATTTTTGATCACTGCAATATATAATGTCTTTCCACATATTCAATACCGACTCTTGTCTATCCTTTAAGACATGTTGCTTGCATTTTGCTCCAACATTTTTGTCGATATGAAATCGACAAAGTAAATTAACAGCATTTGGAAATACATTACTGACTGCATTCATTAACGCAACATCTCTATCTGTCACAATTACTTGAGGAAATTTATTTTGTGTAACAAATAAATCTCTTAGTTTCTCTAATGCCCAACAAAAGTTATTTTCCCTCTCACATTCCAAGTAAGCAAATCCAACTACAAATGTGTTCTCTGTTGATGTCATACCAACAATTTCAAGTAATGGCATTCTGTATTTATTGGTTTTGTAGGTACTGTCCATAATCAACACAATAGGAAACAAATTCAACAACTTCACTGAATCTGGATGCGCCCAAAAAATATCTCTCATAACATCGGAGTCTTCACGCATTCTATTCCAACACACATATTTTTCATCTTCAATTAACTTGAATAAATGTTGCATCTCTGTTCTATTACCTCTCACGTGCAATCGAATGATACTTCTCTGTTTATATATTTGTGAGATCTTAGTAACATTACTATTATCTCGGTCTTGCAATGAGAGTAATATGTGTCTCGGTGCAACATTATATTTTGTTAACTCATGAACATGCTTTCTTTCTTCATCATCTAACCGTCCAACATATGCATGTCCTTCCAAAGTATCAGGTAATTCATGGTTGTGAATTCCACAAATTACTTTAACAATCCAACCTGAACCATCTTTTAATGGTTTTGATCTAAGCTTGAAAGGACAATCACACTTTTTTGTTGAACTTCGATTTGAACTAACAGCACCCTTGTATTTTCCTCCTTTGTCACATCCTAATATTAATTTATTTCTCCTTCCTTTCTCTCCTGTCTCTATATCTGATCTTCTGATAATAACAGTAACTTTATTTTTTTATGCCAGTTTCTTTTGCCCATTTCACAACAGCGTCCCTTAAATCAAATATCTGAATTAAAATAAATTATAATTAATCACCATAATATATTTTTACAATATTAATATTACTTATATTTATTCATACCTGATTTGTGTCAAAACTATTTGTAGTATCGACGCATGTTTTATCCATTAATAGTAACGGTTCATCCATATCTGTTAATAATTAAAATAAATTAAAAAAATTAAAAAAAGTAAAAAAAAAATGTAAAAAAATTGTTCTGTACCGAAAATCTTGCCCAGAAAGTTTTCCGGTACACAATATTTGTCTTCTGTACCGGAAATCTTGTGGATGAAGTTTTCTGGAATCCTCATCTGTACCGGAAAACTTGGGTCTCAAGATTTCCGGTACACAAATTTTCTCTTCTGTACCGGAAAACTCGTTTTTCAAGATTTCTGGAACAGCCCTGTGTACCGGAATTGTTGTCCTGAAGTTTTCCGGTAATTACCGGAAAACTTAAACCTACCGGAAAACTTGGAGCCAGATCCAAGAATGTGACCAAGGAGAATTTTTTTTTTTTTTTTACTTTCAGTAAAATAGTAAAATTTATTGAGGGCAATTTTGGCATTTTCAAAAATTTTTGGGGGTATAGGTACAATTGTGGGGGTATGGGGTCAAATTTTCTTATTTTATTACCCCTTTGAGGTGTTATATGTCATAATTCTATTTCCTTATCTCTATTATGGTCAGAGTTGGCCGATGATGTTTTTGTATTATTAAAAAAAAATTCATTAATTAAAACATGGATATATTGAAAGAAAAATAGGTCAAACTGTCCATTGGTCGACATAGTCTAGAATGGACAGACTAAATTTGATGAATTGCAATATTATAATAAACCGGGTCGGACCGAACATGTCAATTCATGTTATTGGACTATTCAACTGTAATTAGAGTATAACAATTGGAGCATAACAACTGGTCTATTTAATTTTTTTATGATTTTCTCTGCCATACTAATTCAGATTTTAATTTAAAAATTAGAATAATTTTTGTTATTATTTAAACAAGCAACATGAAACCCAACACACGTATCGACATGGCTGGTGTAATTTGTGCACGAGTGACTACCAAAAAACATAAAAAGGGTAAACCCCAATAAATTGGATAACAATTTTACAATGAAGCTGTGATCTAATACGAAACAAAGTACACATAAAGCATATAGAAGTTTACTTTATTTCTATTCCCTTTACCATCTCCCATACATGTATGAACTACCAATAATTTGGCTTGAAAACAGAATCATAAAAAATTAGGGGGCAAAACAACTCAACATTTCCTAATTTATTTACACGTTGTAACAGCTAAACGAGCTCAGTAAACACCTTTACACCTTGAAAATGTGGCCAACCGTTTCGACTGCCATTAATGAAAAAAATCGTATCAGTTATAACACAAACATAAAATAAAAGTTAAAGTCTCATACATTGATCAAAATAATCAACAAATTATGCACATGCTGCAGCAGAGAATGCGAATGATTTAGTCACCTCAACAACCAATGAGACATCCCACTACACCTGAACTATGTCACAACCTTTGATGAGCGCCTTACATGAGGCCATTATTTGAGAAGGAAGGAGGAAAGTACCAACCAAAAAGTGAGCCTCGAAAGTAAACCCTGATTCATCATATTAACATACAGGGACGGGTTGGTAAGTTCAAGAAACTCATGATAAATCAAAGGATCCCTGGCCTTCATTGATTGCATAGAGTAGCTTCTTGTACATAATTTCCTGTTTCAAATTGGATATCAAAGATCAGTACCCAAAGATGCTTCAACACATGAGACATAACTAACAATGCTTATACAGTGTAGCACTAACCTTGGTAGAATAAGGAGGAAGCTTCAGGTAATTAGCACATGTCATCACACTTGGCAAATCATCATCTGCTGTTTCTGAAGGTCCGTTCCCATTGGATGTAGTGTTAGCTGCAGTTGACGACAGCTGCACCAAGACATCATATTAACACTACTTTAGATAAAACTGTACTTTAGATATAATAATAACACGAGTAGGGTAATGAACAAAGTTCAAAATAGAGATCAATCCCCTCTCCGAAAAAGAGTACAAACAAGAAGGTCTGAATGAACTAGAACAACACTGATTAAAAAAAAATTAATACCTTTCTCACAATCGTTAATTTTGGATTTAGAACAGCCAGTCCACCAGGTGGAAGCTTAGGTGCTCCAGTAACAAATTGACAGAAAGCACGCTGCTGCTCCGGTGTGAACTCTCCCATAATTTCAAGTAACTAAAAAAGCACCATACAGGATGAGCATCAAATAAAACATAGTAAACTTTCCAAAATACACTACTATCCTTATACATTGAAAAGAGAATCATACATTCACTATGGCAGGGCTCTTGGCAGTATACCCATGATCAAATTTTATATGATCAGCTAGTGTCTCGGTCTGCAAAACATATTCAAAAAGACTTGTCACTAAAATACTGATTTTTAACATTTCAAATATTGTTGCAATAGGAAATTTCAGTAAAAACAATACCTTCCACAATTCTCTACGGCCGCATAGCAAATAATCCAATTCTTGAGGAGTAAAAATTTGTAAAGATGAGATGTCAAAAACCTAAATTGATTAAATTAAATGACAAGTGTTTAGATCATTAAATTAAATGAACAAAACATCAAACTAGTTTTTCCAACTATTATTATCCAGCTCATCTTTGGTATAAAAGAGGCAGGCAGCACATTTCATAAATATGCCAGGTTTTTACATTCAAATGTTGAATATTTCAAATCACTTGGAAAAAAATGAGCTTTTGTTTCTACCTCCATCTCTTATTTTGCAGGGGAAAGGGGGATTGGAGGTGGGTAGCCATAATGGCTAACATAAGCGAAACAAAAGTCTATTAATTTCCCCAATTAATCCAAGTGTGAGATTTAAGGGTATACATGTAGTTGACTGCTTAAGAGACCAACAAAAACAATAAATTTAAGTATGGCATCAAGTGAAATATAAAAAAGACAGCAACTAAAGATGAAGGATAAATGCTCACTACTATAGTATTAACGCTGGGACCAGTTCAATTTCCAATTAAATTGTTTGGAAGTAAAAGTGAAGGAATGGGTGAAAAGAATCAGCCACGTAAGATAGATAGACGGGGAGAACAACAAATAACAATTTTTCTAACCTAGTTGAATAAAAAAACCAAAACACTTTCAGTGTTTTAAAAGACTTGCTGAGTATTAACAAACAGCGTGTACATCAGTGTTGTCAAAACCAATATCGCAAGTCAACCCGCTGAATCACAGGATTTTACATTTCCACACTGCCAGCGCATGTTAACTCGCGAGCAGAATTGTCGGAGAAGAAGATCCTGGCCAAATAGTCGTGCTGGCTTGCGAAATTGCCGAGCCTTACAATCTTCATTGCATGAAAAGAAACAAGTGGCTTGTGATCTCAAGTCAGGTTTCAGGACCCGGTTCTGAAAAACCTTAAATTCTAAATTTATGGCACAAAATGTTACAGTTGGGACAGAAATGGCCGCTATTTAAAAAACAACTACATTGCACCGCTTTGCACTCTTTTTTTATTCGTACGCAGTTGGTGGAGTGCTGTTCCTATATGAACATGCCATTTTGTTTTTATTTGTTGAGTTGTGTACATTTGGAATATTAATCTTGCGTTGAGTTATTTGTTATGATTAAGAATGTTGTTATGATTTTAAAGGTTACGATCTTAAAATTTTATATTACGATCTCTCTCCGAGTTATGATCTTACATTTTGGTAGGATCTTACGATCCTCCAAGCTACAATCTATTTCCCTCCACCCAATCCAACTTTGAGTTACATGTTTGACAACATTGGTGCACATTTAAATAGTAAGTGAATTAATTAAGCTCAGCCAATAACCTGATTGAACCCTGCTCTAAAGGCTTCCAGTTGGCGCGTTATTCCAGTCTTGACAGTGGCATCAACAACCATGGATATATATTCCGCAAGATTATTGAGGTCAACCTGAAATTTTGACAGCAAGTTCAAAGCAATTTTTCACAAAAACAGAATAAAGGAAATAAAATCAAAGGAGATAGTGGATACATACAATTTCATCCCCAGGTTTCAATGTGTACTCTGGATAACCAGGAAGGCTAAAATCCAAGCAGAGTTCTGCAATTGGAGCTCCACGGAAATGTAAATTTGCAGTTGTACCAGTATAACCATCACCAATCGATTCTATATGATGTTTCCGACAAACAAGGGCATTCAACTCTTGGATAGTTTTCCCAAGTTCAGCATCAATGTAAAGAATGTCATGCAAATCAAGATCCTACAAAAATAAAGGTTAAAAAAATATAAACCACAATAAAATCAGTTTTGAGCTCAACAGTGTGCATGAAAAATTGGGTAAGATGTTAACATTTTGTAACAACTTACTTGACCAAGAACAAGCTTATAAAATGCAACAGATAATGGCAAATCTAATAGACGTCCATCTTGAAGTGCTTTAGCCACTACGCGACCTAAAAGCCGGAAATATTCAATCACTTTAAAAAACTGGCTACCCTCTGATGCTTCAGCATTTGCAGGCCAGGGACGAGGAAACAACCCAAGTGGAGCATGAACAAGTGCCCCATCTCTAGCAATATGGCCTTCACTGTTTTTCATTTTCTTTTCCTCTCCATCAATTTCCATTTGATCGGAACCAGATCTCCACATCTGAAGTCCAACTTTTTGTAAGTCGTGGCTTAGAAGTGTATAGAACTCAAGGGTGGGACCAAGGCCAGTGCCAACTTCACCAAAATATTCTACTTCAAGTACAGCCTTTTGGCTAGAATACATCTCCATCACTTTAGCAGCAGAATCCAAAATGCGGTTTCGAGAGACACGAACCTTTTGGCGCTGCAGCCTTCCAACCCTAACCTCTCTTTCATTTGTTGATCCATGACCATCGGCACCCTGCTGCTGCTGGAGTCGATACAGTGCACGAGATAACCCAAAGGCAGTTGAATAGAAGTACTGTCTTCGGATCTCAAATGGAAACAGAAAAGGGCACGCTTTGGTTAACTGGTAACACCATGAGGGAAGACTCCCACTGCATAGTGCAAGGGCGTCCTGTATCTGCCTAGCTAACTTTGGAGTAAGCTTGTTGCTTATAAATTTCTCCAGAGGAACCTTAGCACCAGTGGCAACAGCTAGCTCATCTAGATCCAAAAATTTTCCCTCAGCAAAGCTATCAGTAGCCACTTGGGCCCTCAAACGAGGTGCAAGCTGGTTTAAACCCTCCAGCACACGCAATAGCGCCAATATATTGTATGTAGGATTAGATTTCTCCAGCTCACAGGGCAATTCTCCCTGCAAGATACTATCCAATACAGATGTCTGATGCAGCTTGCCATCCGAACTGCAATTTGATACGGACCCAGATTTACTAGATTTGGAAGTGTTTGAACTTGGGCCTCCTGGGGATGCCCTATCTGTTTGGCTCTCCGCCTTCTGATAAGTTAATATGAAAATGTCACCCCACAGTCTGCTTCCATCGCTTGACATTAATTCACTGCCAGCAAATCTCTCATCATCCTCTTCATCTAGTACAAATTGTCTTTGAACTGCTTGATAAATAGTCAACTGCCTGTTCAGTTGTTTCCCGCCAGCAGTAAAGATTAACTTTGGAGGATCATTAGAACTACCAAACAATGGACGCCCTTGCCGATCTCTGCTACCCCTGATTCCCCTGCTATTAGCAGATCCAAGTCCAGCCATGGCAGCAGCAGCAAATGACATTGCACCTCGAGAACTAGAAGAAAAGCCACTCCTAAAATCTGCTGTGTCTGAACCCCTGACTGAAGCAACTTTGCTGCTAGAACCAGAAGCGGTGTTAGTCTGGCCATCGTTAGTTGCAGGAGCAACATTAGTCTCCTCAGCTGAGTCACCCAATTTCACATCATGTACTTTGTCAGGTACACAAACAGGAAGGGAGTCATCCCTCAGCATCTGCACCAGAAAAATTAACATGAGGGATAATTATGTTAGAGTAGATGCAAATGAACATAATGCTGATGTTCAATCTTAGTTGAGTACAACTAATTATGCTTGCTAAAATTTGTAATAAAAACAGTAATTGCATATCTCTTTGATATAATTGAAAAGAAAAAAGATAAATGACAGCCGCAGTTATCCTGTGAGTTAAAAAGTGAAGGTGCATTCAAAATTAACATATTAAAAGATAAAAACATGTAAGATAGAGACACTATTTCAGGAAAACATTGATAATATCACAATGATATGCCTACTTATATTTTCTACTCATAACCAAGTAAGAAAATCTCAGCCAAAAAAGAAAACAATAGATTACATACGTCTTCATGGTCGTCATCTTCATCGTCAGAAATATCATCATCGTCATCATCATCATCTTCGATCACCAAAGCCTCATCAATTTCAACAGGAGATATATCTAAATCATCATCCTACAACACAACAACAGAAAATACGGTCAGTGGAGAAAAAAGAACTGATAAAAGCTACCATCAGTACTACAAATTCTACAATACTTCAGGAGAGATCAATTAAGTTTATAATTAAATTCAAAGCACAGAACGGAAGATAGGCTTAACGTATAAGTACAGCCGTATCCACTGCATTTTGTGTTGGTGGGTACGTATTTTCCACTCAACAGATCCTATCAACAGTTTAACAACAAGAACATAGCTAAACAACAATGAGCATGCATGTGAAATTGTAAACTCATAATCTAGAGAGGGGACACTTTGATTTCATGTAGAGGGGGAAACGTGATAACTCAGTAAAATACGTAAAATAGCTCTTCAGTCAAGCTTATCAGATTAGGGGTGAATACAACCTGCATAAGTAATTACAATTATTTTAGCAATCTACTAAACACAACTACACAATGTCTAGAGTTCCCAAAGCTACTGATATCCAGAGGTTTAAGGTGGTTTTTACAAGCTAGCCATGCAAAATGTATAAATAAAAAAGGCATCTTTAAGGATATTATTTTGTCACTAACAAGTATTTCCCCATAAAAATGAAAGTTCGAAATGCATGGCCAGATCTTCCACCTCCACCCCTGCTTTCAGAGGTGCTCAGGAGTAGAAGAAAGAAGATTGTGGCATTGTGAACTCGTCTCTAGGATTTCAAAGTATACCTCAGAAGTAGAATCCCCATTTGCAGGCTTCATTTGAACATCTTTATCAAGAGCTGCTCTTCTGCGTGCAGCATTCCTGGTTTGAGGTCCTCTTGTGTCCTCTTGTGCAGGCTTTAATACAGCTTTTCCCTTACCCTTAGATGAGCTCAAGGTTTTATCTTGAGTTGTTTCTTTTCTGGGTGTATCTCCTATACTAGCAGATGATCTGGATCTTGTAGAATGACGACGGGTAGCGGACGGAGTAGAGGTAGAAGGAGGTGGAACACCAGTTCCTACGGGACTTGTCCCAGATTCATTCCCAGCTGGTGCAGTGCACTTCTGAACAGATTCGCTTCGCTGGATACGAGGCCAGAGAAATTCCTCAATGGCTGCTAAACTTGCTAATGGATCGATCAATACAACATTGGATGAATAATCCTTAAGTGACTTTTCCCCCTGGGCTCGACAAAGACGCAATTTTAATGGCTGGGATAATGCACTTAGTCCCGAGGAGAGGCGTGCACTTCCACCAGATGACCTAGATGATTGACTCAGCAAAACAGGGAAACGCTCCATGGAGGACAAAGCATTTTGAAGCTTTTGGACCAAGACAGTCATAGGAGCTGCATCCCTATTGTCAATAGTAGCAGGCAGTGCAACAGATATAAACAATTTAAACCTTGTAAGTGCTTGTTTGCGAAGCTTGGGCAAGTGGGTTTCTGAAGGTCGATCTTTAGAGAAGTACCCACACGATAAATAATTCAGCAAAGCTGCAACGACACCACTACCAATAAACTCGAAAGTAGATACACCATCTCCTTTACCAAGTTCCTGTAGCATGTCAGATATGATCCCAATTAAATGCTCCTCCAGACCAAATCCAGAAGTTTTAGATTTCCCCTTACCATTACTCCTTTGGTCATCAACACCAGCATTTAACTTCATGCAAAGATTTTTCAGATGCAAAAGATCCTCAGTGACACCCACTTCAACAGCCCCGGGATCCGACGGAAAGTACTTATCTTTAAAAGTTTTTGCAGCTGTGCTAACAGATAACCGGATACTAGAATTTACTGTTGGATTATCCACAGAACTTGGAGGTGAGCCCACACTTACCGAAACAGGACTCTTCAAATCGTCCAAAGGATTTCCTTCAGGATTGGAGTTGCCAAAGCGTCGCCGATGACGTCTAGAGCGAGATGAAGACGATCCGGGTATGGACTCAGTATCCTTCTCTGCAGAAGATGCTTGTGTAGAGACATTAGTTGAATTTCCTGGCAAAATAAGTTGGTCCACTGCATGGACTACACCTTCTCTGATAAACATTTTAGAGAATGTCCCAGGAAGCTTTTCCATAAGAATTTCAGCAATTTGCAAGGCAGGTATCAAAACATGGGGATCTTTCGATGCCAAGACTCCAGCTAAGAAACTATATGATCAAAGCAGCAATGCATAAATTTTATAAACCAGTAAAAACTGAAAACATGAAGCAATATCAACCAAGTCAAATTTGTAAATACCTGGATATATTTGTAACGCTTAACAAAGACTGGATCATCTCTGCTGTGCTGAAATACATCAACTTTCCAATTACTGCAAGACATTTGTGCCGAACAGATATATTGACACTAGAACCATATATCTGTTTTAAATGCACACCACCATTGTCAGTTATCCAATAGAAACATGAGGAAGCAAAAGAGCAATTTAACAGAACCACTTCTCTTTAATTTTGACAAATTCATGAAGAAAAACTTATTCACGTAATCAATGCAAGAAATGTCAACCTGTAATAAAACTGGGAGGAGATCCAACCCAAATTGCTTAAGAAGCTCAGGCTGATCATTTAATAGCTTCTCACGAGCCGATATCTCGGGAACATTTCCATTTGTGTCTTCTTGTTTCGCAGAACTACCGGCAGGAGACTTTTTTACAGCAGGCCCCTTTGCAAAGTTGGTGCTGACAGGGAGGGAAATAGTTCCTTGTGGCAATTGGGGAAGAAGCTCATTTGCCAAGTTTACAATCTCAAATATCTGTGTATCAGAAAAAAGAATGAGAATACTTCCAACTCTTCACATTGTCAAAAGAACTGAAAACAACAAGAATCTACACAATGAATTTCAGGTGAAAGTGAACATGTGTCATATGAACCATAGTGAGGAAAAACTACACATGAATAACTAGAAGAAGAATTTGGAAGTACACTATACCTGCTCTGGTGGCCTATTTAATGCAGGAGAAACAGAGGCAGTAGAAGAAACACCGGAACCAAATAGAATATCTTTAAGAATACCACTAATTCCGAGAAGAAGCAAAGTTTTAGATCCAAGAGGGGACCCACTTGCACAGGTTGAAAGAAGTCGAATTAAACCCTGCACGTGCCTTGAAGTCAAGAACCAACAACTATAGGCCAAAGTATTGGACATACAGCAAAAAGTGTACTTACAGTATATGTTGGCGTGCTGAGAGAAGCCTGTCCACCTCCAGAACTACTGTTAGAAATGAGCGATGCAGCCTGTGTTACCAGTCCATGATTGCATAACTCATCTAACTTGTCCGGAGAAGATGCAAATGCTTCAGCTATCCGAGTCAAACAAACAGAGGCATGCTCCAGGACCTACAAAAACAAAAAATTGCATATAATGAATATATAGCTAAAGTTACAATATGAGCTACGTGGCCTATGGGGACCAAATTTTTCCTCAGATCAAACAAAACTTCCCTAATAGTTAAAAGAATGGATGTTGACAAGAAAAAATACAGTTTGTATTACATGAAAGTCTGATAACAACAAAACGTAAGCTTACCTTGGAATCATGGTACTGAAGGAGGTTTGTCAGAAGAGGAACAGCTTCCATCACAAAGTCAGCTGCATCTGAAGGAAGCTTCTTGCACATGTTTGCAGCAGTAGATAATGCAACACGCTGAAACATAGAATTATGTCAATATATGCAAATGAAATGTGACTATCCAAGATTATAACAGCGTCCAAATGTAAGTATTCACTGATAATTAACCTGAACTCCTGTTGAGAAGAAGTCCAAATAAGAAAGCACGGCCATAAGAGCCCCAGCTCGTAGGCAGGCAGTTGGGTGTTCCTGAGATATCTTCTTTAGAGCTTGAAGGGACTGTTCATGTTAACAAACACGGCAATGAAATAATTAAGAATCTCATTTCCAGAATACAGAGTCATTGCTAAACAAAAGCATATATCTTTTAAAAACATTAAATATGACCAAGAAACCTCGTATTTTAATAAAAACAATTAAACATGTTTCAAATTTATTCAGCATAAAATATGCAACACTTGTTCAAAGTTCTCAATGTAATTTTCACTAATCACATAATGGGTCATGAAATAGGAAAAACCTGCTCAGCCAAGTCCATATACTCTATAGTGAGCAACCTCGCGCAGAAGATTGAAACAGCTCCGTAATGCACAACAGCAGCACAAGATGAAGGCAGCACGTCGCAGAGATGCGTTAGCGCCCTTGCTGCTAGAAGCATGATGTCAGGATTGCTCTCGTGATTCAGCAACCCCACGAGCACCGGTACAAACGAATCAACAGAGAAAGTACTAAGCGATTCCTCAGTCCCAATAGAAAGCATATCACAAAGCTGAGTCAAAGCCTCGACCTGCTTACCTTCTTCCCCATCTGCACGTAGCCCAAACAGAATCTTCTTCAACCTCCCACTCTGATGAGAGGAAGAAGAACCCATCCCTGATGAAGGAAGCAGATCATCCAAACCAGCACCGAGTTTACGAAGAAGACCTTGGAGTGCACTACTTGCAGATGTTAAATTCGGATGCAAAATCCCAACACCACTGTCACTGTCGTTATCATCCTCATCTCCAGCACCACCGGTTTCCACGTTCAATGAAATCCCTCTTTCTGCATCCCTATCCCTAATCCTAACATCGTGTTCCTTTTCCTTTCCCTTGTCGGAGTTATCCCTATCCAAATTCTTGCCACGGCGATCACGGCGTGAACCAGAGGATGATTCATTGTTGGAGTCCATGGGAATAAGATTTTTAGGCGGTAAGGGTTCCTTGTTCTTGGATGCGCGTGAACGAGTGTTGGCAGAACGATTTTTAGGAGTGGTGGCGGTGGCGGCGGTGGTCGTTGCTGTTGCGGTGGCGGAAGATGTAGAAGAAGAAGAGAGACGGGCACGTTTACTGGAACGAGTGGTGGGACCGGATGAGGAAGATGAAGGGGCAGCTGAGGAAGCCTCCGCCCGCTTCCGACTACGAGTTTCCATACAAAAACCAACCCACCCTGCAATTTGTCAACTCGCTCACCACGGAGCGTTAATTACACTCTCACAAACGCGATTATAACAACCATTTCCAGCTTCGGATCGATCGAATCTTTGTTTAATTGAATGAAACAATAAAACAACTACCCGATTCGAAACCCTAAGTTTTTTTAAGTGATGGAATCGCGCGTGTTGAGAGGACAAGTGTGAGAGATTAAGAGAAAGAAGTTGAAATTGAGAAGAAATAGGGTTGTTGCAGGAAAACCCTAAGGCAGGGAAAAAGGGTAAAATGGAGAAGAATAAGGGGCAAAAGGATACGAGCCTTTTTTATATGTAATAACTTTTCTTTCACAACTTTTGCTTTGGTGTTTTTTATTTTTTATTTTTGTTCGATGGATTGGTCACTTTCGATGAACGAGACTCAGCTCAATTCTCAGTCTCGATGCTACTACCACACAGCGGCGTATATGGCTTTGTTCGATATTAAAACGACGTCGTTATGTCAATCTACGTGTACATGCGGAAGCTATGTGTCAGTTATGTGGAAGTATCATGCGGCTCAAATGGGTTCGCCCTTTCAGTGCCTTAATTCGAATTTACTTCCTTTAAATTGAATAATAATAAAGTATAAAATAAGAAGATTTAGGATTGTAATTTCAATAAATTTATGATTAATTAAGCATTGTTATTTATTTTAATGGAATAATTATTTTGTTCAGGAATAAGGTAAAATATATTATCTGAATTCGTTTAATTAATCATGATATAATAATAAGTTAATTCATAATTTTAATTTATCGTGTTTCTTTAGTTGAATTTCTATATTGAATATGAGTTGATTATAAACTATTATATACGATAAAAATAGTAATTTATTTAAATTTTTTTATAAAATATAATTTCAAAAAATAAAATTCAAATAAAACATAAATATAAAAATGTAAATTTAATTAAATAAATAATACATTTTAATATTAAATTTAAAA
>JBBPBR010000003.1:18872418-18882768 GCA_037974775.1 Cicer pinnatifidum | reverse complement strand
AAATTATAATATAAATATTTTTTACTAATACATTAAAAAATACGAGACAAATATTTATCATTAATAAATATTAAAAAATACAGAACATATATTTATCATTGATAAATATAAGTAAAATATTTAACAAATATTTTTCCTAATACAAAAAAAAAATTATTGTTAGTTGTAAAAAAATTTATGATAAATATTTATCATTAATAAATATAAAAGAAAATAAATAGCATTAATAAATATAAAAATATTAAAAAATATTTGTTATTAATAAATAAAATAAATTTTTTTAATGTAAAATTTAACTAATACATAGGTAAAATATCAACTAGTTATCACTATTGGCATAGCACGATTCTGTGGTTAGTTTACAAAATAAAAATAGTTTATATTAGTTTGAGACACATTTTGCGTTGTAATTTGATATGGCATCTACCGTGCCGACAACTTCTAACGCTGGCCACGTGTACATTTTATTTAGAATAAAAATGATATAAAACAAAAATAATTATTAACATTTAATTGATTAATCTCATAGATACTTTGCTTTCTTCGTCGGTCAGTCGCTGTTGAATTTTGCTTCCCTCTTCAATTTCAGCCGTTTCATTCATTCCTCTGCCCCACCCAACCCCATCCAATCCCTAGATTTAAGGATTATAACAGTACCTCCTAATCACTCTCCCCTCATTTTTTATGCATACACATTAAAAACACTCAATTCGTTTCTTTGCACTACCGTTTCACCATAGTACTAGTAACGATGCTCAAGTAAAAATTAGATCCCGATCTAGAACCTGTGTAAATCAAGTCAACTGTAGATTCAATTTTAGTCAGAGATGGGTTTTTTCAGTACTATTTTTGGGTTTTTCGGATTCGGAATTGGGATTTCCATTGGTCTCATTGCTGGCTATTTTCTTTTCATCTATTTTCAACCTACCGATGTTGAGGTATGTAGCGTGCCGCATCAATGATTCTTCATACATCACACCGAACATTTATTTTGTATCTTTTAACTGTGTTATATCGATTATACAGGATCCTGAGATTAAGCCACTGGTGGATCAAGATACTGAAACTTTGGAAGGAATGCTTCCTGAGATTCCAAACTGGATTAAAAATCCAGACTTTGATCGGGTAAATTTAAATTAACTAGTACTATATAATAATTAAGCTGCATTTCCATTTGTGGGTTTTAGGTTTGGGGTTTTAGGATTTAGCCGCTGAACTTTTATTTCTTTTTGAATTTTTTTTCTAGGTTGATTGGCTTAACAAGTTTATAGAATTAATGTGGCCTTATCTTGATAAGGTATGTTGTTTTAATATGCTTTAACAACCCTTCTCAATTAGTAGCTGTTTTGCTTCTGCTTGTTCTGTTTTTTTGAATTATGTTTTTCCTTTTCTTTTCATTTTCATATTTAGGCAATTTGTAAGATGGCGAAGAACATTGCTAAACCCATAATTGAAGAGCAGATTCCAAAATATAAAATTGATTCTGTTGAGTTTCAAACACTCACTTTGGGGTCCCTACCCCCAACTTTTCAAGGTTTGTTGATCTTGACACATGCATTATTGGATAAGAACCTTTTAATTGTCTGCACAAATACTTAGGATATTTTCAATGTTTTTATAACTGATAGCTAATTTCAGAGTCTCTTTTTTATTTGGGTCAAATAGCCTAGTAATTAGACTCGCGAACCAAGTGTGGAGAAGTGGGGAATCACGGGTTCAAACCCGGACCCTTGCATATTGTTGTCCTTGCAGTTACCAATTGATACATTTCACAGAGTCTTTTATTGTTTGTAAAGGAATGGATATAACTTTTTGTAAATTCACCTGTTACATATTGAGGTTTGAAACTAAGATTTATCATTGTTGTACTTTTTTTGACATGGTCAAACTAATTCAAAGAAATTTCATGTGTTATAGGATGCATTTCCCTATATGACCCTCTTTTGCGTCTTATTTTGTTACATGTGAGAGTGAAGCAATTGTTAAAAGTCTTATAAATTACTCTTTTTTATGTCTTCATGTCTGCTCACAAAGGATTTATTGCACTTTCCCACTTTTCTTTTTATTTTTTACACACAAAATTCATTTATGTCTTGATAACTTATTTGTGATATTGTATGAATATTCTTAATACTTCCTGTCATATTCATAGGAATGAAAATTTATGTGACTGATGAGAAGGAGTTGATTATGGAGCCTTCTATAAAATGGGCTGGAAATCCTAATATCACTATTGCCGTTAAGGCATTTGGGTTGAAAGCAACCGTTCAGGTAACTTTGTTGTGTGCGTGTGTTAATAGAGAAATGATAGATTTTTTTCCGGTTTTTTTATGCTGAAAAGTTTGTAGTTTTTCAGGTCGTGGATTTGCAAGTTTTTCTTTTGCCTCGCATTACTTTGAAGCCTTTGGTTCCAAGCTTTCCTTGCTTTGCCAACATCTATGTGTCTCTCATGGAAAAGGTTGGTGACTGTTGAGCATGTTATCCGTAACACAACACACAAAAAACTTACTTTGCTTGCCCACTTGAATTTGTAGTATAAGACAAATTAAGTAGAGTACTTGGATAGTGTTTTGATGGTGGTTGTTAGCTTTATCCATGTTTTGAGCATATCTCGAGACCAAAAGAATAGTTTCTAGTTGAAATTAATGTTGATAGAAACCACTTACTGGATGATAGAAAATTTTAATCTTAATGGGAAGGAGGAGCTGGGATAGGCCTTTTCATTCTGACCTCTCTATGTACAGACACACCATACATGCCCTTCTTTCATGTAATACTTCTGTCTTCTTTTGTTGCATGGATATTTGAAATGCTATTTTGTTCTCATAAGGTCCTGAAATTTATGAGAATGTAGCTTTTAGATCAGTAATTATTCTTAGGAATTAAGGACAGCTAATCTTCTGGAAATCACGTCCCTTATTTCACTGGCATACCCATAGTGACATAGGTTACATTTGCATTAAAAAACTCATCAGAGTCATTTGTGATTAAGAAATTAAAAGTTGACTTCCGAAATCTTTTGAGAGATTGAAGGAATATTATAGTAATGATCAATGAGCTATCTTTGAGCTAACGGGATCACATACAAATAGCTTTTGATTTCCTTCCTTATTAATAGTCTAACAACCTAAAATATAATTTTGTTGTTTTTGGGATGAGTTGCTTTTACTTATATGTAATCATTTAAATGATTCGCGATTGTAGGCATACTTTAGTCCATGCTTATGAAGATGGTATCTGAAGTTATTATAGTCATTTTTATGATAACTTTGATTATGCTGGACTTGTAATTTGCTACTTGATTTAATTTTGAATGTTTGAGAAAACCTTGGCACTTGTAATTATTTTGTGTGTAATGCAACAAATATTTAATCTCCATCTCTTTGTTTTTGTTGTACATTAACGTGCAGCCACATGTTGACTTTGGGCTAAAGCTTGTAGGGGCCGATCTTATGTCTATTCCTGGTGTCTACAGGATTGTTCAGGTATGCAACCTGAACTTTTGATCTGTTCGTTTCATCCCCCCTCTGATTCTAACATTTGAGGCCTAAATTTGCTTAAATTCATCTTCCGCACTATAAGCGGGAGTGGCAATTGTCCTGCATTATAGACAGTCTCCCATCCTAAAAATGAACCATTGTTTGCTCAAGTGGATCTTATTTTGAAATGTGATATTTTCACTGGAAACCTTTGATTTATGTATGCAATGTTTATGCACAAACTTCGTGCTTGAAGAACGATGGAAGAATTATCATAAAATGATTTCTTGCATCCAACTGGAGTTGCTATATGTGTGTGACAGATAGAAGTTTGATTGCCAAAGAAATATAACCAATGTATTCTTGATTGAATTGACATGTATAATAATAACATAAACATGATGAAATAAAAAATTTAGAGTTCTGAGGTTGAATAGTTTGTGGGCTTTTCAGCTGTTACTGAATAGTTCATCGAGGTATAGTTGTACGAGGTGTCAGTTGGATGTTTTCACCCTCTTTGCTAGAAGCCATCCATTTAGTTTAAGCTGGATGTTTTATCTTTCAATAGAGTTAGAACGTAGAATCTTAAATTCATGTGTTTGCTGGATTAGTTATAAAAATAACATTTGATTGCATGCATCTGTTGGACTGAAAGATTTTGATGGCCATTTTTAATCTTTCATTCTCCAATACCACCTTGTCATGAAGTTTTATTATTGCAGAATAAAGCAAAACAGAAAATTGATGGTAATTTAGCATATATTACTTTTTCTTCGTTCTGGAATGTACATTTGTGGTTATGTAATAATAGAGAAACAAACTTTTGCCCTTCGTAACATATATCCATGTCTTTGTCATTGTCTTTAGCTAGTATTGGTTTTATTCATTATTTATGGCTATTAAACTAATTTAGAGTGTGTTTCCAGGAGCTTATCAAAAATCAGGTTGCAAACATGTATCTATGGCCCAAAACCCTGGAAGTTCAAATATTAGATCCGGCAAAGTATGTTCCGTCATTTTATAAAATAATAATCTTCATGATATAATGGTATGTTTACCTTTTAACTCATTTCTGTTTTTGTTATTTTTTTTTTTGGAATCTTAGAGCTTTGAGGAGGCCTGTTGGAATTTTACATGTAAAGGTTTTGCATGCCATGAAGTTAAAGAAGAAAGATCTTCTTGGTGCATCTGATCCTTATGTGAAACTAAAGCTTACTGACGATAAGATGCCATCAAAAAAGACTACTGTGAGACACAAGAACTTAAATCCTGAATGGAATGAAGAATTTAATTTGGTAGTCAAAGATCCAGAGTCGCAGGTTTTACAGCTCAATGTTTATGACTGGGAACAGGTAAACCTCATGAGCTGCAAGGTTTATTCTTGTGATATCTGAACTAAATGTTGTTTTTATGTATTTGCTAAGGTTGGGAAGCATGACAAGATGGGTATGAATGTGATTCCTATAAAAGAAGTTCCCCCTAACGAGCCTAAAAGTTTTACCCTGGATCTTTTGAAAACTTTGGATCCCAATGACATTCAAAATGAGAAATCGCGAGGACAGATTGTTGTGGAAGTGACTTATAAACCACTCAAGGAAGACGAGATGGGCAAGGGCTTTGATGAGACACAGACAATACCAAAAGCTCCTGAAGGCACTCCAGCTGGTGGAGGTGTGCTTGTAGTTATAGTCCATGAAGCTCAAGATGTTGAAGGAAAGTACCACACCAATCCACACGTACGTCTTATTTTCAGAGGAGACGAGAAAAAGACTAAGGTACAATATCCCGAGAAATACCTACATTTCTTTTCTTCAAGAATAAATAAAATATCAGGCTCCCTAACCCTTTTCCCTATATAATATATTGAAAAGCCTCTTAACAAGCTGGAATTTTTTAATATGCCTCAACAGTTTCTAAAATTCTTTCCACTTAACTAATCACTGTAGGCGTCATTAATATATGCTAGTTAAGAGAGGGTAGTTATGGGTATAGGCTCAAACCTGGCAAATCTTTTACGGAGCACAGTATCCCCCCAAAAGCTTTTAATCAAGTTAGTTGAATGAAATAAAGGAGTGTCTTATTTGTGATAGAAAAAAGTTACTCGTGCTTAAGGAAAAGTTTTGCCGGCTGTACAGTTAGCATGTTGTATGGAATGAAATGTGTAGTCTAACAAGAAGTAGTAAGCTCATGTTGCAGAATTAAGTATATCATGAATCGGTGAATACACAAGACAAAAGAGGATTGTGAATGAATGCATTAATGTAGCACAGTTTTGTAGATGGATATGGATCCTCTCTTTCCATCTCTTTCTATCACCCTCTCCATCCTCTCTATCTCTCTTCTTTTGTCTCTTTTTTACCCTTCAATTTTATATTCTCTCTCCTCCCTCCCTTTGTAATGTGAAGGAGAGGATCCAAATCATCCATTTAGAGCTTGACTTGGAAATACTATAGGCCAAGTCATTAAGAAGGATTTTAATTTTAAATGGTTTGTTTAGATATGATTCATGATACTATAATAACTTAGTTTTGATGATTCATGCGGCTAAACTGACTTCGTGGAAAAAAGCTTTAATCGTGGTTTATTGTTTGTGTATTAATACGTCAAAAACTAGAAAACAAGATATTGGATGTAACCAAGATAACATGGATTAGAATGGTAGTGATAAATGTAAGTTACGTTCAGATCGAGATCTGTTTTTTTTTTTTTTTGTGAAATGCTAATGATACATTGGTTACTACTACAGCGCATAAAAAAGAACAGAGATCCAAGATGGGAAGATGAGTTTCAATTTACAGTAGAGGAGCCTCCCACCAATGATAAACTACATGTGGAGGTCGTTAGCACATCATCACGAAACCTGCTCCATCAAAAGGTACATAATTCTTAACAACTTTACCGTTCTGAATTTTGTAATGCTTTATTAGTAACATGATTATGCCTTTTAGAAAGTTAAACCTAAGTAAAAGTTAGATTAGGGAACCTGAATTTGTTGAACAGAACTAAAGTACTAGTGGAATATTCACAACATTTAATGATTCAAAATCCAAATAATTAAAAATGTAGAAATTTGAATTACACTCCTCTTTTCAGGAGAAGTTTGAATTACACTCTCCTTCCTTAGGTTAAAATGAACACTACTGTTCTCTAGAAAGTAAATATGTATTACGTTTTTCACAAAAAACGTTTTAACCTATTTTAATATTATGTCGTAATTTCTATTTTTTACTCACTGTCACTAATATATGATTTTGAACTCCTACTATCTACTATGGAATAATAAAAGTTAAGCAAAACTATATCGGTGGTCTTTTATCTTAATTTAAAGTTTCAAATAGTTTTTTTTTCCATGTCAAGTTAGTCCGTTTTTCTTGTCATGTTAGTCCTTTATATTTAAAAACGTCAACAATGTATTTTGTCTTTCCAAATATTAATATGAACAATAAGAAGTTCAAAATTAGTTAACAATAATATGGAAGATTATAAAGAGAGAAGATTTCACCGAAAGGATCATGTCAAGTTGTTTGCCACCATTAAAAAGTTCCTCTATGCTATAAAATAGACAAAAATGGCAACTTCATTTAAACACTTGAATCTTAGCCTGACTTTGAAACAGAAGTGCTTTGCCCTAGAAATATGGCAATTTTATTTTCTGTTTTCCCCTTTTATGCTAGTTGTTAAATGATTGTATTTATTTGGTAAAAAAAAAAATGATATATGATTGATTTTCATTTTTCTCTCTTGCTCCTTCCGGCGGCATTAGGAATCACTGGGTTATATCAACATCAATCTTGGCGACGTTGTTTCTAACAAGAGAATCAATGAGAAGTACCATCTTATAGACTCCAAGAATGGTCGCATCCAGATAGAGTTGCAGTGGAGAACTTCATAAACAAACATGATGATAAAATCCCCATAACCATATCTTAAAATTTAGTCCATGCGGTGTAACGGTGAGAAGGGCCTTTCTTGTATTTGTGTGAGTTAGATTGCTTTTATTTGTCAATCATGTACATGCCTGTCATAAAAAGGTTGAAACAGCAAAAGCACATATAATGTTTGATTTGGATGTATACACTATATGACATGATCAAAGACAACCTATAACAACGTTTTGGTCTTGTGGACTAAGTATTATGTGTTTTTAACTGAAAAATAACTCTTCTACTTGATTTAAATTTCTTTTAAAACTCTATCTTTTTCATTTTTCTCTATTATATTACCCATTATCATCACATTTTTTAGTCTTTTTATATCTCTCATAGCAAGAAACAATCTTTATATTTTCTTAAATATCTTTGGCATTTGTCTAGTGGTATCAATGCTGCCATGCTTAGGATAAACCTCCGTACACAATGGTTTGTCAATCGCTTTTGAATTTGAATGAAATTATTTAACAAAATAGGTATTTCTATATTTAATTACTGACAATGTAAAAATGTTTTATATAAATATTCAATTATATTTTACTGAGGGATATTTATGCAGTTATTTTACTGAGGTTTTATATAAAAATGTTTTATAACTTTTTTTTTTGTTAGTACAAGTTCTTTTTTTTTGAATGTTAACAATACATTCTCTAACACATTTTTTAATACACTTTTTTTACTTCCTACTTGATGTTGTTGATGATATTATCTTGATAGTTGAGGCCTTAATTGATCAAGCAAACATGATTAAGGATATTCTTAATACTTTTTGCTCCTACTCTGACCAATAAGTTATTGCTCCCAAATCTAAGGTTTTCTTCTGAAGACTAGGCAAGTCATGTAAAATTTTATTACTGCTATCTTGAATATTGATGCTACTAAAGACTTTGGGAAGTATGTTGGTATCCCTATAATCACTAGTAGAAAAGAAAAATCTTCTTATGCTTTCGTTGTTGATAGAATTAAGAATAAACTATCTGGGTGGAAAGCTAATCATTTGTTTATGGCTAGTCGTATCACTTTAGCTCAAAGTTGCATTATGAGCCTTCCTAACCACATGATGCAATCTACTATTATTCATGTATCTGTGTGTGATGAGGTTGAGAGACTTTGTAAAAGTTTTATTTGGGGGTTCTAGTGTAAATAGTAAGATGTCATCTACCATTTACACTCCGAAAGAATATGGGGTCTTGATTTTCGTACCTGACAATGATGAAGGCTAGCTATATGATGAAGTTGAGGTGGAATATGATGTCAATCAATATGTCTTCTAGGTTTATACCCTACAATCAAAATATAATTGTGGTTACTTGATTGGACTGCACATTCAGAGTGGATCCAAAACTTTTCATATTTGGAGAGGAATTACCAAATATTAGCCTCAAGTGAAAAATGATATTTCTTGGATTATTAGAAATTATCACTCTATTATATTTTGCCTTGATGATTGGGTATCGAGAGTTGGTGAATTATGCGATCATGCAATAGTCATCCCTCTATTTGTTGTGAATTTTCATCTTAGTGATTATGTTTGAGAACGGATGGAATTGGTATGTGATCAATCAATCTATTCCTAATAATATTTGTACAAAAATTGCAAGTCTTAAGCCTCCTCTTGCATGTTAGGATGATTTTCCTATATGGAGATTTTCTAATAATAATTTTCTCACTATTAAATCTACGTACCAAGCTCTGTAAGCATAGAACTCTACTCCATCTAGGTCCCTTAATTACAACTTGGTGTGAAAATGAATTGGACCTCACATAATTTGTACCTTCCTTTGGAAGTTTTTGCAAAGAGAACTTCTGACTAACATCGACGAAAGAAGTCATTGTAGTATATTGGATACAAATGTTTGCTGATGTTCTCAAACTCTATAAATCATTATGTATGTTCTTAGATATTGTGATGTGGCAATAATCATTCGAAGAACTTTATTACTATGGAAGATGAACAATAAAGTTCATTTTAGCCTCAAGTTTTCTCAATGAATTGGATTTAATCTTATGATAACTGGTGTTGGCTTGATCAGAGGCCATTGGCTTCGAGTGTTTGGAATCATGGTAAATGTGCTGTGGATGAATATGAACCAATGACTTTTCTCAAGAATGTCACTTAATTCTGAGCAAATTTTGCAATCCTTTAATAGACAATTTTCCTCCATTCGTCAACATATTATCATTTTCATCGTCCCTTTATAGAGGTCTAAGAGGGAGATAAATGTTAAATGATACCCTCTTGATACTAATTATTTCTAGCTTAATACTAATGGTTCTTATCACGTCACAACAAGTCTCGCTGCTTGTGGAGAGCTTATTAGAGATCTTAGATGAGTTTATATTAACAATTTCTTTTGCAATTTTTGTCGAGCTTTCCCTTTGTTAGCTGAACTTTGGGGGTTGATTTATGGTCTCAGAGTAGCTTGTAATTTGAATTTGACTACTATTTTGATGAAAATGGACTCTCTTACTATAGTTAACATATTTTGGTAAAAGAAAACAAGTAATTTTTATAACTAGTTAGCCTTAATCTCAACAAGAACGTTAGTATTGTTGATCTACCTACTCTGATCCTAATCTATTAATTTTCTTTGATGATAAACGCAGCGGTGTCTTCCCTTTTTCTTTTAAGTTTTCTTTATGTAGACTCCCATATTATTTTATAGGTTTATAATACTGCAATTATGCAAACAAACTTTTATGAAGAGAATGTATGATATGCCAATATGATAAAATATATTTAAATGTTTGTATACAATTTATTTATGACAATCAAAATTCAATTATTAATTTTATTATTTAAATATACCGAAGTCTAAATACATGGTCAAAATTTCCACTAAAAAATACAAGGTTAAGAAAAATATTGTACACGAACAAATAAATAAATTGAACATCTATTTGATGGTGACGTTTTTAAGATAAATAAAATAGCGAGATTT
>JBBPBR010000003.1:18852855-18869950 GCA_037974775.1 Cicer pinnatifidum | reverse complement strand
AAATGTTACTTTGCTGAAATAAATTAGGAGAGTACAATGCATAAATATTACCTTAAAATAGGAGCATCTAAAGAAAGATTATGAGTTAGTTTGTATTTGTCCCCTATAATGAAAATTATATATTTATATAATAATCAGTTATTAAAATAATTTTTATAAGAACCTATTCAAAACAATCTTCATTCTAAATAATTTTTAATTATTTTTAGATTTTATTTATTTACAAAAATTGTAATAAACATATAAAAACTTTTAAAAATAATTATTATTAAAAAAAACCGTAACAAACAGAGTCTATGTTAGACTTGTTGTATATATTTTGCGAGAATAGTTGTTAATAATTGTATAATAATAATTTTAAATTCTAATTCCCCTATTCATTCAAAATTAAAATTATTAGATTTCTGTCGTAGAACTCCTTCAACAAATTGCAAGATGGGTCATGGGTCTGTTGTGATGAACATGTGAGCCCATAAAGAACGCCACGTGGCAAGAGAGTAATGCGAAGCACGGGAATATGTAATTGGAACCACCAAACCAACCCACTTTCACTTATCCATTTCCATTCCATACACAATCGCAGTGCAGCAACTGGTTTCTTTAGTTTTCTCCGCCTAACCAATCAAAACAGTTATTCCGTTGAGAATGGCGTTACCGGTGGTTGTAGATGCAGAATATCTCAAAGAGATCGACAAGGCTCGCCGCGATCTCCGCGCACTTATCGCCAACAGAAACTGCGCTCCTATCATGCTTCGCTTAGCGTAACTTCTTCTCCTTCTCTTTTTTCTTTTCTTCAATCAACCAATTACTCTTCATTCTCAGATTTCATTTTTTTCACCATTTCTATTTCTTACTCTGTTCGTTAATTACACTGTCAACACTTCGATCGTGTGGTGCAATTTTATTACTACTATATTATTTAATTTCCATGTTTGATAATTTTCTTAATCCGATGCAGATGGCACGATGCGGGCACTTATGATGCTAAAACGAAGACCGGTGGACCTAATGCTTCTATACGCAACGAGGAAGAGTTTTCTCACGATGCTAACAATGGATTGAAGAAGGCTATTGATTTCTGTGGTTTGTTATTCACTCTTACTTATATTTCCTTAAATTATAATTCAACGATTACTTATTGGTTTCTATGTGCATATATTTGGACTTAGTGTTATTTCAGTGTTAAATTAATAACATGACATGTAGGCTTGATTTTGATTTACAGAGTTTCATGGATTTTCATTTTATTAGAATAGAATCATTTCCATTATAAATAAATAATAATAATAATAATCAATTCCAGTTTCCGATTATTTATTTCTCCTAGGAAGCTTTTTGTCGTTGTAAAAATAGTATGATATTCATTGGTTGAAACAATGTCGGTGTCATTGTCTTTCTCAAAGTTGTCTTGTGTTTTCATGTTACAGAGGAAGTGAAGGCAAAACATCCTAAGATATCATATGCAGACCTTTATCAGGTGATCATTTCTCATCATTCAGTTGTTATGAAAATCTGCAATGAATTCAATAATTTTGTGTTAAGTCCTTTGGTAGAAATTGTAGAATAGGGTCAACGACTTTCAATTTTGTCTGGAGTGTGCAACATAATCGATGGATAAAATTATTTATCTCATTCCTATTGTGAGGCTCCTTTTTTCTGCTTCTTGCAACTCAAATTATTCTCTTTATACATTGTTTGTGATTCTGGACAGTAAAAAATTAGGACGCTGATTTGCTTAGGGTTTTTCCTACAGTGTTAGGTGGAACTTGTTTATCCAGTTCTTGTTTCTATTTTGCTACTTGATCATGGTTGAATCTGGAAGTTACATATATAACATGCCCTTAGATTAAGTGCCCTGTTACACACAAGGCCTTTCCTCCCATGATGCATGACAATTCCGACCTTTAATCATTGAGTATTGCGCTTGCAAAGAGATTGTCTAGTTTTACTTAGTTAATCAACTCGTCTTGTCTTGATTGTTCTGTTTTTCTTTTTCTTTTTCCCTTTTCTCTTGTAGGATGATATGTTATCTTTTTTTCTTTCCTTGTACTTGTTTATCTCTAGTCTCTATAAACCCTCTTTTCTATCCAAAGAAGAAAAACAGTTGGTTGTTTTATTCAATTACTACTTTCAGGCTTGGTTATCTTGGCCTAATGTCGTAATACTTTATGTGTGAGATTCCAAGATTTTCGACAAAGTTGTAAAGGATTATGCCGAGTCTTGACTTTGGGTAAGGGGGATTATTCTGTGATGAACCATTTTAAGGGGGAAAACTAACTTATTCGCTGTTTACAATCTTTTATTTTCTGAACTCTTTACTTATGTGATTTGAGAGAGCATATGCATTTTAGTATATGAAGATTACAGCAGCACTTTGTTCTCTTAAACAAATTTGGGCAATGTCTAGTCTCAATCATTAGAATGACACTGATGACCTCTGAAGCAATTACAGAGGTACACTTCAACTTTGATAGTTAAGATGTATAAATGTGAAGCTCGAGTTCCTGTGCAAGCTAATGGGTTGAGTTTCAAGTTTCATCAACTTAGCTTTTTACCTAGTTGAGGTGTACTTCTTTTGTGACTAGTTTTCGACATGCCTCCGACCTTAATGCCTAATATTTCTACAATGAAGTTGAACGCCGTTTGATTTTCATGTATAGTAATTTAAAGATTTGCCAGTGTTGGGAATTTAGTTTTTGAAAATATAAGAGTCCCTTAATTACTGTATAAGTTTCTATCGAATAAAGACATTTATTGGATTTTCTTGTATATCACATATAATTATATAAACTGTTTAATTCCAGTACATATTGACTCCAGATTTTATATGAATTCGTTAGTGATGAAGAACTAAACCAGCTGCCACATAGATTATGTGAATCTGAACAAAAATTATTTCTTTCCCTTGTACTTCCAGCTTGCAGGTGTTGTTGCAGTTGAGGTTACTGGGGGACCCACAGTCGATTTCACTCCTGGAAGAAGGGTATGTTGTGCCATACCTTTTATTAGAAAATTAGCTGTTTGTGAAATCCCTGAGTTTCACCGTTCTGTAATTTTCTATCTCATGTAGGATTCAAAAGTAAGTACCAGAGAAGGGAGGCTTCCTGATGCTAAACAAGGTGAGATTCTAATTTTTTATCAGTGGTACAGCAAATTCGTTCACTTGGGCTCAATGTTGTCAAATAGCGATGATAGAAGCACTATAACGCTATAGATTGTGGATTTCGATGAATCCTCTACGAAAATCGCAACGCTATCCTAGTTTCTCTATTAGGACAATAGTGGCCGATAATCCAATTTCTGATTGCCGAAATAGTGGCAATAGTGGAAAAATAGAAATTTTTGGTTTTTTATAAACAATAAAACTGAAGATTTTGCATGAAGTGTCAAACATGGCCTATTTATTTTTATAATAGAAATCTAAAGAGTTAGTGATTATTGCAATGTGCCTATGATGTAGAACCCGGAGGATTATTAGCTAGTGTCTATCATCTTACCAGAATAGAGTAGTGATTATTGCTCCTATATTTACTGTAATTTGCATATCTTTAAATATATAAGCTATGCTATGGCTACATTCCTTTTTTATTTGTATGCAATATCTTTTTTTTAATATATATAATTGACTTATTTCGACCTTTATGCGGCCTCCGCTATTTGACCAGAACACTATCTGCTAGTTCACATAGCAGATTTTTGGTATTTCGCTATTTTTCTGCAATATGCTATTGATAACATTGCTTGGACTTGGTATATATCTTACCGTTGCCCGTGAAAGTTTTTTCCCCCTCTGAATTCCCTTCACATCAACGAGGTTAAGAATGTAATATGAAAGCATATAAACATTTCAATGCTGTTGGTAGGTGTGTCGCATCTTCGTGATATCTTTTATCGTATGGGCTTGACTGACAAGGATATTGTTGCACTGTCTGGGGCACATACGCTGGTGATTCTCCTTTCAGATATATCTTTTTAGTACTTGCTGTAAATATGGCCAAAAATTCATATTTTGTTTTCCGTGTTAAAAGGGAAGAGCACATCCAGAGAGATCTGGGTTTGATGGCCCTTGGACAGAGGACCCTCTGAAGTTTGATAACTCATACTTTGTGTAAGACTTATGTTGTTTGCATTATTATTCATTTTTGCCTTATTTTCAAGGACATTTGTAGACATTAAGCTTTGCCTTCCAACATGATAAGAGCTTGATTTTTATTTACTGTTAAATATCGTTGTTAATATCAGGGGACTTTTGAAAGAAGATACCACTGGACTGCTTAAACTTCCAACAGATGCGGCTTTATTGGATGATCCTGCATTTCTCCAATATGTTGAGCTGTATGCGAAGGTAATTGGGATTGTTTAATTAAAATCACATGTATATAATTCCTGCTAAAAACTGATTTGGTGCTGTCATGCCAATCAAGGCTTCTCAATAGCCATTTCATTAGTCCATTTGTAACTTGCAATCTGGTTACAAATGCCCCAAGCTTGTAAGCTTGTTGCATTGTTATTTGGATCAATCTTTTGATCGGAACTCATTATATTAAGTAGCAGTTGATTTGGAAGCCCTTCTTCCTCGTAAGAATCGTGGTTTGTAGTTTACTAATGCGATTTGAGACTATCTCCAAAGATTTCCCCTTGATCTAGTTGGGTGGTAAAACCAACAGATTTCTTATTTAATATGTGATAGTCTGATAGATATGAATTTGACTCTTCTAAAATGAGAAGTTGGTAAAGTGAGTGAATCAATTGTTGATATTATAATCATCCATGATAGGTCATGCGTGTGCACATGATATCAACCACTCATTTTATCATCAATGATTGATATTACTCACTTTATTATCTAAAGTAAGTTGTTCACTTTAGATGAATCAAATCCAATAGATATAGGCCCTTTCTACTCTGCCAGCTACTGACCATACGCTGGTCTTGTTTTCCTTCTACTATACACTAATAAGCTTCAAGATCTACATTAAACTAAATAACTTGCATATTAGAGCATTTATATGTAGACTGACCTATCCAAGACATCTGTGTGAAGTTTCTGTTTTGCTCCAAATCCATTGAAGAAAATCAATAGGGTGGCTATTTGCATCTAAGTTCTGACTGCTGTTGATCCATCGTTGAATCTGTCTACTGTCTTGTTTTTTTCTCTTCTTTCTAACTCTTCCTTTGGCAGGACGAGGATGCGTTTTTTCGAGATTATGCTGAATCACATAAGAAACTTTCAGAGCTTGGCTTTGTGCCAAGTTCAAAGGTGACTTCTCCTCAGGATGGGACCATACTGGCACAAAGCGCTGTAGGAGCTGCAGTTACCGCTGCAGTGGTGATCCTCGGTTACTTGTATGAAGTTCACAAAAGAGGGAAGTAGGCTTGGATTTGCTCATCTCTGTTTGATGTCATGTCTGTGTGGTCCATAATGCAGTATAGGGTTCATTTTTGCAGTTTCAGTCTATGTTTTCTTAGTACCAATAAGAATAATGCTACAGTCTAAAGCTATTGAGTATATGAATAGATTATAATTTATAAATATAAATACAACTGAGAATTCCATTTTAGAGCAGCATCATTACTATGTAGTATGTACATACTAATTTCAGTAGTCCTAGTTATGAGTTCGTTTTCTCTGGAAGATCAGAAAAGGAGGGTAGTTAATTCGTTGTGTTAGTGTATGTTATTTGTGAGCAAGTCAGGACTCGAAAACAGGGGATTATAATCTACAAGAATTATTATAACTGCAACATTGTACTAGCCGAGATAAACTGATTCATGTTTAACACAAATCTTAAATATTGGATCTTTAGTAATCGTGCACCACTTGTGGTACATTGCACATATCAGGCATGCAAATCCAAATAGTAGAACTGATATTTTTAACCCTAACGCATTCAAACAAGCATTGAATATTGATGGGGACATATTAGGTAAGATGTTAACTATGCATATTTGTCACCAGTATATGAGCATTTGATAACGGGAGGATTTTTTCTTCTTCCTAATCTATGAAGATATCGCTGGCACTGTCTCTTAAGAGTTATGACAATTAATAATTCAGATTAGATGAGTCGTAATGTTCTTTAAATGCTTTTTTCTGAAGACCCAGATGGTGTTCATCTCAATCTAGTATATCTATCTCATCCATTATAATCTGCAGGCTGGAGAACTATCTGTCCTATTTAAAATTTAAGTTGGAAACGAATGAAAAGCGGTAAAAGGAATAAAGGGAAGACTCTGCTAAAAAACAATGTAAGACAGACGTAAGGTAGATCGGAATCTGCAGGGTGGTGTCTGCCAATAGTATTACATAATTAAAACAACAAAAAAGATATTCTCATTTATGTTAGCAAGGTAGTAATTCTTGAATATTGAATAATGGCCTTTTTTTAAATCTTATCCAAGGATATAGAATATAAACATAGGCAGAAAAAGTATATCAAGTTCAGTAAGACACATGTGGAGGACACCCCAGAGGTAGGTAAGGTAAGGCCTCTCAGAAATTAGGACAACCTCCCACGAATACCTAAGCACATGACAAAACTCGTGTTGCTGTGCTGGCTGTCACTATACAGAAACAATCATGCAAATGCAAACCGTACGCCACAGTTTCTATTCTATTCTATTCTATGCATGAGCCAAGTTTTTTTTTTCTCCTATTATATTTTCATCTTTTTAATTACTTATTACTGCTACTTCGATTCTCCAATATTTTTTAATTTTTTATTTAATTAATATTATTTTTAATATAATATTTTATCACATATTTTATTTATATATATTTTTAATATATATAAAATAATTGAATGAGTAAAATATTTAGAAAAAGAAAAGGAGAAAGTATTATTTTTGCATGTGACAAATATTGCATTTGGTATGCAAGACTAATTGGGGAGTTAAGGGCTTAGGTTGCTCCTCCTTTTTGGGTTAGCTAAGAAGGCCATTATAGGCTGATCTCTTGTAATAATTACACCCAACCGATAGCGACCAAGGGTGATGCTGAATTTAATTGATGTGAGTAGTTACGCGTTTCATCATCCATCATTTATTATTAGTAGTAGTAACTTTAGTATCATACGCACATTGCATCTTTTCGGTACCTATCCAACATAGTTAGGTAGTGCTGTTGCCTCACCGAATAAATTAACAATCTCATTAAACAAATTTCAATTATATTATTTTTTCACATCATCTTACTTCTCCTCTTCTTCATTCTCTTTAAATTCAAAAACAGACTCAATTAATTTCTTTTGCACATTAACACGTAAAGACCTGTGTAAAATCAATGCGGTTAATGAAATCAAACATACAAATTGTATGTTTAAATAAATCAAATACACTACCATATACACATCAAAACTTATTATTTACATGGGTGTGGTACTATAAACCATGCCAATGTTCAACATACAATTGAGGGGGATTTGGACTTGTTGAATTGAAAGTACAGTCAGAAAAGGTTGAAAAAGTGGGTGAAATACTTCCAAAAATTAACCATGTGGACTCATATCTAGATTTAACGAAATTAGGGACTGTATAGATATATATTTATGCAATTAATATATTGTGGCCATTAAATCGATATAGATGGTTTAAATTTTAAGTTTGATTTTTATTTTAAAGATAAAATAAAATTTATATTAAAATTTAAATCATATAATCTTGTTCAAATGATTCTTAATATACTAATTAAATAAATAAAAACTAAATTCAGAATCTTTTCACTATTCCATCTTTGAAAACTACATGTACCCATGAATTTGAATTCTTACCATCCACTTGACATTCACAAAGGAAATGATAAAATTGGAGAAGAAGATGTGAACAAAAAGGTGAATAAGGCCCCCCTAATCCCAACCTTTTGTAATGCTACTTTTCCTAAACTTGCATCATAAGGTTTGTGGAAAAAGGAAAAAATAAAATAAAATAAAAAAGTGGAAGGTGAACCAAAGCCCATGTACAACCACAACTACAACCACACTCATTTTGGCATTTCCTATTCTCCTCTTCTCTTGTTTCACCATCTTTCATTGAAAACCAACCTCAAACACTTCTAGAAACCTATCTATTTGATCTACCCTCTCTCTTTATCTCTAATGAATGATAATGCACCAATAGAATAAAGAACCACAACTACCATTACCATCTCTATATTTCCCCACATGAATACCCAACTACTAAGACATTTCTTTCATTGAATTACCTATTGCAACTAACTTACCGAAATGGCTTTTTTTTATTAGGGAAATTAAACCCACATGAAGTTCTATTGTTTTTCATTGGTTAATTAATTCTCTATTTTTAAAATTTTCATGGGACTAATATAAATTAAAAAAAAAAATTGATTGACACTTGTGATTAACATGCCACCTTCTTGTGATTAAAGTGTATCTTTAATATTTTATTTTATAAAATAAAGTGGTAGAAAGATGAGATGTTATAACTTTGTAAGATGATAATATTAAAATTCGGGTAGTTAGATCTGTTTATTTGGAGTCAATTTTCAATCTAATTAACTTTAATTTCGATTCCATGGATCCGATGTTCTGTAAATGAAAATAATAATAAATTTCATTAATTTCCAATTGATTAATTACAGAGGTGCCTTACTCATTACATAACACCAGCTAGACAAATTATTGCACAATTATTGAAGAAAAGAATTGGTGACTAATTTTTAATTTTTTTTTTAGCTGATGAAAGTTAAACAAACAAGTTATAGAGTTTTAATATTAGAGATAATGCGTATGAGATATAAATTGTTGTCTCTCTTTTTTCTTAAAAGAGGCAAGTGATCACATCTTGTCTTTGCCTTGCCCATACTTAATTTATTCTACTTTACACCAACCTGAAGGTAACCCATAGTTAATGTCTTTTTAACCCGTTATATCATTGAAACAAATAAACTATATAAATATATATATCATCATAGATATTAGATAGAGAGAGAGAACAAAAAAAAAAAAAAATAATAGCCAACAGCCACTCTCTTTAACCTGTCTCACCAACTCACATCTAGAAGCAATTTTTGGTTCTTCCCTCTCTCTCTCTCTCTCTCTCTGTCCCCTTCTCTCTTAAGGGTCAAAGGCCCTATAAAATCATACCTCAACTCCTTCTTAGACTGGCTTTGTTCTTTAAGCAACAGAACACAAAAGCAAGTAGTGTCTGAAATAATAAAATTAAGATGGGAAGATCACCATGTTGTGAAAAAGCACACACAAACAAAGGAGCATGGACAAAAGAAGAAGATGATAGATTAATATCTTATATTAGAGCACATGGTGAAGGTTGTTGGCGATCTCTTCCTAAAGCAGCTGGTCTACTCCGATGCGGCAAAAGTTGCCGTCTACGGTGGATTAATTATCTCCGACCAGACCTTAAACGTGGTAACTTTACAGAAGAAGAAGATGAACTCATCATCAAACTTCATAGTCTCCTTGGTAACAAGTAAGCTTCATTATTAATAAAAAAATCATAACTTTTTCATCATTCAAAAACACCCATTTTCTAAATTTAACTAAATTACTATTCTTTTTTTAGATGGTCTTTGATAGCTGGAAGATTACCAGGAAGAACAGATAATGAAATTAAGAATTATTGGAACACTCACATAAGAAGAAAACTTTTGAACAGAGGAATTGACCCTGCAACTCATAGACCTATGAACGAAGTTTCAAATTCTCATTCTCATTCTCAGAATCAAGATACTGTAACTATAGCTATTGCTGCATCTGCATCAACTACTACAATTCCTTCATCAACAACACCAAAAACAATATCTTTTGCTTCATCTATTAAACAAGAACAATATCACCATCATTATCATCATCATCATAATCATCATCATGAAGATATGGTTAAAGGGTCTAATTCAGTTTCAGAAAGATGTCCTGACTTGAATCTTGAGCTAACAATTAGTCCTCCACGTCAACAAGAAGATGATGAAGCATTCAAAAACACAGAGAGGAATCTGTGTTTTGTTTGTAGTTTGGGATTGCAGAACAGTAAAGATTGTAGCTGTGAGAATACTAGTAACAGTGGAAAAGCTACTACTGCTCCAGCTTATGATTTCTTGGGTTTGAAATCTGCTGTTTGGGATTATACTGGTTTGGAAATGAAATGAAATGAACAATTCAAATAGCTAGTGTTGGAAAAAGAGTATATTATTTCAAGTGAGAGAATTAAATTCTTCCATTAATTTTGATAAACTTTTTTTATTTTTTTTTTATCTAATTTGTATAAATAATATTAGTTGTTGATGCATAAGATATATAGTAGTAGTACCAGTATAGCTAAACATTATTGGCTATTTTTTTTGCCTTGTTACTTTCATCTAAATTCTAAAATTCTAATTCTTCCTGTTTCCATTTCTTTTGTCATGTTAATTTTGTTTATTTGATTAATTTATTTCTCAACAGGTAATTAATGGTAGTAATATATTATGAATTTGAATTTGATTTTGATTTTTTACTTCATGAATGAGTTGACAAGCTTTTTATTTTTATCTACAGGATTCAATCAGTTTCCTAATGGAATGAGTAATGACAGCTCTTTTAATTATATTTAAGTGCATAAAATACAATAATTTATCTGCTTCATCACATTCCAAGTCATTTGGTTATTCTTATCTTAATTGGTCAATTAATTAATTATTAATTGATTAATATTTACATCATGAGCTTATGCTGTTAGCCAGGGTTTTGGTGTCTATTTCTTCGCAGCTTCACATGCATCTATCAAACAATTGCGCTAAGAATCTCCAACTCTAAATTCTTTTTCTTATTTTGTTAATATTGAATATTATATATATGCATTCATGTGTCACAAAATATTATAGACCATTTAGTCCTTGTGATGATCTTCATTTCCTTTTTTCTTTCGTATTGATATCTATTTTTAGATTCTTTTGGACTTTTGGAGACTTTTTGGGTTATCTTTTTTGGAGAAAAAGAAAAAAGAAAAGGAAATGATAGGTATATTCATGTTTACATAAGTGGATAAGCTGTGAGAGGAGGAGATAAATTCTTGACACTCAATAGCGGTATACCTAATTTATTTTTAAAATAATGTCACATATACATCTATATGTGTAATATTTTATTCATTTCATAACAAATTTTAGTAAAAGATATATTATTGAGAAAATTCTTAATAGAAATCTTAATTACTTAAAATATTTATCATAGCTAGGAACAAGATGCTTAAGATAAATATGTGGCTTAATCATGTGAAAAAAAAAATCCATTGTATATATATATTTTTTTAATTTTATCTTCCTATGTTTCCATTCGCTCTCAATAATAGCAAAGCTCAATACATATCAAGAAACATAATATAACATTATCTAAAACGTGAAATAAAGAAGCATAGAACCACATGCATCATTCTACCAACCTCCTAACAATTATTTATTTTGTTAGGCCTTCTTCCAACCGACTTCTTAACTTTGGCATGTATACATGAGAACCTACCTAGGTTTTGCCTCTCTTTCTTTCTTTTACCTTACACACATATCCATTATACACTATGCTCTTCTAAATGTAGTGGTACAATGTGATGAACATGTCTACAACACCATATAATTATTATTTACAACTATAAAGTTAGAGACATGAATTATTAGACAGGTAAAATCTAGAAGATATATTGGATCCAAAGAAATTAATTATATTAGATACTTGGTTTGATCATATGTTATATATAATCAAACATAGCAACGGTCAAATTGTATTCACTATTACTAAGGTAGTATACAATATGTAGCATTGTAATAAAATAATAGTTTGGTATTTAAAGAATGTTTTGAAGTGGGTTTAGCTAAAGTAATGGTAGTTGGGGAAATGTCTTTTCTCTTGTCATAATTTTGGGTTCGATGAAATTGTGGTTTACTTGGTGCGAGTATTCTTAATTTGTAGCTACATTATTGCGTGTTGACGATATACGTATAAAGAAGTTTTTAATAGGTAAATGGCATAAATCACATTTAAAGTTGGGAGCAACTAAAATAAAATGGGTGGTGAATTGATCCTACCTACCATTCAAATTATATCTGCCGCATTAACTAAGGGTCATGTCGTGGGGTCACAGAGCAATTCGATTGGATTCATAAGGATGTTTTCCCCCAACCCAATAATATTTATATTTAACAAAAGGAAAATGTTTATTTCTTGCTCTAATAATATTGTGTTTACTAATTATCTATTCTACTGTGTAAGTTATCAAAAACTTGATCATCAAATATTTTATTTTTATGCATTCTTCTTATTTTTGAAAATTAAAATTTAAAATAATCACATGATAGGATTAATTTGAGATAAAATAATAATAATAATAATAATAATAATAATAATAATAATAATAATAATAATAATAATAATAATAATGTTTATATATGTGGTATAAACAGTTATTGGACTTTAAAAATTGTTTTTGACCTTTATTTACTTAACAAGTATTTTTTTAAAATTTAATTAGTATGAACATCAGTGTAAAAAATTTTATAGTGATGCAATGATATTTTATTATATATATATAATGAAAATATTTTAAGAGTAAATGTTCATGTTTTTTAATATTGATTGTACATATGAAGCAAATTTTATTTTATAAATTAAAAGAATTTGAAAAATTATTAATTTTGACTCATTTGAATGGTCTTTATTGGTTTTTAGTAGTTTTGTGAATGTAAGATGTTTTTTTCTCAAATTTTATGGTTATATGTCTAATAAGAGTGATTGGTAAAGTCAATTCAGTATTAATTAATTTATTATTTTTTTTTAAGGAGAGTTTAGATTAATTAAATTTGAGATTTATTAAAGTAAAAGACGATCTCAAGTCTCAAAACACTTATAAATTCTCTACTAAAAATGTCTCTACACAATAAATTGAAACTTTGTGGAGCATGACTAATGAAAGAGATGGAATGAATTAATATACTTAGATATTTTGTGATTGAGCGTGAGTCATAGGTTGTAGAATCGATTAAGATTAAGTGATTGAGAGATATTTGAAATAATTTGTAAACAAAATACAATTTCGTGAATTTGGTAGACCCCTCTATGATTTCGTGAAATGTTAATACGATTCACGAAGAATTACAATTTAATGTTCTTTTTAATTTAGATTTGTGAAATATTGTGAAGAATTTTTGATAAACTATTAAAACAATCTCATGCAGAATCCTTTTTAAATATATTATGATTGATTTGAACTAAACAGTTGACAATTGAAATCAAGTGTCTTAATTCAAGTTCAATTACTTTTAAGATTCAATTAATGTAGGTGGTTGTGTATAAAAGATCATATCAACTTATTAGCTCACCAAAACAATTTGTTTTATGGTTCGAATTAAGTTTTTTTAACAACTATATAAGCATGAACGACAACCTTCCAAATTAGACTAAACTTTGTTGGTTTTTTATATCAAAGATTGTGCGATATTGGCTCATGGATATACTTGAAAATTCTTCTTGTATAAAAAAACTTAAGAAACTCATCTCAATTTAGATTTAATAAAATAATGAATTAAAAAAGAAACATAAAAAGATAAATAATATTATTGAATGAACAAATTGTGGAGAGTAGAAATATAAATAAAGAATAAAAAGTAAAGTTTAAAAAGAAGAGAAGTAATATTAAAAAAGATACGGAAAAGCGATTAAGTGCGTTTAGGAAAAGTAATTAAGACATATATATATAAGATAACAATAAGCAGAAAGGACAGAACGGGTGGTAGCTAATTTCCAACCAGATCCCAAAAACTATGGCCTTACCACAGGCACAGATAATGGGGAGTCACTTTTCAACCATCAACCCAACCCTCCCCTTTTTCTTTTTCAAAGGTGTTAGGTAGAGACATTAGAAGCTTCCACAAAATATACTATTTTTTTATTTTATTTTATATTCAATCTATTTTATAATTTTTTGTTTTGATTTTTATTTGAGGAGTACTAGCATGGGATAAGGAATATTTTGCAACTACCAAAATCACTAATATGCATGTTTAATATTACCAATATTTTATTAAATGTGAAAATTGAATTTATCATTTTTATTAATTAATATTATAAAAATTACATTTTGCTTTAAAAAAATCTAAAAATGATTTTTTTAAAAAAATATATCTTTTAAATAAGAAAAAATTATAACAGAGAAATAAAAGAATTTAAAAATATTTGAAAACAATGGTAACAAAAGAGTCATAAATCTTGGTCTAACACAGCAAGTCAACTTGAAGACAGTTATGAAATAAATAATAAAAATTTGTTTTCTACTTTACTAGCCAAATTGTTAAAGTTGTACAACCTTCAACCTTCAACCACATCACATGCATGACTTGTATTGGAGTGGGTCCTTTGGATTCATCTATAGATCCTCACCGCATAAAGATGACCTTGGAGATTATCAAATAACAGACAAGGGTGTCTTACATAAGCCATTGTTAGGTAGAAGTACTTTTTATCAAACACTCTTTTGGGGATATATACATGTGTGTGTACATAAATATGGATCACATAATGTTGATAGTACCTTAACCAACTTGATAAGTGGGAGCACACATGTGTACGTTTTATGGCCATGCTATGGGCTCCATTATAGGTACAGTCATCATATAGTCAAAATATCAACCTTCACTCTTACATGCTGCCAAAAATGGTCCTAACTAATTTTTTATTTTTTATAAATTGACAAAATGTTGATGGTTAATTAATTTAATATAGACTGGGAGCTATAATTTGTTAACACCGGATATTAAACTCTACACTTTATTTTTTTAATACTTCTTTATTGTCTCAAGTCCCTAATAATTATGTTACTAATTTCTCTAATTTATAACCCCATTTTGCTCAATTGCATTGAAATGACAACTTGTTGCAAACATTTTTTTAGTGGATGAAAGAATTTGAATGGAATCTTACCCTTTACTTTAAAAGAAAGTATTTAAAAATTCAGAGAAACAATATTCATAGAAAGATGCAATGGTGGGCCTTTGATGATATATGATAACTAATTGGGGGTGCAACTATAATCTCATAATTTCAACATCGATAAAACTACGATTGATAGAACCATGGTTTGGATCATAATTTAGAGCATGAATCTAGTATACTATGATGGGAGCCTCCTTTGGGATTTGTAGGAAACTTTGAAATCGAAGAATCCAACGTTGATCACCCAAGGTTTGTTGTTGATATATATATGTGCTCTCATTGCATCAATCATCATAGTTGATGCAAACTATCTCAAGCTTAACACTGAAGGAACGTGTAAGAGTGAGCATAACCTTGTAGGTTGTGGAGACATCCTCCTTCACGACAACAAATGACAAATGAGTCAAAGGCTACATTTAGAAGATTGGATTGTGCAATGTACTTTTGGATTAAATATGGGCCATGTACATTGGAATAAACATTGTTTGGAGAGAAGTAATTATTCATATTATATTAACAAAATTCGAAAATTATGGTTGCCCTTCCTGATTACTAATAATTGCACCTATAGAGATAGGATATCTGCTTTGGTTCGACGAATTCTCATACTCATGAATTTGAATTGGCAAGTTCAATGAAGGAAACAAAAGCACTAACCGACTTGCTAATGTTAATCTACCCTTGAATTCTTCTAGTACAATTGTTCTTAAAACTCCTATTTCAAGTGTTGCAAAGTCTCATCTTTTATGACATAGCCAATTACTTGCACCCCTAACAATCTTAGTATAACTTTTCAGTCCTTACAATTTGAGTTAAATATTTCTTCGGTTCTTATAAAATTTTAATATTTTAATTTTATTTTATGTAAAATATAAATACAATTTTTAATTTATATAAAATTATAATGTATATAGTTTTAATTTATATGTCTAAATTAATATACTTTTTTTAATGAATTTTTCATTGTATGTTTACAAAGTTATAAAAACTTTACTACAAAAAATAAATTTAAAATTCTATTTTTATATCTATATTTTTTATACTTTTATTTTAAATTTTTTACATGAAAATGCATATTTAATTCATAACAAATTAAAAATTTCTAAATTTTTAAATTATTTTATATATGCTTGCAAAAATTTATTAAAATATTTTAAAGTTAAAAGACAATTAAATTTTCCTTTTCAGCAAATACTAAAATTATTTATTGACTAACTTTATAAAAATAAAAAAAAATAAATAAATTTTATAAAAATTAAAACTATATTTAATTCTTATTTTTATAAACTTCAACCCTCTTTTGAAGGAAAACAATTGAGTTGTTTTTTTCTTTAGAAGCTGATATAACCGAATGAAAATGAATTTATAAAAGAAAGTGAGTTGAATATTAAAGACATATTATATTTTGGTGAACAATGAATGAGAAAGATAAGTTGTGGTAAGATAAGGAAGGAACACTCCACTGAACTCTACCAAACCGTGTAAGCTATGTGGCTGTAGTTGGTAGCCGTCCAACGTAGGCACATGTGCCTTGTTGCGGCGGTGGGTCCCCTCTCAACTACCGTCATCACCCTGGGCCCCTCAACTGCCCTAGCTTTTCTCCAATATAATATATTTTTTTTATTAAAATATAACTAAATATTTATTAAAAAAATATATAATTTAAATACAATTTTATTCTTTTATTTAATATTTATTTTGATGTATTTTGCTCTTTTATCTTTTATAGATTGTGTATATTAATATTTATTATAATTCTAATAAAAATTATAATAATATTTTATTAAATTTTTTTATATTATTTGTTAATATGTTTATCAATTTTTAATATTTATTTAATATAATATTTAAAAAAAAATATACATTTAATTCAATAATAGACTTGCACTTGAAAAAAAATTATTACATTAAAACATATAAAATTTTTTAAAATGAAAAATATTTATCAGAGTTTATTATATTTCACTTCATATTTATTAAGATTGTATGTTTAATTTAAAATTAATTCAATAATTGATTACGATAGTTCATGACAATAATTATATAATTATTTGAAGAAATGATGATGAAAATACACCACACATAAAAATAAAATATCAAAATAATATAAAAAATGATAAAAGACTAAAATGAATTTTAAATAAAAAATAAACGATCAAAATTATATT
>JBBPBR010000003.1:18829152-18839991 GCA_037974775.1 Cicer pinnatifidum | reverse complement strand
AAATTGCGGAATGTATTTTACATATAATATATTATATAAACTACACATAACAAAGTTTCATATTGATGAAGAATTGGAATTGGAAATGGATCACGTATAAAATGTTATGATTGGTCCTCTCATTTCAAAATCTTCTAATTTTGGTTATTATTCAAATTTATAGAAAAAAAATAGTGATGCAATTAAAATCATTCAAATGAATGAATTATTTATTTATCATTTATTAAATTATAAAAATAAAAAGTTATTAAATTTGGAAATGAAATTTTTATAATTTCTTATATTATCATATTTATAAATGTCTATATCCACGTCATATCATTTAAAATATATCATATAACCATTTGGCACACCACGAAAATTGCAATTAAAACTAAACAAAATTTAAATACGTAATAAACAAATGCATCCCTGTGGAACAGAAATGAGTGCATATTCCATTGAGTTGTTGATAAGTGGATAGAGTTATTTGAAGGGAGGGAGGAAGACAGAAACCTCCACGCAACTAAACAAATGATCTTCTTGCGTTGTAATTGAAACATGAAAAATAACAAATGATCACGGTGTGGTGCTTACAATTGATTATTTAATTGAAAATTTGAACTTGAGTTTTCCTCCTTCGATAACAACTAAGATTGAGTTAATTTTTAGAAGCTAATAATTAAGTAGAAATGATCGATATAGCTTGCTGAAAGATTTAATTATCACTATGAATTGGATGCGAACGTCATCTTATTAATTTTAAAGCAGTGGTAATCACGAATATGACTACCACTAACCATTTACAATGTACAAAATTATCACTAATGATTGTAAAAAAAGAGAGCATTGTTTACCTTTTTAACATTTTGGGTAATTTTGAAGTTTTAGTCGACAATATAAGGTAGACCCTACCTCGATAATAATTTGTTGGTGCGTAGTTGGTCCCATGCAGTACCACGATTACAGTCTACAAGTTTGTTTGCTTCCTCATAACAACAACCACTCGTTGCAACCTCAAATTACCACAGTAATCGACTAAGATTAAATCTTTCATATCAAATTCAAGTACATTTTTATTTCTAACTACCACTGGAAACGTGTTTTGTGTTGGTTGCACAATGCACATTGATAATATAAATTATCCATTCATTTTCGTCAATAAAAAACATTGCTCATAGTTATCTTAATTATTTTCTTCTACTTTCTCACTCACACTATTCAGCTAACTATGTTGCAAAGAAGTAGAACCCTTCCTAGCAGAACCCACCAAGGAGTTGTAAGACCAAATTAATTAACCAATATTTTAATACAATGCTTTCTTAATGATTACTATATTCAATTGTTTTAACAGATTGAAGAGAGGCATGATATCAGACACTACTTAGAAGTGGAAGCACAGCACAAAATCCAAAAGGAGGAGACTCAGGCAATTACCATTCAGCCCAATTATTCCAAGTGCTTTGATGATGATGGTCGCCTCAAGAGAACAGGTTCAATTTAATACCTTTTAAAAAATAAATTTTTTCTCTTCAAGTACTGCCTATTTTGAGTAGAAATTATTTTTATTTTATTTTTGTTTAAAACAAAATTAAACAAAAAAATATACTCTTATTCATATTGGTCCTCTTAAATAAAATATTTGTCGTTAAGTGTCCATTAAATCCATTTAAATATTAAATTAGTTGGTCTGAACTCAGATGTTCAATGGTAATAGATAGAAAGCTTAGGGGGTTCATTTGAGTAGAAATGATAAAAGTAAATTTAATGTTAAGTTGAAAATTTCAGATAAAATTTCATTTCAAATTTTAATTTCAACCAAAATAATTTAATAAGATCAAGTTGATTTAAAAAACACAATTCCACTGAATCCTCAACCAGGTTGCATTGCAGGAACATTTTAACCAAGTGATAATATAAAGAATCAATTGTTGCATTGCAGGAACATTTTGGACAGCAACTGCTCATATCATAACTGCTGTGATAGGCTCTGGAGTCCTTTCCCTGGCATGGGCAATAGCTCAACTTGGTTGGGCTTTTGGACCTGTTGTCATGTTTCTCTTCGCCATCGTTAATCTCTACACTTCCAGTTTACTAACACAGTGTTACAGGACAGATGACTCTGTTACTGGACAGAGAAATTACACCTACATGGATGCAGTAAAGTCCATCTTAGGTAACAAGATCAATGACATGCAATGTCGTCATGTGTGCTGTTATGTGTGTATATATATATGATGAAATTTGATCATGTTATTCTTTTTTGAGTTTCAGGAGGAAAAAAGGTCAAAATTTGTGGTGTGATTCAATATGTGAATCTCTTTGGAGTTGCAATTGGATACACCATTGCTGCCTCAGTTAGTATGATGTGAGTAGTTAAAACATAACTGCCATTAATTACTCATTCTTGTTAAATAAAATGAAGTAACTTGTTAATGTTTCAACTTTTGATCTTTGTGCCTGTTTCTTAAGGGCTATAAAAAGGTCAAATTGTTATCATGAGAGTCATGGAAAAGATCCATGTCATATGTCAAGCAATGGCTACATGATAACATTTGGTGTAGCAGAAGTGTTACTTTCTCAAATCCCAGACTTCGATCAAGTATGGTGGCTATCCATAGTTGCAGCTATCATGTCCTTCACTTATTCTGCAGTTGGATTGGGTCTAGGTGTTGCCAAAGTAGCAGGTACAAGCATATTTTTATTATATAATTGTATCATACTATTATATATATAAAGTATTAAACAATTATTAACTTTTTCAAGCAACTTCCAACTCTTATTTTTCATCTCGCAGAAAATAGAAGTTTTAAAGGAAGTTTGATGGGAATTAGCATTGGCACAGTGACACAAGCTGGAACAGTCACAAGCACAAACAAAATATGGAGGAGTTTACAAGCTCTTGGGGCAATGGCTTTTGCATACTCCTTTTCCATTATCCTCATTGAAATTCAGGTATTTCAGATAATGCCCATCATGATAATATACACATTTCTTTGTAAAATGCACATTATTACATAGGAAAACATGTCTGTTTTGTTGCATAGGACACCATAAAATCACCTCCTTCTGAGCACAAGACCATGAAAAAGGCCACTATGTTGAGCATCATGATTACTACAGTTTTCTATATACTCTGTGGTAGCATGGGTTATGCAGCCTTTGGAGATCATGCACCTGGGAATCTCTTGACTGGTTTTGGATTCTATAACCCTTATTGGCTTCTTGACATCGCCAACGTTGCAATTGTTGTGCATCTAATTGGAGCATACCAGGTATTATAAGCGATATGTGTCGGTGTCAAACGACACTGACACAGTAACACATTTAGTTACATTCACTAATGTAGAAATTCACTAATGTAGAAGTAGAAACTAATTTAATTATCTATTATATGGTGTTCAGGTATTTTCTCAGCCCTTATTTGCATTTGTTGAGAAGTGGAGTGCACGTAAATGGCCAAAGAATAATTTCGTCACTGCAGAATATGAAATAGCCATTCCATGCATTGGGGTGTACAAACTCAACTTTTTCCGCTTAATATGGAGGACTATTTTTGTGTTATTGACAACCATCATAGCCATGCTATTGCCATTTTTCAATGATGTGGTTGGAATACTTGGAGCTTTTGGGTTCTGGCCTTTAACAGTTTATTTCCCAATTGACATGTATATTTCACAAAAAAAGATTGGAAGATGGACTAATAAGTGGATTGGACTTCAGATGCTTAGTGTATGTTGTCTCATCATTTCACTATTAGCTGCTGTTGGATCCATTGCTGGGGTGGTTTTGGATCTCAAGACTTACAAGCCATTCAAAACTAGTTATTGAGTGAAAAAGAAAACTATTGTATCATTAGTAAATGATAAGCTTGTTTGTGAAAAAATGCTTAATGCAGTGTCTTTAGTGTTAGAACAGAAGTATTTTAGAATGAAAATTGTAGTTTGACGTTAACTCATATTTGGATGTATTATGTATACATATTGACTATTGTACTTCTTGCAATTTTATATTTTTAGTCATATTACTATGCTTCCCCTTGCTTACTAGTACGTTCATCAAGGTTTGAATTTGTTAGATCCAGTTAATTTTGCAGACAAATAAATGGAATTAACAATTGCAAATTCTCACAACTCTATTAAGTTTCTCACAGTAGACTAGTGAAAAAAAAACCACTAGGTATTATACATCAGTTAAAAAACGGTTAAACAACCTTATCTACAAACATGATGTAGAATCTTATAACTTGGACTAGTGGAAATGTAATAAAAGCAATACCTTTTTCCATAACATTTAAAATTAAACTATAATTACAGATGATGAAAGACCAATTAAAAAAAAAAAAAACTAATGAGCTAATAAAACTTATACAACTTGTGTGTGTGTGGGTAAGGGGTGTGTAAGGGGTTGAGGATAAGCTCATTCTCTTGTTGCTATGACTAGTTATTTCTTAGCCTTCAACTGAGAAGAGCTTGCTTGAGCAGCAGCTTTAGCTAGTGTTGTTGGTTTGATCACACTCTTTGGGTTGAGTGCCTTTCTAAGTTTGAACACAGTCCAAGCTGTTCCAAATGCATGCCCTGCAGCGTCAAGCCCTTCATTTGTAACCTCAGCAGCTTGCTCTCCATATCTAATATGACCAAAACAGACAACAAAAAGAATAAAAAATAAACAAGTCAATTATAATATTAATTAAGGAAATGCTAAGCATTAGAGATAAAAAGGAAATATATTTTTGTTTCCTTTGTTGATTGCTTTGATAGAAGGACCCTATTAACTATGATGTTGGTGATGAGAATAATAGAACGGAGGAGTAGATTAAAGAGAATTAATTAACTTACTTATGTGAAACAAGTCCAGTGGTAACAACTGATGAAGTGGACATAACATTCCTTCCAGCTACTTCTACAGCATCACACACCTTATCTGCACAAACAGCCAAAGAATAAGAAAAAGAAAAATAAACCAATACTTAAACATAATAGGCAGAACAATAAATAAACAAATAGTAATAAAGTTAAAGTCTTAAAGATATAATTAACTTACTGAATCCATCAAGGGAAGCAAGTAAAATTTCTCCAGGAAGAAGACTAAAGAACTTCTTTCCCGGTTTTGAATTCACCACCGAACTAGTGACGAATCCAGACACCTTGACAACTCCAGTGAGGACACCAATGGCCACTTTCTCTGACATCTTCGTCAAACTCTTAACCCTGAAAAAAAAAACTTTCACAATCATGGTCGTTTCAAATGATACGAAAAACACAAGCTTATGCAATATCTATTAGTAGTACCATTCAAGATTAAGTATGAGACATACCCAACATTCATAACATCATCAGAATCATAAAAACAAATTAAGCTACACATAACAGACAGAAAAGTTTTAAATTTCGAACCTTTTCATACTATTCAAAGCATGTGGACTAATTTGTGATTCGGAACCAGGCTGCAACCTCTTCTTCATGAAATCATTCCCCCATTTCAATCTCTCAACAGTAACATCACCACACCACAGAATTCCCCTGACAACTTGTCCTGACCCAGCAGCAATCCATCTTGCAAATCTTCCACTATAATCTTCCACGTTTGGTGCCAACGTTGTCCAATAAGCAGCAGCAGAACTTTCCTCCACATCTTCCCTTTTCTCCTCCAAAACATCCCACCCTTTTACACCCTTAACCTTCTCAACCGAAAAAAAACTATACTTTTCAAGAATCTTATCAAGTTCCTTCAAAATCAAAACACTCTCTTTGCCTTTTGTTGCCACCGTCATTCCGTAGTTCAAAACCTCCGTTCCACTCTCTGTTTCACTCTGTGGAATTTGAAGTGTGAAAAAGTAATGCGAATCGTCGAGTTTTACTGTTGAAACGTCTTTGGCTAACGGCCATTGGATTTGATCGCTTATGCGAGCGAGAACTGCTACGACATTGTTGTCTTCCTTGAGGCTTACTATGGTTAAGTCGCCGGAAGCTAGGTGGACGCTTGAATCTTTTTCTATGAGATGGAGAATCACGTTGGGGACAGTGACCAGAACTTGTTGCGATGAATATGCAGTGTTTGGATACATGGAGAAAGAAGAAGAAGAATTTGCTTCAGGATTGGTGGAATCGATTTGTAGGTAGAATGAGCTTTTTTGAGACATTATAAAAGTACAATGTTGTTGTGAAATGAGGAAGTGAGAAAGAGAAAGATAAGATTAAAAACATTAATTTGTGTATTTATATACTTAGGACAAAACCGACACGTGGAAGAAAAGAAAACACGTGGCCGTGGAGAATACGTGTAATAACCGGGTACTACTGCTTACGGTTACTTTCTCTTTAAGAAATTGGTTCATGTCGATGATAGAAGGAACTCAGAATCACCCACCAATTCCCGCGTTTTTTAATTAAACTGTGATGAGAAGGCCCAACAGGCCCATACATTCAGCCCATCAGTTTCAAAAATACATATATCTAAATTAAAATATGGAGTGTTGGCTTTTGTACCTCCAATTAAATTTATACCCTCTCAATTAAAATTTTTTTTATTGAAATGTCTAAAATAACCTTAACAAAATCAGTAAAAATCAAAAAAATCAAAAATCAAAACAATTGTATCCCCATCATTGAAAAATCCGGAAAAGTGAGTATTGAGGGAAAACAAATTTTACTGGAAATTTCAAAAATGAAATTTTTGGAACGTTTCAACGAAAATTTGAAAAATCCGATATACATTTTCAATACCGGAAATTTGAAATTTTCGAATAGATTTCAGGAAATTTGAAATTTCCGGTACAGTGTATATTTTTTATTTTTTTTGTTTTATATAATTTTTTTTTATTGAATTTTGTTAATAAGGACCAAAGGAGCAAAAACTGACGTTGATCATTCTCAAATTCAACCTCCTACACAATCAAATAGGAGAGCTGCAGTTGAAAAAAGAAGAAAGAGAAACGAAGAAAGGCAGGCGCCCCAAGATGAGCAGCCATAGTAAAATCCTGTGTTTGATGAAGAACAAGATGACCATTCCCAACAAGATCATGTGTTTGATGATGAACATTATCAGCATCAGCAGCAGTTTGATGATGAACATGGTCAGCAGCACCAGCCTGAAGAACCCATGTTTCCTGGAGGTCCTTGTGATCTTTATGTCCTTAAAGATTATGAGCATCATATTGCAATTAATGTGTAGAATGGACAGGTTAGTAAATAATTTATTTTATTACATATTATAATATATTTGTAGTATAGCTTTTGGAAATTTGAAATTTCCGGTATTGAAAATGTAACAATAGGAAATTTCTTTGAGCAAATTTCCGGTATTACAAATAACTACCGAAAATTTAGCTGTCAAAATTTACCTACCAAAAATTTCGTTGAGGAAGTGAGATTTTGAAGTAATTTTTTTTACCACTCACGTGAATGAATTTGTTAAAAATAAAATTGGATTTTTAACAAATTGAGGGTACAAGTTTAATTGGGAGTACAAAAGCTAACAATATAAAATATCTACATATACGAAATGTTTACCGGAGTCTTATCTGCAAACCACATTTTTAGTCCAACAAAATCAGAACTACATTGTATTCGAGTACAGCGAATAAAAATATACACATTATTAAAATTAAAAAAATAGTAAAAATTAAATTATTTGTTTTTTTCTTTTTTCTCGATCAATTTTTTATTTTGGTCAATGTTGTTGTGAAAGAAGAGAGAGATTAAATACATAAAAGAATAATTTATGAGAGATATAGAGTAGAAAAAATGTATAGACTCTTTTTGTGTATAAGATTTCTATTCGGCTGCACTATATTTTCTGTTGCAAATATTTATGTGGCTGCAGTGGCGGATCTTGCACAAAATATTTGGGGGAGCCGCGATAAGTATTAACTGAAATATTATAATTAAAATTTAAATATTATAATTGAAATTTTTAAAAGTCATATAGTTTTTTTAGAGTATCACACAATTCATACATAGTAGACAAGTTGAAAAAAAATTAAAATTTCAATTTTCACAAGTCGAATAATTTTCACAAATCACACAATTCACACAATTCAATCAAATAAAATATATCCATTTTATAATTTTCATCTTTGTCAAAAAAATTCTTCTTTAAAAAATGCATCAATTTTTTTTATGTTTAAATATCGTGTCACTTCTAAAAAATACACATATTAATTAAAACAATTTACAATTAAAAAATAGTATCACGCTATATCATATATCAATGATTAACATGAAAAAGCTTGTTAATAATTAATAGTTGTTTCGAAATTAATTAGTTTATCATTCTCTATCATATAGTTTATGTATATACAGATGTTTGTTCTATTAATTTTATTATATTTTATTAGTATAAATTCTAAAAGAGAGAAAACAAATATAAAAAGAGGTACATAGATGGAGAAGAGAGAATCAAAAATTACTCAAAACCATAGAGTTTAAGCACATTTTAATAATTTATCACTATTATTTTTTGATAATATATAGTGTCATTATATATATATATATATATATATATATATATATATATATATATATATATATATAAATATATATAAATAAAAGAAATTAAAAAATATAGGGGGTGCCATGGCACCTGCCCGCTCCTAAGAAGATCCGTCACTGTGTGGCTGATCTCGGAAATTCTCGAAACTTTTGTAGATTTCGTAACCTCATAAAAAACCTTAAGCAAATTATGACAATAACATGATTGTTGTCTAGTGATTGATAACAAATTAGTTGTCTTACTTAGCTTAGGGTCATATATTATTTGTATCATTAATATTTACACTATCATTTAAAATTAATATATTTTTTAACTATTTCTCTATTTAGTAAATTCAAGGCTTAATTGCAATTTTGGTCCTCCTATTTTAGCCAAAGTACTCTCATTTTGTTTCTCCTCAATTTTGATCCCCAAAGCAGAATTTTAGTCCAAAACTTCATGAAATTTCATTTTTTTTTTCATTTATTTAAGTCACACGATGCCTCAATATCTCATTTGCAACAATTGTACCTGAAATATATTATCATAAATAGTGTAGTAGGACTTTAAAAAATCAAATTTCATTAAATTTTGGACCAAAATTCTGAGGACCAAAACTGAGGAGAAACAAAATGGTGGAACTACTTTCGCGATTCAACTAAAATAAGAGGACCAAAACTGCAATTAAGTATAAATTCAATTATAATTTCCAACATGGTATCAAGAACCATTGAATTCACTGTGAAAATCATTTTCCTCATTATTCCATTTTCTTTCTTTTCACATGTTTATTCTTTAATTCTATTTTCTTTTCATTTTTTCTATATATATATATATATATATATATGAACTATGTTTCTCCTTTGCACTAGTTTTGCACACTCAAAAATTGATATATTTATGAAAGTCTGTATCTTCTCAAAAATTGACACATAAATCTGAATTTCAAGATTTGGTTGTTATTGTTTCTTGAATCTCATTTAGATAAAAAGATGAATATGTTATGATTTGAAATAAATTTTTTGGTTGTTCTTCTTCTTTAATATGCATGTCTCCATATTTGAAGTTTCTCATATTTCTTTAAATTTTCATTCTTATTTAGCTGACTTTTTCTTAAATATTTTTAATTGTTTGTGTCTCTATATATAGTAGTAAAATAATTATAGTTCTATTTGATATTCTACCTAGGGTATTTAGAAAAAAACTTTTTTAGTGCTTTCATATATAGTTAAGTTTTGTTTATCGAATTTAACATTTAAAGATTAAATATTAAAAAATTTTAATTCTATATATATTGAAATGAGTATTATAGAGAGATTAAGAGATTTCTATATTACCTTAAAGTATATAGAAAATATCAACGAGAGTTATACATATATCAATAGATAAAATAATTATATTAATTACCTCACAGACATTATATACAATCTTCTTATCATGTATGCAAATGTGTATCAGATGCAAAGTTTGTATAGCCGACATCATATTTGGGTCGACGGACGGGACCTGAAGTAGATGGATATGATTTGGATGCCCCATTTGTAAGTGTGTCCAATGAAGATTCAGAAGGATAAAGAAAGAGAGGATTAAGTCTTTTTATGCCTCAAAAAGATATAGTTCCCTTTGTCGTTATTATGAGCGAAAAAAAACATTAAATCTATAATTACTATTATAAAAAAATTTAATTATTTCTAATATATATTATTTTAATAAAAAAATATTTAATATTAATAATTGAGTGTTTGACATTAGACAATTTAATAAATTTAGTATATATTTTATATAAAATTAATTGCATTTAATTAATATTTTTAATAATAATAAATAAATTAATTTTATTTTTAATAATAATAATCGAATGGAATATATGTTAAAGAAAAATTTAAGCGTCAAACTCAAACTTTGCATAAACTTAAAAGACTAAATTAAAGACTCATCTAAACCATATTGTACACTTCAACCTTGAATTTGGCCAAGTCTACAGGGTTGTGTTGCCTTATCATACTAAAGGCATCGATTAAAGAAAATTTAATAGTAGAGTCCCATTTACTCCTTGTATCACGTTCCCACCTATCTTTATCACTTTGCTACTTAAAAGCATGTATGAATATGATGATTATATTTTAGGAAAAAACTTACATGTGTTTCTTTAGGTGTTTTTTTGGGTATAATTTTTAATATAAGTATATAATTTTTTGTAATTATAATAAACTTTAAGAAAATTATAAATTTGATAAAATCATAATTGATTAAGTTAAAAATCATACGAAAAATAATTCAAAAGATTTACGTAAGTTTTGTTCTATATTTTATAATTTTTAATTTAGTTCAAACAACATATTAAATATATTATATATTTTTTTGGTATCAACTCTAGAGAAAAGATGT
>JBBPBR010000003.1:18796584-18815894 GCA_037974775.1 Cicer pinnatifidum | reverse complement strand
AAGAAATTATTTTAAAATGAATGTAATTTTCAATTTTAACGCAATTTAAATTATTATTTTTTTGATTGTACCTTCAATTATTACTATGAATACTAATTCTAAAACATCATTTGTACTTTGCATTTATGATAATGAAAAACACATTGATATATTCATTATATTTCTTTAAAATAGAGAAAAGGGGAGGAGAGTGAGGAAAAAATAGAGAAAAAATTATGTTTTTTTAGAGAGTATTTCTATAGAAAAAGATAAATGAATGCTTATGATCAATATATTTTTAATATTGAAATTTTTTTTGAAGAAAAATATATTAATATTGAAAATATTATAACAACATAGATTGAATTTGAATAATTTATCATAATCCTCCAAAATCTATGTCCAATATAATTTTTGAGTCCCTTAAATAAAATAAAATTTGTATTATGAAAAGAAATAAACTCATAAATTAATTCTCTTCTTTTAAATCCCTCAATTTTTTTAGAGTTGGCAAAACGGATTACCCGACCAGCATCGAACTAACTTGTAATGGACTTGAATTTTTAGGGTTGGGACAAAAAGCCCATAATATAAATGGACTTAAATTTTGTTGTCCAAACTCGATTCTTTACGTGTTACAGGTTTTTCATACTAGTCAACTTATACAAAATTTAATTTTTTTTTTTACTTAAAAAAATCTGATTTAAATATGATTAACACTTGAAATATAGTCACTTAAATGATGATTTTTTTTTTGTATGAATACTGTCCTATTGCTACGTAGAAACATGAGTCAGATGGATGTATATGTTCATCAGATCATCAAATGTGCACATTTCAAAAGTAAGTGGCTTAAGGATTATTAATGAAAACGTATGTGTGTCCACTGCCAACAGCCCAACAGGGATTATGTATGCTAAAGATAAACTGGGCTTATATTTTTTTTCCTTGGTAGGGCAGTGTGTATATTACATACATTATTAGATTTTTTTTAATAAAAAAATATCGGATTCAACGGATTGTAGACAACCCATTCAGGCTTGTCTGATTAGAGTTCGAACTTCAACAAGCTAAAAACCTCGGATTGATAAGCAAACCTAATATGATTTATAGAAATTTTACTTTTTTACGGTTTTTTTAGTCCGACATAATAAACCCGACCCATTTTGTTGTCTCTATTTTTTCCACATCATCCTTTGAAAATCCAGATATATAGTTTAAAGTATACATATTTCGAAAAGTATTTAGTAGTACTTTATACATGTTAACAATGCCAATCACAAATAATTTCAATTGCTACAATCATCGTCATCAAAGACGCAACTTTCCTTGCTTTTCAGATTAATGCTAATAATTTTATATGAACATTGAAATATTTTTGGTTAACAAGCGTGACTACAACAATTATTCCCAAATCCTAAACCCTTCTCTACATATGGTAACAAATTATTCCCAATTCCAAACCCTTCTCTACAACAATTATTACAATTTTCAATAATCGATCAGAGAAAATTTAACTCCTTATTCACTTTCGACTTGCAGAGCTGGTTGGGGAATGACCGAAGAGGAAAAAGAGGAAGAGGCAGAGCAATTTTTTGTCCTTAACGCGCGTGACTAACAACATGCAAATTAGTTGAGACAAAAAATAAAAAAGCAATTTAGCTTTCTTCTTCCGCAATCTGTTGTGACTAGGCAAAAGACAAAGGAATAAAGTCTGTCTTGAACTCACACATTGTCCTGCATCAGACGGTTAGTATTTCATTTGGGAATGTGGGATATCATTTGCTGGGCCATCAGAACCTACACGAACGGTGGAGATTGTGTTGCACACACATTTGTGGCAAGAAAGGCATGTGATGATTTCAGTCATTCACGGCCCCAAGAGTGGTATGGTCGCACATATTATCCTTTGAGCTGGAAATTTGTTCTCTTAGAGTTTGGATTTTAACCATGACTCATCGTGAGTTTAATATTGGGTCAACCGAGATTAAAAGGATAAATTAGCTTTTTATTTAACAAAATCTATGATTAAATGTCATTTAATATGTTGAGTTTTTCTAAATCTTTAGAATAAACAAATATTTTTTATAACATGGTTTTCGATTTTCCAAACTAAATATATAATTTTATTGACTAAATTATAAATATTAAAATAGTTGATTATTTAAATCTACATAATTGTACGATACATGAACTTTACAATTGGTTTTTTTAAGACATTTTTTCAAACGCATAACACAATAAATCATAAAACTACAATGGTTGTGACAAGATTTCTAAATGCATCACCCCTTCTCCTCAATCAATGTTTCATATTCTATTTGATTCGAAGTGATATAGGGGTTTGATTCTTTTTTACTAGCACTCAAAGGCCAACATTCTTGTTCTTTGCTTAGTCTCAATCTTGACGACGTTAGTCAACCCTAATCCCAACAATAAGAAGTTGATAAAGGCGAAAATCACAACGCCATTTTTTATTGAGAAGAGATGTTTTCCGTTCTCAACGGACATAATCCTCACACACTCACCCTATATTTATCATCGTTCTAACACGTTAAAAGGTACATATCCTTTTTCTCGATACCTCTCTCAATGACCTCAAATAAAGACTTACTTAAACGTTAAAGTACTTGTAGGTATCACTCCCACCTTAGAATCATGAAGCTCTGTTTAATAAATCTCAAGTCAGCCATCCTCCTTAATCCAATTCAGATCATTGTTGTCCACTATGGGGATAAAGGTTTCCTTTTATCAAAACCTTTCTCGATTTATCCTTCTTTTTTTCTTATCCTTTTAGCGTGATGTTCAAAGACAAGCGTCAACGCTAAAATGATTGTTGACAACATTGTTTGCTGCATTACTCCACTGCGTATGGTTGAGGCCACAATGCCCCATTCCTTATGGTCACCACGAACAATGGTGATCTTAGTGTAACAGTCTCATCATCCATAACGACATAACCACTCTCAAATACCTTATCACTTTAGTGCTAAACCAATCAAAGTTGGTTAAAGAAAAAAACGTTAGGCTCAAAAGAGTGGAAAAACATGTGATTCTCACCATTAGCTCAACCGAGCTGGAAACCATATGTCTTTTAATGGAACAAACCTCTATAGAATCGTATGTCTAATTAGTGTGTCTTTTTTGTCACGATTCTTCTTCACAAAGGCCCACTTCTAGGAGATCTCAAATACCAGAGTATCGTTGTTAATCACCTCGCTGCTCATCCCCAAGGAATGTTTGTCCTCGATACTAGCAGCAGAGGTCACGACCTCGTTTGAACTATTTTTCTTATTTAGATGTCGAGGCGGATTTATCATTTTGAAGACCTTTCATGGCAAGGGTAAGAGACACCCCTTTTTTAAAATCAATAGAAACCCCCCCTCCCCACATAAATGGAGATTTACGATGGAACTACCCACATAGATGAGCATATTGAGAACATTGAAGTTTCCATCGATTATTGTGGAGCTCAAGGACCGGTAAAATGCATACTATACGCTCTGACAATAAAGAAATGCACAATAACCAAGTATAAAAACCTCAAATGAAGCTTCATCGACTTGTGGGACGAACTTAACATATAGTTCACCACTTACTTCATTGCATCTCGAAAACGACCAAATGCAATAACTATAATGTCAAGAATAATACAAGGAAAATGCGAGCTTTTATGAGATTATATTGAACACCTCAACAAGGAAGTTGTCCTTGTGAAATAAGTTGACAATAAGATGAAGATGTACTTGTTGGAATAAATGATCCTCAAACAAAGTACATTTGTTGATGTTATTAGCCTGAAAAAGCCTTGAGATCAAATTATTACCTAGTTCTTCCCAAAACCTACATCACCCCTTTTAAAATATAGTTCATGCACTAATATTATCCACTCAAGTTGTCTTTGGAGTGAGAATCATTAGATGAAAAATAATCATCCTCATATTGAGGATGATCTAAAGAAGAATAATATGAGTTTGAAATATACATGGTAAGTGTGCTATTGTTGTGAATAAAACCAATATAAAAAGAGTAGAGCTTAAGAAGATTCACACACAAACTTTATATTGGTTCACCTAATATAGACTACTCCAGTCCTCATAGCTTCGTGAGATTTTCACTAGTGCTCATAAGCTTGTCGTCTGATCTGCATCTTTTCAACAATGTATTTTCTTAGCCTCATTAGACTTACAATACTGTATTTTTACTAACCTCAACAGACTTATAAAATAACTCAAGTTTATATCAACTTGAGGATATACAAGTAGTAATGCGTTTGATTTATTTGAGATTAAATTACAACTTTATAAGATAAAATATTGGTGTGAAGTTGTAGATAACACACTTAATAAAAATGATCATCATATACGTTTAAGTTTGGAAGAGTATGTAGAATGAAGAGAATGTTGATATGCTTGTATAACTTAGATATTTTCTTGTATACGATTCTCTTAATGTTTGAAGATTAATACTTCTCTATTTATAATTTCCGTTTGAGCTTCAAACATATGGGTTAACAAAATATAAATGTTTGAGACTTTACTAAGTTTCCTTGGACTTTTTTTATTTGCAAAACTGTCATTTAGCCTTTATCCCCATGTTAAGCATGCTGAGAGGATGAGTGTCGTAGTCTATCATCGGATCTGAGTTGTAGAAGGATGAAACTTTTATTAATTCTGATGTGACTTGTGTTTTTTGCTTTTCCTTTTCCCAACAATTTGAAGTGGTTTCCTTACACGTCAAGGACACCACCTTTTGTACCTTTCTACTTTCACTTATTTTTCCTATGTGCAAGGATGAATTGACAACAAAAATTCATCATCTCTTCTGCGTTGTTTTTCGCTGACATAGAGGACATAAATTCATCATTTCTTCAGTATTGTTTATCTTCTGACATAGAATACAAAAATTCATTATTTCTTCAGTATTGTTTATCCTCTGACATAGAGGGCATAAATTCATCATATATTCAATGTTTTTTATCATTTGCATCTGTCTCAAATCTAATTTAAGTACGAGGATGAAGTTTCTATTTTATTGAGTCTTTATGTGATTGTTGCATTTTGCTTTCCATTTTCCAGCCACTTTAACCAGTGTGCCCTTCATGTCAAGTACTCCACCTATTTGTACTGTTGTACTTTTCTATATATGTCAAATTTGTTAAGAGGATATCCTCTATACCTATCCTCATCTTGAGATTGTATTCATCATCTGATGTAACTGATTTTAAGGTTGTTCGTGGATGATCATCCTCAAATCTATGTAAGTCTTTGAGAGATTATTGTGTATTTTTTCCCCAATATGTGACTGTTAAAATTTGGTGTAAACATGTTGACACTTTTTTTTTATTTGTTAGGTAACCTTGTAAAATATGATTTGTAAAAGACATTCTTAATATCCTCCTGGTCTATTATGGATGAGAAGGTTTCTTCTTATTTCCAATACATTGAGAATCATGATTGATGAGCTTGTCTTACTTAAACGGCTTTTGTACAAATTTGAACAATGCTCACATAGTGTTTTTGCACTGTTCACATAAGACTTCATTTTTATATATGAGATGATGATTTTTTCGAGAGTCCATCCTCATGTTATGTTAAGTGCGAGATGAAAGTTCTTATCTTTCACATAAGAGTACATGATTGATGTGATGTCACTTCTATGTTTACTTTTGGTAAACCTTTAATAATGTGAACAACTTGTCAACTTTTGTCCTGTTGTACTTTTATGACAATTACTTTTTCAATGATTGTGAGATGAAATTATTGATAAATATCCATCCTCATACCTGAGATTGTGATGAATGTCCATCCTTGGGTTTATCATTGGATATAAGATTGTGAAAAATATTCATCATCGGAGCGAGATTCTTAGACATCTAAATTTCATATGGACATATCTTGATCCGTAGTTTTTCTTGACTTTTTCCAAGAGATTTTATGTGTGATTAAGATACAACATATTGCGATGATCTACTCGGCTTGAGGATAATCATATTTATATTTATGAATTAGGCTCCTCAATTTCATTGTTGAGATGATACAATGCACTTGTTTATGTGAGTGACTTCGAGTTTGACCACTTATGTTCTTTCAACAAAAACTCAAATACAAATATCAGTAGATCACCATTTAGAAAACTTAACATTTATTTCATAAGATTTGTTGTCATTAAAACACATAAAAAAGGTTTTCACTTAATCAAAAATTCTACAAACGCCCCCCTTGGAAAAAAGGCTACCCAACCTCCATTATCCTTTAATGACAAATAAATAGTCAGAGGAGTCCAAAACTCCCAAATTCCTTTACTGGTAAGGGCTTGCATGGACAACATTGATGGCCAATTAGTTATAATAGACTAGGGAAACTCGTCCAATATCATGTATTGAGAATTGTTCTAAACTTTGCAGCTCGCCAAATAAAATTTGCTACCATATACTATCAATCATGGTAATTAGAATCATATTAGACATTGAATCGATGTAGGCAAATGTTCATATGTCAGAAATGAATTTGTTTATTTATTTATATAAATAAATCAAATAAAACAGTAAAAGGTAAATAAATTAAAATATTATTATACTACTATTTCCAATTTTATAACATCTATTATATCTAAAACAAACAAATTTAACTATTATCAAAGAATTTCCAGCTGTTACTTTAGTTCCTATAACTATAGAAACTAGTAGCAATAATAGCCTAATAGGTAGGTAATGTAACTTTTTATTTTTGTGGAATTAATCAAGCCTTGATATGTTTTATGTTTCCAATAAAAAAGCATCGGGCAAAGCATTGCGAGTTATGTGTTCAACATTTTCCAAAGTTAATTATGATCACTCTACTTCAAACTTACTACTTTCCTATTCTATCCAAACCTTCACTTTATCTCTCTTTTTCCACATCTAGATATATTTTTATCCTACCTTTAGGTTCTATTTATTCGGTCTGATTGAACATGAATGTTGTAAAGAGAATACAAAAAGAAGAAGAAAATGAGTAAATCTTCTACTTTTTTCTTTTTTTGCTACTTTGTAAGCTATTGACAAAAAAATAAAAAAAACTCAAAAAACGAGAAGAAAATGAAATGAAGTGATTAGGCATAACTCACTATTTTGGTTTTAAAAAAAAATCGGTCCAACCTGCAACACCGACCAAATTGTCGACTTTTCCAGTTTTCAAGTTTTTATTCTGGTTCTATTACAAACTGGTTTTCATTGTCAATTAAACTGGACATAGGTCCGATTCAATCAATTGAACTGACCAGTCTGATTTTAATTATCTTGCGTGCAACGATTCAGTGGTTCAACAAGTATGTTATGGGGGTATGTCAAATTGCAAGTCATGATAGGGGAGGAGAACACAAGGAAAATAATAAAGGTACAATTCATCGTAATAGTGTGCAAATCAATATATTTAACCTTTTCCTTCCAAACTTGGAACAATTAAGCCGAATACAAAGCATGTTTAGTCGACCTTAAGTTTGTAGAAGAACTCAATGTATACGAGGCAAAACTGTACACAAATTATTCGCTTGTAGCATCCCAAACAAGGAGGGAATATCAAGTCAAAGACCACATTCTACAAAAATAACTCACAACACTGAAAAAGATAACAAAAAATCAAGGTCATAGAGATTCAGCACATTATTCGAGAGTAGAACGTTTGAGTTGGCATTCTATCAAAACTAGTTAGCGCGAGAAGGAAATGAGGGAACAAATCCATCATTTAATGATTTCTACATTCTCCAAGTATCATGGAGGATGTTATGGCCATTGAATTCGAGATACTTGATCAACAAGAAAAATAGATGACACCCATCATCAAATACATCATATGTTATTGCAAGTACTTTATACCGGACATGATTCTTTACTTCCCTCTGTTTTCATTAGCACTATGACAAATGAAGTTCTTAATAGTTGCAATCGACTACTTCACAAAACTGATAGAATATGAGGCATAACCAATACGAAAGCGACAAACATATTTCAGTTCTTCAAACGAAACATCTTAACCCAATATAACATTCCTGAAGTTGTGGTTACCATAAGTGGAACAAAGTTCATAGACAAAACTTTTTAAATCTCATATAAAGTCTCAACGTTAAGAAACACTTCGCATCAGTGGAACATCCCCAAATCAACGGCTAACTAGAAGTCGCTAATTGTGTCATCCTCAGATGACTAAAACGAAAGCTGGATAAGGCAAACAAGAAGTTGGATGATAACCTCGTTTTTATCTTATGAGTGTATTTAACTACTTCGTATTTGACTATGAGCGAAACCTCATTCTAACTTAGATATGAAATGGAGGTTGTTGTTCCCATTGAAATTGGAGAACTAAGTTGGAGAACGACCTATCCTTTAAACCAAGAGGAGAACTCCAAAAAAATCAGGGATTAACTCAATTTCCTCGAAGAAAATCAAAGCATCGACACCCTAAGAGAGTTTGTTGTCAAATAGAAAATGACATTGGAGTATAACAAAAGACTTATAAAAAGACAATTGATAGATGACAATCTCATCTTCAAAAACAACTCCAAAAATATTGATAAATGCAAACTATCATCCAATTGGAAAGGACTATACATAATTGTCTTAAAAATAAGAAAAAATCCACACATCTTAGAGACTATAATCGAAGAGCTTGTTTCAAAAATATAGAATGCTACAAAATTTAATTATTATTTTTTGATTACGTCAAGAAAATTAAATCCAATTAACAATTATTCTAAATATAAGTGTAATAAGGTATTTTTGCTTATAATTTAGTCTAAAGATAGTATTAATGGTGACCATGAATCCACTTTAGGTTTTGCTTGCTAAAACTAACAAGCTTCCATATAGCCTATAATTGGACTAGCCTATAAGTTTATTTGGTCAAATGAGATTGGTTTGGTAAACGCAGTTCTCTAATTTATAGTTTATTTTAAGATGTTATTTCAAATAGCATTTAAGCTTTTACTTGCTTACCATTCTTGAATAATGCTTAAACATTTAATTATTAGGATGCAAGGAAATAATTAATTACACATTTGAAATTAAACTATTAAGCTATTAAAAAATGCTCATATAAAGATGAACATGATTATTAGGTGTACAACATAACATGATATGTATTATATTAGTTAGCTTTTGCATGTTTGTCATTCTTTTACAATGTATAAACATTAATTAGGCTACGAGTAATTATTTGATTGGATAACATGAAAGAATACAACTCAATTAAACTATTAGGTTTAGACAATAGACGTTTAGAGATAATAATAATAATAATTATTATTATTATTATTGACATTAATTACATATTACATGCTTGTCATTCTTGAATAGTGCACAAACATTTATTGAGTTGCGTGTAACAAATTAATTTCATAACATTGAAAGAATACAACCTAATTAAACTATTAGGCTAAATGATCGTATATTTTTTTTTTTCTTCCCATAAATCATCGAATCATATCATATTAGAATATTCGTCAATGTACATTTAAACACGAAGTTATTATTGGTGTACTTGATATATACTAATAATCATTATATCTATTAAAAAATGTGTATCGACATTGATATTATTAAATATATCATTGAAATAGAGATAATCATGTCACCCACATAAAAATAATAATACAAAAATCAATAACTAATGGCAAAAATGTGTTTATCCTATAATTATAATTATAATTATGTCCTTAGTGCATGTTTTTGAGGGAATTTAAACTTAAATTAGTTAAAGTTTAGTGAATTGCTATTTTGAATTATTTAAGAAAATTTATAAATAAGAGATACAACATTTACTTAAAAATTAATACAAATTTATTTAAGTACGAAATACACGTGGACTGTATAACATATTTCACAATTATAAAAAATAATAATTAAGTCTATATAATTTTCTTGATTTTATCTAAAATATAAATAGATCTATTCTTCTTTTTTAATTATAATTTTCATCTCATCACATTTGTTAATAATTTAATTTAATTGTTTTTAAATAATAATACTAAATATGCCAATTTACAATTGACATTCATTTATATTTAGTCATTTGAAGGAAACTATTTAATAAGAACCGAATCCTACAGGTTCGAGACTAGTTGCTGCTACAAATACCGTGTTCGCGTCACTCACTGAAACAAAACTCTATCACGCACAATTACAATTACTCACTGTGTCCCTCTTTCTCTCGCACTCTCACTTCACCAAAAACCACGAGAAGAGGAACAAGATGCAGATCTTCGTCAAGACTTTGACCGGAAAGACTATCACTCTCGAGGTTGAGAGTAGCGACACCATCGATAACGTCAAGGCCAAGATCCAGGTTTTTTTTTCTTTCACAGAAAATTACTTTATCATCTTGTTAGGGTTTCTGGCTTTTGATGATTTTGCTTCTTACAAAATAATATCATCTCGTTAGGTTTTTTTTATTGTTCAATCTATTTTAATGGTTTTGTCCAATTATGTGTCTGGTAGTTTTAAAAGTTGCAATTAGTGTCTGTGCATGCACAGAGGTTAAAGAAAAATTGAACATGTATATATATATTATTGAAAAAGCAAAGAAAAACTATGTGTGTGTGTTTGGATTAACTTACTTTAAAGAAATACAGTAATATTTTATGTTATAAGATAAATCACGAGAAGAAAAAGGGATTAAGACATCTGTTTTGGTAAACTCGCCTAAGGGAAAAGTATAGAGTGGTCAATACAAGTTTTGGTATACGATGGACTTTGTATCTGCCATAGCAGCAGAGACAGTATACTTCTGAGACACCTGCTGGCCACTAGGTCGTGATTGAATTTTATCAGGCTTAATAATGCCCCAATTTCTGACTGGGCTTGTTAAATGACAATTCCAGAAACTGCAAGTTCTCTTGCGGCTGCAACGTATTCCTCCATCTAATTGGTTGCATCGTCTCAATTTAGAACATGCATGCAAATGGTGAGGCTTCCTTCATCTGCATATAATTTGATGGTGTGAAGCCTTGAACGGTAGGGAGTATTGATCTCTTGGTCTTAAGGAGAAGTTATTGATGCTTGGGCCATGCTTTTAAAATATCTAGTTCTTTTACTAAAATATCCATCTGCTACACTGTACTTAAATAAATCTCTTTACGTAGTATGTATTGAATATCAAATCTTAGACGCGGACAGAATTGTAAAATGTCAGTGTTTGTTTCCTTTTCCGCCGTTTTTCATTTTGCAGTCTAAGCTGTATCAAGAGCAATGATCCTTAATATGCATTGTTGCGATTACCTTCATTGTTGCAATTAGGCAGAGATTTTCTGCGATTGTGTTTTGGGCTACAATTTTCTAATATTTGCTGTCTGGAACATGGCTGGGTAAAGAAATAGAGTTTCAGGGGTGCACTGCTTCGACATGCTTTCTACAGTTCTTTGAGTAAAGTGATGGAATTGGGGGAGTAAAGAGGGGTCGACGAAGGACCTTACAGCAAATAATTAAGAAAAAAAGTATTTTTGAAGTTACCTGACAATTAAGTATTAAAACATTTAAATCAGTTTAATACTGCTGTAAATTGTGAGTAGTATTTTGTTGACCAAAACTTAATTGATCCATGCTAGAATGATCCTAACATAAGAATACCATAATAATTTTGTACGGGCTTATTGCAATGAATAGCCCAAATAGACTGAAACTAAGCTCTAGGGCCTCTTTATCTGCTTTATTTGACATGATGCTGACTGAGTTGGTGTGTTACATAATAAGTGGTAGTTTCGTTATGACGGTATCATTTGTAAGTTGTGTCATTCATTTCTAACTGCTGCTAGTGGAATATGTGGTTGTAGGACAAGGAAGGTATTCCTCCTGACCAGCAGAGGTTGATTTTTGCTGGTAAGCAGCTGGAAGATGGTCGCACTCTTGCAGATTATAACATACAAAAGGAATCAACACTTCACTTGGTGTTGAGGCTCAGAGGAGGAACCATGATTAAAGTGAAGACTCTAACTGGAAAAGAAATTGAAATTGACATTGAGCCAACCGATACAATTGATCGTATCAAGGAACGCGTTGAAGAAAAAGAGGGAATTCCTCCTGTGCAGCAGAGGTTCTCTCTCTCACTCTCTCTCTCATGCTAATTGGGCTTGACTAAATCAATGTTAAAATATTATAACTCTTAAACTAAAATATATCACTTGTCCTTTGCAAAACTCGTTTTCTGATTATTTCTGATCATATATTTGAATATTCTGTGCCAGTATTATTTTGGCTAATGAAGGTAGAGAAGTGTCATTTAGATGGCATTGGTTCATTTTTGTTCGCTTAATTTTAAATCTACCTCATGTAATGCTTTGCTTCATGATCATGTGTTCTAGTAAATTGAATTTTCACGTAATCTTTTCTTTTCCTGTGTTTTATTTTTGTTAATCTCCTTTCTTTTATTTTTTTCTTTCTTCTCTTCGAAGTTTTTTCGTTTTCTTTCATCTCTTCCTATGTTTATTTTTTTTTTCAAATTATTTTCTCTCCGTTCACTTCCCCTAGTTAATTTGTTTCTTCTTCTGTTCCTATGTGATTCTTTTAGCCCTTTGAGTTAATATTATGTGACTCTTTTTTCAATTTATGTTTATGCAGCTTTTTTATTTGTATGCAGTATTACTTTATTTATATATAATTGATTTATTTTGATCGTTATACGGCTTCGTCTATTTTCCCGCAACAATATCTGCTATTTGTCATAGTGGATTTTTAGTTTTTCACTATTTTCCGTAATCTACTATTAAAAACACTGGATTATAGGTAGGCACATAATCTAAAGACTGTTTGGAATTTTTAATCTTATAATATGAACCATTTTAATTTTGAATAAGCAAATTACTGGTAACATGATAGATCTGTTGGTTCAGAGATTTATTTATTTAGGAAAAATAAAAAAGGTTTGTTGCCTATGATAACTGATAAGAAGTGTTTGAAAGGGAGAGAGTCATTTGGTGAGGATTAGAACTGGGACATCGTTGAGTCCTGGATCTCTCAAGTTTTCAGGGATTTACTTGCTTTCTGTACATTTGTGCGCTGAATCTGAACCAGTTTCTAGGTTTAGAGAAAACTATTTCTCACTGATCTGATCATAGAATATTATGTAGGTAATATTTATGCATATTTGGTTGACCAATTCTGCTACAAGTATGGAAACCAGAAAAACAAATGTCCTACGAAACAGGAGAAAAATAAGGAAATAAAAACATATATAAATTTTTTTCTAAACATGTGCAAATTCATTTGATTCAGTTTGGTCAAATAACCGTCATTGCTGTGCTATAGTACTATAGCCTATAGCGCAGTGGAATCTGAAAACTCGCTTTAGTTCCACGATACGCTATTTAGTACAAAGTGTTGTCAAATAGCGGCCATAGCGACTATAGAAATGTAGCGTAGCAGATTTTAAACAAACATCTAATTTTCACTATCCGCTATTGATAACACTGATTTGAGTTATACATACTTCTCCTAAACTAGTTCCTATGAATCTGGGTGAAATTCTCAACCAGATTCAACACCATCATGTTAGTGTATAGGTATTCCTCATGCCTAGCTTGCTCACAAGAAGTTCATATTTAAGTCGTGTGATCTTTTGATGAAAATGTCTAGCACTTGACGTGCAGTTGGAACATGTGGCACATAAATAACTCCTCCAGCTATTGAGTGGCCAATCTGATAAGTTGCAAGAGATAGTATGACTCCAGCCCTATTTAGTTTTGCAACTGAAGCGAAGGTTTCAAATTAATTAATCCCATAAGTTTTATTCAAGCCTTTGGCAACCAACCGAGCCCTCTATCTCTCAATAGAGCCATCTGATCTATAATTTATTGTTGATACTCATTTGCATCCCACTGGACTTTTTCCTTTTGGCAGCTCTGGCATTTGCCTTGTCTGATTTTTTTGAAGAGCCTTCATCTGTTCTGGATCAAAATCAATTAACTCAGTGGGTTTGGAGTTTGAAGCAGACCCAGAAGCAGTTTGATTTAATTTCAGGATAAGGATTACTTGGTGTGTCCTCCGATTCATCGTGGTGCAAAGCATCACAATTCTCCTTGGTGTTTTTACCAGTTTCAATTCTATCTGGTCAAAGGGTTCTACTCCTTGGTGTTTTTACCAGTTTCAATTCTATCTGCTCTCAGCTTCATTGCTGTTTGGGGCTAGTACAGAACCGGCCTCAATTCTTGCTTGATGAGAATTGGTTTTTCAGAAATCCGCTGTTCTGGGTTTAAAAATTTTTAGCCCAAAAATGGAAATACAACCGTAGATGTACTCATATTACACATTTTGAAAAGAAACGGTACCCTTTTTAAAAAACCAGATTTGTATAGTTTCTTTTTTCTCAGATTCTACAACGTGCCTAAGAAAGGAACAATCCGCTCTAGTCTGATTTGTTTCTGGTTGGATAGAGTTCAAGTAGAGCTCAAAATTGTTCAGTTCAGAAGGATGAAAACCATAATTTATGATTTTGAGAACTTTTAGTTCTCTCATTTTCTCCATAACTGGAAATAAGTACTCCATCAGCCAAGTCTTTTTCTTACAAAATAAGCACTTTGTTTTGATCTCTGGGGAGGAATGAACCCTTCCCAAACAATTAACTGAATTTATAAATTTGATGCTAGAGCAAAGGTGTTTTTGATCACGAATAAGTGAAAGTTGCAATTAAGAATGCTGTAAGATCATATCATTTTATCAAAATATTAGTGCCCAAGCATGGAATTCAAACAAGAAATTTGACTAGAATCTGTTGTACGTGCAAGTGCGGGTGTAAAATCGCCATTCATAGTTATAAGACAAATGAAGAATCACATCGAAAAATCAACAAAACTCAAATAATCATGACATCTAATGTCAATCAGCTTTGTAGACACCTTTACTGCCACATAACAAAATTACAAATAATTGAATTGAGTAATTGAAAAGAAGCAGTATTATCAACTGCAACGACCTAAGCAACTGAGTAGCCAGAAAAGTTATCTCAGGTAGGTATTATTTGGTTTCAGTTGCACTAACATTTACTCAACTTACTACCATCCCTTATAGAACTGGGACTAGGAAGAGTCTTGTATCTCTCGAATATCCAGGGGTTTACATACTTTCGGTACATTTGTACACTCAATCTGAACCAGTTTCTACCATAATAGTGCATAATTTTCTTCTTGTCATTGATAATTTGATATTTCTTATACAAATATCATCGAGTTGGATTGCATCATTATTGGTGGATCTATTGAACAAGGCTTAATTGCTTGATATTCAAGATCAATACCAAAATTTGCAGTTTTGGAAATACGTTTTAGCTTTCTTCACTACATACTGTATATCAAAAATTAAGATTTTTTTTTTTTTAATTCTATTGGAAACATTAGAAACTTATGCCTGTTGTCACTTGCTGCAGGCTCATATATGCTGGTAAGCAGCTTGCTGATGACAAAACAGCTAAAGAGTACAACATTGAGGGTGGTTCTGTGCTTCACTTGGTGCTTGCATTGAGGGGTGGTACTTATTAAGGTAGAATGCACATCCGATCTAAGATATTAGCTTGTTCAGGCTTGGTCAATTTCTAGTTCTTGGTAAATGTTTGAATCGCTTTTGAACCTAAAGACATGAAAGGAAGCTCTATACCCGTCCTTCTGAGGACATATTGTTCTTTAATGTGCTTGGTTTTTGTAATTTCAAGGCCGTTATTGGTGGTCGGTATCACTACATTGTATGCTTTTAAACCCAAAAGTTGGCATCTTAATGATTCTCTAAAGTAATAATTAATTATCGCAAGCAAAACGGCGAGTTTTACTCTCTGACCATCTGTACAGAGGTGAAAGTTTGATTTTAGTTTTAGGGCCACAAGCACAATGGTGGTGGCCCTGGCTGGACTGGGTGAAATGTCTAGATCTAAACGTAATTCTCAGACAACCCAAATATGATGTAAACGTAATTCTCGGACAACCCAAATGTATTCATTTTATAGCTTGGCCAATATTTTGGCCCAGTTACAACTAAAAGGGATGTGCCTCCTGAATTTGTGGTCCTTCTCAATAGTGAATATCCAGGCTGTTTGGCTAAGGTGGCAGCATTTTGATAATCAAAATTTCTAACTACAACTAAAGAATTTTCCTCTATTAAGTATTAACACTATTTTACACGAGTTTTATTTGTATGCATTGATAGCGTAAAATAGTAAAGGATATCTATTAACACTATTTTACACGAGTCTTACGCATAATATTATTTAGGATCAGCATGAGAGATTGCCACATCATAGGGTTGTGGAAAGGATATCTATCTGTATGTATGTTGACTAAAGTACATTCACCTTTGATAATTGGGATGGTCTAAAGTTGAATCTAGAGTAGTGAGATTGAGATCTGCAATAATACTTTTTTACTTCTTCCTAATCATGGATTGCATGAGGAAATGAATTTCCTTGCTTATTGATTAAGCTAATTGAACTTTTGGGCAAGGGAGTTTGAGAAAAATCATTAAACTTCCAAATGGATCTGGAGTGGCAATCTCGATCCTCATCAGCTTTTGCTCATAGAGAGTATGATGAAATGATGTTTGATCATAACTATTTTTTCATTTGAAAAGCTTCAATCTACTCAACCACTCGATTATAAGTAATGATTTAATTATACTGCTCAACAAATGATTAAAAAGGCATCTAACAAATGATAATACCATTATTGAGCAAGAATGATTAGCAAATAAAAATAGAGTAATTGAGGTGGGGCTGTGTTGATGATAAGCTTCAATGGTCAAGTTGATGTGTCCACAACAACACGAAAACGACACTGATAAAATATTCAAGTAAGACCTCCTGCCAAGAGACGAACTGTAAATTTAACTCAGCTCAACTCTATCTACCAACCAGAAATGTCCAATTTGGAACAAGCCAAATAATGTTCGTAATTTGGCTCTTCAGTCTTAACCAACTAACATTTGTTTCTAGATTTATGGTTCTTTGAAACTACTTATATACATGTGTTTATGGATCGAAGTTAGGCTTTGATGTTCATTACTTGCGTGTTGAAAATAAGATCTAATCAAATTTATAAAAAACATTCAATAGCTTATGTGTATAATTTCTTGAGAATAACATCATTATCAAAGTACGGATATTTAGATAATTGGATATTTTCATTTTTTTGACTCAGTTGTATGTTTGCAAAATGTTTTGTCAATAAATTTCACAATGATGTACATGCACCCAAATACTATTTGACCAAATCCTGAAATCCTACAAATTACTGCACGGCAATACATCTCAATTTGTTTGCCGTTGTAAACGATCAAAGGGAAAAAGACCAAAAGAAAATGTCACCAAGTACTTGATTGTTGTTTTATTTTATTTTTAAGCCAAAATTTAGTTTTAAATTTTGGCGAATGTTAATCTATATTTCAAAGGCACATTTTAAGATATTAAATATAAAAAATTTATCTTAAATTTTTTGTATTCTACTCATTGAAAGTTTAAAAAGTGTCTTTTCAAAAATAAAAATAAAAATTAGTTTTGGAAACAGTTACCTGTAACCTAAAAAAGGTAAAATAATATACTATTTGAACACTTTTGAATTATAAAAAGCCCCAAAATGTTAACTAATCGTTTTTTGGTCTTGATCTGTTTTCGGAAAAATTTCAATAATCTAAAATTCACTTAAAAAGTTTAATAAAATTAATTAATGATTATTTCAACCAAATGTTGGAACTTGTGTGCTCTTTTTCTGGGGTAAAAAACAACGTGCGCTTATTGATTAGAGTTGTAAATTATCATTTATTGGGTCAAATAGTTATAAATTATATCATTGATTCTGATTATTTTTTTCAACCACTGATTCTGATTGTCTACAAATGGTTTTATACAAATCGATGGGCGAGCCATAGTTACTTTTGCCTTATATGTGACTGAACTAAAAACTAGGCAACCCAAGTTAGTAAACCACAATTATTAAGTGTAATTAGGATATAAAAAAGAAGAAGAAAAAAAAAGATAATTAAAAATATATATGGTAACACATCAACTTTCCACATCTGGAAAGTTTGAGCTAATTGATTGGTCTCAACAATTTTCATAATTAAAGGGTTAGTTGCCCTTAACATATCATACACCCGACAGTCATATACAATAATAACTTAATTATCATTATGACTAAGGAATGAAGATTAGATACCCCACTTACATCACAATGGTGCCAAAACCCAACATAATTAACTAAACTACACCATTAAAAAAAAAAAGAAAAAGAAATTCACATGTCATAGAGTCATTGGATTGGAGTTACTTGATTATAATTATTATATATTAATATTATAAAAGAGTAAGATTGGCAGAATAATTGAAAAAAGGGGGCATCTATTTGGCTCTGTCTTGAATAACATCAAATCCCATCTCAGTTGGATCGGTTGCTTGAAGTTCATATGATATTCCATCCAAAGCTCTTCTCAACCCATCTTTTGATGTTGCGTATAGCATCTTTGCTCTTATCCTTGATGCTGTTGGAGACCTAAAATATTATTCCAAAAATACCCCTCACATTATTAATATTCAATAATCTTATAATTTGAAGTAAAAAATGAGAAAAATAACAAAAATACCATGCAATGAAGAAGATCTTGCTCTTGCGGCAATTATCAACAGTGACAAAATCAAAGTCAAAGACAGCATATCTACAATCATCATTGGGCAAAGAAGCAGCAAGATCATCATAGTTTTCACCAGGACCACCAACCTTATCAACTGTAACAAGTCTCGACCTTTCATCGATCTTGAAAACTATGTATCTGTGTACCTTTTTCCACTTCATCTCCATGAAAGAGTTCTTGCACTCCTCTGTTACCCACATCCCAGTAGTAGCCTGTTCAGATTCATATTATTAATTTACAATAAACAAACAAAAGAAATATTCATATTCATAGTTTAATTCCAAAATTACCATTTTGAAAGCCATCGCCATTGTTATCTTGATGAGAAGGAGAACCAAATTGCTCTGTCTTTCTTTGTTTCTCTCTCTTTTCTTTTTGTAAAAGGTTGACACGAATTTGATGGGGTTGGGAGTGAGGTCTACTATATATAAATAAAGGTTAATTGAGATTGCCATTGGTATTTCATTTTATTTACCATTTTGTCCTAGATTTATCAATTTATTACCATCTGTTGTTTCCCTCTATATTGCATTCCTTACTGCACGTTTAAACATAAAGATTAAAAGGGTACGTTTGACTTTTAAAAAGTATCAATAAATACTTTTAATGCCACATTTTTTTAACACCACAAAATTTAATTTTATTATAATTTTTTTTAAATATTGAATGGTTTTTTTTTTTTTAAGAATTTAAAAATAAAATT
>JBBPBR010000003.1:18760667-18789971 GCA_037974775.1 Cicer pinnatifidum | reverse complement strand
ATCTACAACATATCATAGTAATGTCATTCAAAATGAAAATTAACTATTAATTTCAGCCACGTGTCGTTGAAAATGAATTCACTTTACTTTTCTTTATCCAAACATCATTATTATTTTGTTGATTTCTTTTTCATCAACTGTTGTAATTCTATACTATTTCTATTACATTATTCATTATTTCATGAAATTGATAGTGTTTCAATCAAATTTATATGAACCACAAAATTTAAGAAGATCCATTTAAATATTTATTTTTAACAATAATTAAAAAACATTATGTTGAAAATATATGTCTTGGGGAGTACTAGTATGGTCTTTTTCGATAAGCAAGTCATTATATTATTGTTGACATTAAACTCAACATCATTAGTAAACATCCTCCCTACTTTAGTGAAGGGTTAAAGAGAATGTCAAATCATGTGCTAAAGTTTAACGAGAAAAATACAATACAAATTCCAATACATCACTGTTACGCACCTTCACCTAACGATAAGGCAACCCCAAATATCATACACATATATATCTAACTTAAAAACCATAAAGAACTATAACAAATATTTCTCTTTAACGTTTGTTTAAAATTCATTGAATGCCTTGAAAACCTTATAAATTCAAGAAATAATTTGAAATCCTCTAAATTTATTGAAATTGAAATTGTAAAATATTAATTACTAATTATATAGTAAAGAACATTTTGGTCTTTCACAAAAAAACATGTATGAAAAATTAGGTCATGTAAAAAATAAATGACGTCAATTGAGTATGTGAATCATAATTTATTAATGATTCATATATAAATTAATGATGTGTACCGTTAAGTCTTTAACGGCGTCTGTAAATTTTCTACGTGTGGCCTTTAACAAAAAGGTAAGAAGACAATTTCCAACGATGTCTGAATACGACGACTCGACAAGTACTGAATGACATACAATACAATGGTGATTTCCATCTAAGGTATTTTTATTGCCATTTTCCTTTTCGTGATGATTTTGTTTTCTTTTCGTATACCATTAAATGACATGTGAATTGTCACATAATCTAACTACGGTTCAAAAACGAATAAACAAATCGATTATGAAAAACACATGATAGAAAGACTAACATCACCCAATTTATTTTTGTCGGAGAATAAAAAATATTATTTCGTTTATTATAGAGTAATATGCTCCAAGTATTTCTGTAAAGAATTAAATATCCTTTAATTCACTATTGATTACAAAAAGACTTTAAAAAAAGTATATTTTATATAATCTCCTAAAATTTCAATATATTAGACCACTTAACTAATTTTTAATATAGAGGAAGTAAAATTATTGAAAAAATTAAAAGGAGCAAAATCCAAATAATTCAAATTACAATAACCAACACTTATATATAAAGATAAAACTAGACTCGTGTGATACTCACATCACCCTATCAATAATTCTAGATATAATAACTATTTTTGAGCACTTATTAGCATATTTGCTCATTTATAAAATTTTGCAACTCATAAATTTATACGTATTCCTATCAATATTATATAAGTCTATTTTGAGTAATATTATATATGTATTCATAAATTTTTACCGTAGAAAAATTAGAGTGGATAAATACTTGGCACAAGTTACGTGGTTAAAAAAGAATCTATACATTCCTCTTTTTTCAACTTCGAGATTTAATCCTCTTTTGTTTCCATGCACTTGTCTAGAAAAACAAAGCCAATATAGAGTTAATCCCGCAATCAATGTCCAACCATCTAGTGATATTTTTATTATAAAAACTTACTAAAATCAATATAACAAGTCACACCATGTTATGAATTCCCAAATGCATTGTTCTAACTCATAATGAAGGAGGATCATAAATGTTATACAAACACTAAAGTCCATTGAAATAGGAAGCTAAGATAAGTTATGGAGGTGAATGAGGAGGCATGTCCATCGAACGGATGGCCCGCTCCTTGACTTCATAAAGTCTTGATTGGGCCCACAAGTTGAGGTGGGTTGCATGATTCATTTGTTCATTGCTACACAATCCAATTGATGGTCCTTACTCGTGCATGATGTCTACCTACTTTTGAGGTAGACCAAAGCTTCTTATGTATGGAAGTACTCGCTTTTTGATGCATGTTATAATCTTTGGGATTTGAGAAAATCACATATAATATACACAACTTTATCTTTTTATTTTATAAACAAAAAATTAGTTGTTAGTATGATATATTTGTTAGATAATTTAAGAGTTTATGGGATCGTTATATTGAATCGAAAGCAATTACGTAAATATTTGGATCTCTTATATTCACTAAAAATTTTAAGATATTGAATAATATATGTCTTCTCACTTATTTGTTTTCAACATCTACTTTTTATTCAATATGGACTTTAATTCACATTTGATCCACCAATAATGATAGTAGTTAAAATTTAAATGTTGGACCTCTTTTTAAATTCATTACGTGTTTCAGTTCAACGAGTTGAGTTACGAATTAGAGTGATTTTTATGGCTCTTATTTTGACTGAATGTTTTACCTAACTTGTGTCAATCATGGACATTGATCATACTTTTATTAACCTATTCCAAATTGAGCAACAAACCCAACTCGTTAAAAATGGTATCTAAAGGCCCAACAGCTTTGAGAACTCTATTCTTTCATCGGTGTTAGTTCCAATGGGAAAAAAGAGACAATAGACAGGGATCACAACACAATATAAGGTGAGTTTGTGAATTATACATTATCAACAATACCGAAAATAGTCCCACATTAATAGGGAATCAAGACTAAGAGTAATTCATAAATAACACTTACATTCTTCTATCTACCAAAGCCTTTTACCAATGACAAGAGTGTGATATCTTATACACAGAACCCAAAACAAACAATATCTAAAAAATGTGATGTATTAATATTTAGTTGTGTTTTTCTTGTGTTGTTAAAAGAGAAGAAAAGAATTATTATATATTTACGAAAATGTAATTTTTTAAAAAAATAAGATACTCGTAGATATATGTAAATACCATGTGGATAGCAAAATCCAATAAATGTCTGACAAGTATATCATGCAAATATGGTGATAATATTTTAATTTATCGGGACAGGTTGCAGATAATTAATATATATTGTTATCTACAATACTTATTGACATTCCTAATTACATCTTCAATTATAGTCACATTGGTTACAATTGACGGTGATTTTCTACGAGATGCAATGTGTTAGAAATGAAGTCCACATTGCTAGAATTAAGAGAAACTAAGGTGTTTTATGAGTGATATAGAATTTAAATGTATCTTGTCATACTCCAAAATATGGTGTGTAATAATATTTCAAGTGAATCGACAACAACATCTTCATTTTGATTGGAAATGACTTTCATTCTCAATGTCTTATCCATCTGAAAAAAAGAGAGGAAGTTATATAACCTAATATACTACATTGGCTATTAAAATCCTCTTTAAAACAATTGTTTGTATTTTTTTTAATACTTTCTATAAGATATTATTTAAATTTTTAACTGTATTAATTATTTTAATTTTTATAAAATGTTAATAATTATTCTAAAAACAATTAAGAAGAAGTTGTGAATTTATACATTAATTATAAAAAACGAGATTTCTCATTAATAAAATTTTTATGTTAATTTCTTAATAAATGCCTTAAAGGACCCATCAAAGTAACCTGAAATTAAATGATTTAGATTTGTTGTCTTTTGAGTACGAGCTAGATCAGTTGCATCAATTTTGTAGGACACCTTACCAAATTGCTAGTACACCTACGCTAGAATTGGTGCACGAAGTAATAATTAGGAAACCTTAAAGGGGATGGGTCCACTTAACCAATGGCAAACCACAACATTGAAGCCATTTGTGACAAAACATAAGGGGCCCACCAACATATATATATATCTGTTTGATCATTCTAATTGTAATTGTAATATGTCCTTTGCATATCATTCAGTCTTCAACATCAGGAAGCACTACCTAATTAAAACCACGTGGCCCCTTCCTTCGAGTTCATTAATTACTACAGAAAATTAGGAGGAATGACATCTCAATATTAAAATTTGGGTGATTTTAACAAGCCCTCTCAACGAATTTGGTTAAGGAATTCAAATATAGATTTTTTTTTTCCTTTAAAATAGATATAAATTTTCATTGTAATTAATTTATAAAATTATGAAATTTTAATTTGAATAAAATGTTCAATTTAATAATATTAATATTTATCGATTGAATTATAATTTAAAGACTTCAAATATAAAAAATTTATATTGAAAATCACACTTTTTAAAAATTCAAATAAGTTTAATATACTACTTTTTTATGCAATATTTGTTTATATATGCTCTTAAATAATATTTTAAATGAGTAGTATTTTCTTTAAAATTTTAGAATTTAATTGTCATGTATTTTTAATGTGAAAATTTTTACAAAATCAATAAATCACAATAATTTATAAAAATAATTCTAAAAATAATTTTAATAAAAATTAAATATTTTTATTGATTTAATGATTTTAATTGAATAATAGTATTAATGGTATAAACACTTTTTATATTGACGATATATAAAGTAAATTGAAAATTCTATGAAACCTTAATTACGTGGGTATTTATGGTTATAGACATTAAATATTTGAGATTATTAAAACTGATTAATGGTTATAAACATTTAATATTTATAAATATTTGTGGGCATATTATGTTTTAAAAAAAAATACAAAATTATAGAAACAAAATGATATGAAATTTTAGTATGACAAAATCCACTTATTATAGACGTTGTTTTTAAAAGTAAATGCTAACAACTATCTTTATTTTTGTGATTAAAATAATAATTTAATTATACTAATTTTATAAAAATAAAAAATATATATTATATATTAAATTAACATTAAGCAAATTACTATTTTATCCATAAAGATTATAAAAATCATAAACTATTACTGTTAAGTAATATCATTTATTAAAATTTTCGATAATTTTTTATAAAGATGATGTGCATCCCCTTAACTGACCTCAAAACATTTATGAAGCGCCAACAACTCAACATGTTTTGGCCATACACTATTTTCATATATAGATTCATAAAACTTACCAACATGTACAACCACTCACACATATATAGAGATGATTGTAGTTGTACATATAAATATTTGAACGCATACATATAAATGAAAAAAAGTTAAACAAAAAATAATTTAATTACGTTATTTAATTTTTAAATATTTATGTATGTGTACTTAAAGAATATTGATTTGGGGTTGTGTAAGCATGTATTCCTTCCAAAGGAAATGCTACTGCAAAAAAATAGTGGCAGCTTTCTTCATCACACTCCTTTGCGAAACTGCCAAGCAATTGAAGGGTGACTCTAACGTAAGCAATTAATTCATATATGAAATTACTTATTTTTTAATTTCAGATAAAAGATCCTTTGTAGAAATATGTTACTCCCGACTCTGGTATTTGAATTTTTTAACCATGAACACGTATATTAAAAAATAAAAAAAATAAATAAGTTTAATTTTGTTTACTCTTTATTTGTTAAATAAAAATAAAATTTATTTTAATGTGTTTTTTTATTTTTAATAATACAAAAGAGACACAATTGTGCATGCGGTCTTTTAACTTAATTTCATATAACACTTCAGCCTTTTTTTTTGTTTTTTTCTTTTCAATTTGGTTCTTTAATTAATTTTATTACAAATTTAAAAATATAAAAAAAATAAATTTATTAGTTTATTTGAATATTGAATTATAAATTTGATAAAATTTGCATTATATCGAAGATGATAATAAGTTTTATGAATTTTGTTAGAAGATTTTAATAAATTTTTTTATAAAAAAGAATAACATTGTTAACATTTTAAAACATAAAAAAAATCAAATTAAATTACTAAAATATTATTTGAAATTAAATCAAGGAATTGCATGAGTAATTATGTCTAAAAAAAATATCACTGATTGTATCTTTATTTTTTAAAAGAATCAAAATTTTAAGATAAAAATAAAATGTTCAAAAAAAACCAAAGATCAGCTATTCCCATAAAATTTTAGGATTGATGAAACAAAAAAACTTTGGGAGTTGTAAATGAAACACAATTAACCAGCTATTCCCATAATTTTTTTCTTTATTTTTCATATTTTGATTTTATTTTCAAAGTAAAAAAAAAAAAAAAGAAAGAGACTACCAGTCATTTAGAATATTTCCACTATATACAATATAACTGGCCGAATGCAGAGGACAAAGCACAGGTACAAGACACATGCTCAGATGCTCTTAACTGATGGGGCATAAATATTGGTCTCAAAATATAAAAAAGAAAAAGATAAGTAAAAAAAATGATGTATTTGACCTTTGGACTACATATAAAAAAATTCTCCAACACCGGTTCCTACCTTGTTCTTATAGTTAAAAGTATGATTTTGGTGAATATCAGTGGAAGGAGATGAGAAGGATGCTACATATAAGTTACTAAAGTAACAGAATCAGATAAGATTCTGCTTAGTCCTCTAACAAACTTTTTATTTGTAGTCATGTTACAGGTTACACTGAAAACTGAACACAACTTTCAGAGTAACTAAAAATTTACCCTATGCAAAAATTGTAAAACAAAAATTTATAGAAGGAACATTCAAAAGTATGCACAACAAGCTTACAGACTATTTCTAACTCATTGTTCACAAAATAGCAATCCCAAGGGTTCAAAAACAATTGAACCCTAAGAATTATTTACACACCTAAAGTTCTTGTAATATTAGATTGTCTGAGACTTCTATTTATGGGTAGGTGTACGTAAACCTCGTGAACATCTTGTTTACAAACCTCTCCTCTGTCCCTGTCTATGGCATAACAGACATAAATTGTGTCAATTACAATGTCAAGCACATGCACGAGAAAACCCAGCACTATTATAAGTAGAACCCATGCTGTCGCTGCCACAAAATATGAATCAGTCCCGAGATTGGTCGTGGCTTTTAAGATTACACAAGCCTGGACATAGATTAACAATTAGAACAAACGTAATTTAGAATCAGAAGATAATGAAAACAGAATAACAAATCAGCAACAATTACATAAATGGACAGAGTAATCACTCAACCAACGAACTGGCATATTTCTTTTATCCTCGTAATTCTAACATGAGAGTTGTCAGACTTAAAAAAGGTTCATATAATTTTTAAGACATTATATGCAGGATTTTCAAGTTTCAGATAATCATCCGGACACCTCTTTGCCTCTAACAAATGCGGAGAGAGAGAAAGAGAACATAGATTAGCCATGATTTATGGCTGCCAATTAAAATTTTAGAGAAGTTAACTGAAGGATATGTTGCAAATTTTCCATCAATTGTCAAAGCCCACGGGTTAGAGATACATTTTCTCTTCACACTATATGGTTCAAGTTTTCTTATATTTAGATCAAAATCAATCTTCTACTTCACCACTTTGGTTCACCGAGGATCAAGTTAAAAATTTGCTATAAAATCTAGTGAATCAAGCTGATTTGATAAGCTTTCTAAGGATGCCCTTAATCTTTGTCATTTTGATCTTATCATATTTTTACTTACCTTAATATATACATACTTTGAAGCTAGGAGCAAAAACAAATTAAAGTACTGAGAAGAATATTTATCAATTTTTCAAAGCGGGAGGGGGAAAGAATGCCTTCTCATGGCAGAAAAGCGGTTAACATAGCCTAATGCTTGCTACAAAGTTCCCTAGCTCTATTTTCCTTTGGAATATACTTAACAATTTACATTGACATTTTACACAATTCTAACTTCAAGAACTATTGATTATAGTACTTTGAATTTCCTACTTGGCTAAATTTTGTCAAGAGATGATCCAAAACTTGGTGATTTAAATTGTTCATCTAGATTAAAATTAATACTTGTTTGTTTGTTTACTAATGTTAGTTTAAGCTTTCTGATGATACTTGAACTTAAAACTGTCTTAATGAATGAAAATTCAAAAAATTAAGTTTGAGATAATCCTCCGGTAACCTCCTTCTTACCTCAAAACAAACATAAACTGGCCATGATTTATGGCTGAAACTGAAAAATGTAGAGAAGTTAATGGAAAACTATTTTTCGATTGTCATCAAAACTCAAAAGTCAATGACCACGAGTTAGAGCTACACCAATTTCCTTATACTTCAAGAGGATGTGTTGAAATTAATGCTTACACTAAGCACTTACACATAGTGGAAAATCTCTAACATACACAGTGGCAAATCTCTACCGCAAATTATGAAGAATAAAAAGAGAAATATTAAAGCCACATACCACAATTGTGTATACTGCTGACAGGACAAAAACAATTCCGACCAGAAGGCGAGACGATATGGTCTCCACAAAAACAGCAGACAGAAGATTGCGTCTTAGAAGTTCATATGTCATCCTTGAAGATGAGCAGTATGCTTCCCCGGTTATTGCAGCAAAATTGATGGTGAACTTATTAAGAAAATCGACAGCACTCAAAAAGACATTTACACAGCACCGTAGTACAATGTTCACTAGCCCAGGAGCATCCTCTTGTCTTGCATTATCAACCACAGAACGCACCACTCGAACAACAAAGATAAGCAATCCTGACAAACATATTGTTCCAGAAGAAGGACCAAAAGCATTTCTGCCAGCCAAATTATCACAGTTAATGTCTCTCTAAATGCAAAACAATCGTTCAACTAGTCTTAATACCTATTGTCATCTGTTTTCCTATCTGCCACATCCTACGCAAAAGGACTAAAGTTAGAATCAACAACACACATCACATGTAATGGCTCACGGCTCTCTCGAACCATCAAAATTTCACAAGCAACCAATATGACCGTTTGATTCATCGCTACAACTAAGAACTGTAAATGGAACCAAAGAAAATATTCTCAAACTAAGCATTTCAACTACAGAGTAGAAGTTCATGTAATCGCTTTGATCCATAGCCAGCAATATATTGGAATTAAATCAAAACACACAGTTGTAGTTAAACACTTAACCTAACCATCCTAACACTAGATTTTGTAGATATTATGAAAGCATTGCACAGGACAAGGGAATTAGGAGATACTATAATGCTAGTACTATGAAAGAAAACTGTGATTCCTTGCTTATCTACCTATCATGAATACACATGAATATTGTGTGAATTGTCTATACTTTCGCTCATGTGAGTATTTGACAACCTTATTGTACTCAATAGCATACTGTGGAGCAATAGTAATTTGTTCAAATTTCGCTATGATGCAATGCAGCTATAGCCACTATTTGACAACATTGACTTGTGTTATATCAAATAAACAATATATTTAGCGATACTCAGACAGAGTAAAATAAAACATGATATCCACAAGCAGGCAAAACAAAAAACAAATACAAAAAGAAAAGAGATAAATTAACCTGAGAGAAGTTCTAATACTTTTTGCAGGAGTTTCACAATCCTTTGAGAAATACCAACGAGCAATGGTCCCACTAATGACATAAACCTGAGCTTCAAGCATAGCTGAAGCTGACCACAACATAGTAAGTATTGCCAATGCAAAATAAGCTGGCACCCAAGAATCCTCCTTCCAAACACAACCATATTCATTGCCATGCAATTTTCTAGGCACAACCTTACCATTATACTTTGCAAACACCAAAAAAACCACAATAGGCACATAATACACAACAAGCCCAATTGTCAAACAAGGTAGCACACCAAACAAACCCATGTTCCAAGAAAGTGCATCAGAAGCAACCCCAATTATACTCACCGTGAGCTCCACGCGGTGCCAATTTAACACAAGGATCCATACAATAACACCAATCACCAAAAAAACGAAACCCAACACCAGAATTCTGTACACCAGAGGAAAAGCATCGCTGCAAGAAGGTTTAACAGTGCAAGCAACGAACCAGTAAACGTTAAGGAAGATTGGGATCAGAATGAAGAAAGGAAGAGAAGCGTAGACAAGGTGTTTGGTGTAATGTTTGAGTGAAAGAAGAAGTATGTAACACATGGGTAGGCTTAAAAAGAATGTGATAACAAGTGTCCATGTCAAATCCTTTGTAAAGGGAGAAGATGAAGAGAGAAAATAGGGGTAAGAGGTTGAGGAAAATGAAGGGTTGATGCATGAGGTGGTGTTGGAATCGTAGGTGTAAGAAGAGAGGGTAGTGAAGTTGGAGTTTCTGTGGAAAATTGAGAAGATTCCGAAAGCGAAAGTGGAGAGAAGGAAGAGGAGAAAGAGGATGAGGAAAGGGATGTCTTTGAAAGAACGAGGAGAATGATTGTAAGAGATGTGAAGGTATTGTTGATTTGATTCAGATTCTTGTTGTGAATCGTGTTCTTCTATTGGTGGGTATGTTGTAATTGGGGGTTTTGATAAGAAAGGTTGTGATAACGATGAAGAGTCGTATGAAGAAGATGAATTCCCTTTGTTGTTGGGATCATCCATAATTAGAGCTGAGGTTGACACAAAAAGAGAACAAAAAGAGTTTAATGTTTTATGTCTGAGGTTGTTTGAATGGTGGCTGAAGTAATGGTTTTGTGGTTGGACTCAAAAAAATTCAATCCAGAGTGGCTTGGGTAATAAATAAAAGGGTAGAGAATATTCCCAAAATCTATACTATGTAATGTGTTTAATTTTAGTCGAGTAATTCAAGCTAAAAGCATAAACAATAATGGTTTTATGAGACTTTGGAGATCAATAATTGGATAAACAAATACAACGAAGTAACTTGTTTTGTCATATGAACGGAGTAAATGAATTCAATGGTCCAGGATAGTACACTCCGATGATAGCTTGTCGTGTGGAACTGCTAACGGTATTCATTATACATATTTTTTTGAAAGAAAATAAAAGAACTTCTTTCATTCAAGTTAAAATAAAATAGTCCCAATTTAAGAAAATAAAAAAAAAGTCAATGATAAGAATAAGAGATATCTACGTTACTCTATAGATATTACTATTTTGCTATTCTATTAAGTTTGAATAAAAATAATATTTATATTGTTTTCTATTTATATTTATGGGATATCCGCTTAACTAATTTTTAAATATTCACATATATAAAAAAAATATAAACATTTTTTAAATAAAAATATTATTTATATATAATGTTTTCTTTTACATTATGTGTGAATTCTCTCTATTTTATTTTAAAAAAATAGTATTATTAATATATATAATAAAAAACTATTACAATATATGAATTTTATTAATGTACTATTGCATACGAATATTTATGAGTATAAATATTATTACATCTCTATTTGTATCCGGTGACTGATGGGTAGTTAAAATATTTGTTGGTTTTATCTAACAAATATTCGTTAAGTAATTTATCTCGTATTCATTGCCGATTTTATTTATTGATATTTGCAAATGCATATTTTTTTTTTGTCATCCTTAGTTAACAATACCTATAAAAATTGCATAAACCAACGAAAAATAATCAAATCAGAATTTTGATCATAACAACTAAACTAATGTCTTTCACTAATCAATAATAAAAAAAATAAAAAACAATGGTGGTTTCACAATCCTTAATGTCATTTATCTTTCGGAAATATATTTGTTAGTGTCCGTTCATATCAACTGATGGTATCCAACAAGATCAATTCAAGCACGTGTTGACAAGTCATTTATATAGTTGAGGAAGTGTTGAATGTGGTGGTAACATCCATAAAACGTTTACTCAAAAAATTGTATCGAAAAATCGAGTCATTTGCCTTTGTAAACACCCACCTAGATAAGAAAAGTACAATCATTATACTACGATGACGAACAAACTAACATAACCAACTTTTGATCAACAATTAATGTATAGTAATCAAATTTTTGTACACTTATATTACTTTATTAATTATAATTAGTATTTTATTAAAAAAAGTTATAATTAGAGTTTAATTTCATACTCAAGTGTAAAAATTTACTCTGTTTAGTATATCATAACAAATTATTTATGTGATTTTTAAAGTAATTAAAACTGAATGCTGTAAAAATACTGATATAAATTAAATTATGTATTATATTCACTAAAATGCAAAAAAAAAAAAAAAAACTTAAATCTCCTTTTTACTTTTCAATCACATTTAAGACTAATTTAAAAAAGTGAATTTAACATTTAATAATTTAAAAATTATTTTTTGAGATTTTTAAAAAATCATAAATTGTTGTGTTAGTTTGTTTGTAGTAATTTTTTTAAGTCAGTTATAGAAAATAATTTATAATTTGAAACAATTTTTAAATTATTTTTATATTCTATCTTTTCCTTAAATTTATAACAAACATTTAAAAAAGATCAAAAGTGATTAATTTATTTAAATAATGAATTTTTATGAAAAATTGTAAGAAACACACTTTTATTCTTTTGTCTTAGTATAGAAGGTAAATTTCACAATAATTAATTTACACAACTATGGGGTCTTGGTTTCAAATATAAAACAAGACGTCCAACCTAACAATATCTCCATTTGCCAGTTGAACTATGACTTAAGGACGAAACACTTTTTTTGTACAAAAGTGGGCGTAAAGACCCAAAGAAAAAGGAACAAAAACAATTAACAAACAACTCTAATAAGTCTAGAGAAGGAGACCTTAAAATTATCATCAACTAAAATATCTTCAATTCATTCGACATGAAAGTTGAGAGAACGAAGAACTCAATGTTGTTTAACGTAAAACTATAATTGACTAGGAAATCTGCACAACGATTTCCTTCACGCCATGTATGGTTGAATTTGACATGCTAATCCTGTCGAGTCATTTTATTTATTCAACAAACTAAGGTTGGAAAAATGTGATTATCCACTTGCTCTCGACATAACATATTTATCAATACTTTAGAGTCATTTTCGACCAATAGGTTTGTAATCTTCTATTACCAAGCTAACTCCAACCCATGCAAAATTACCCACATCTCAGTAGTGAAAGCATTACACATACCAGTTTTTTGAGCATACCCTGTAATCCAATTTACAGAAGAATCCCAAAAAAGACATCCACATCCAGCAATGGATGTAGAACTATTGTAAGTAGCATAACAATTGAGCTTGATCCGATTGTTATTCAATCGACTCCAGCGAACATACAGGGTCTCTTGTCTCAACAGATGTACATTCCTCTTCACACGGTTTCCATCCTCGATCTCTTTCGCAAGATGCATAATTATTTCAATTGGATTAATAGGTCGTTGGAAGTCTTCTTCAAAAATTATTTTGTTCCTCCATTTCCACAGATACCAACACGATATCATAAAAATGGATTGTCACTGAGCTCTCTAATACTCTGCAATATTCTCTCTAAGATTGTAAAATAACAATCCTTGTAAGAAAAATAGTAAAAATTATTAATTTTGTTAGTAGAAACAAGTATAATCCATACATGTGTCGCATATGAGCAATCCCTCAGCACAAGGACCAGAGATTCTTCAGTGTTCGTACACCAGTTGCACTTAACAAAGATTGTTGGGTTTCATTTGTGTCGTGTATGGTTTGATCTGATGGGGGCCTTTTCACTTACAGGTGACTTTCCAGTTGGTGTCAGTAGTAGTAACAGTTTGAGTTAGAGAAAAATATTTATAAGCATTGCTTATAGATAACTCATTAAATCTATTATCACCTCAACTCAACTTGTCTTCACCATCTTCATGAAGAGGAATAGGAATATAAATAATGTGATTAATCATATTGGTAGTGAACAAATTTTGAAGTAGATCAATGTACCATTTCCTTTCTCTGTTTACAACATCTTTAACCGTCAAAGTAGTATATAAAATTAAACCAATTTGCAACAAATTAAAAAAAAAATAGGTTGCTCCTTGTAAATCATATTCTCCACTAAGTTTTGATTTATGTCATACTTATTCAAGAAAACTTGACAAAATAAGTCATTAGAACTAGTCAATTAAATTCCAAAATATTTTACAAAGAAAAGAATCATTTATTAACTGAGTTCGTTTGATGCCTAAACCACCATTCTCCTTAGGCATAGACCAAAACTTCAACCTGAACAAGTGAAGCTTACGAGTTATCTCAATGTCTCCCCCAGATAAAGGCTTATTGTAATTTTTTCAACTCATTACTAATAGTTGCATGGATTTTTGATATATTGCATATGACAATAAGGGATTGAACTCAATACAGATTGACACAAAGTAATTATTCTTGACAAGCTCAAACATTGTTTCTTATAGCCACTCAGACGCCTTTGAACCTACTCACTGATATGTTGAAACTGGTTTCTAGAGCTTCTACCATGTGTAATGTTTGCCCCAAGATACTTTTCCAAGTTCAGAGTTTCTCTGAACCTCGTATATTGCATAATCTCATGTCTTCTCAACATTGATCTTTTGGCCTGAGGCTTGACATAATTGATCCAAGAAATGTGTGATCTAGTAAATTTGCTCTATAGTGGCCTCTGCAAATAGTAGAAGGCCATCTGCCAAAAGAAGGTGAGACACCTTAGGTCTCGCACACTTTGCACCCATCAACTTCTAATAACTAGCATCAACCTAGTCAGCAATAATGTGCGATAGACGATCCATTCCATAACAAATAATATTATGATGAATATTCCTCTTGGAGATAAAGCTTGAGTGATACAGAGAGATAATGTTATTCAACAAATGTTTCATTTTTAACAACCAATTTTATAAATCACATTGCGAAGAGAAATAGACGAAATTGTGTGAGAAACTCCGATTGGTCAACCTTTGGAATGAGCACCAGAAGAGTATTGTTAGTTGAGCTAATTTAAGAGAAATCATTCCAAACACTGTTAACAAACTGATATAAAGACGGAGCCACGGTATCCCAACAATGTTGGTAGAAAAGAGCTAAAAATGAATTCTTAAGGCTTTGTGGGAACTTATATCAAATAAAGCCTTCTAAATCTCAGCCATAAAAGGAATAGAGCGCAAACTTACCTGATGATTGTCCAAATGTGTTGGGTAAAAGAAAAATGATACAATAGGCTCCCTGATCTCTTGATATTCATGAAAAAGATTAGAAAAATATCGCATAGCCATATTATTTAACTTCGCAGCGTCAAACTCCCACTCTTTATTTCAATCTCTAAGTGTCATAATTTTATTCTTTCTTCTATGCATAATAGTCTTGGAGTGATAATATTTTGTATTTCTATCACGATCAGTGATCCACTTACCTTTGGAATTTTGAAACCAATAACACTCTTTGTGATAAAGAGTTTGAGCCAACTGATTTTGAAAATCAGATTCAAATGCATCAAAGTATCTACTGTATCCGTAACTAAAATTATTTTGAATATGATTCGATGATCTTTATGATCTTCTTCTTACGCTTAAAGATGCTTCTAAAAATGTTTCAACTCTTTAAAAGTGGAACACGCTCTTAATTGGACGAAAAACACTCTTAATTGTATCAATACGTGTTTATTTTATTTGATTGTTTTACGGATTTTTTTTGTCAATATTTTATTGTTTTACGGTTAAGATGTACTGAAAGAAAACATTGACAAGCGGGCCAAATAGCCCAGCCCAATCAAACATAACATGGAGCAAGGTTAAGAGCGCAGAATCCACATGCTCACTTTGTTTGGTTGTGAAAAAGACAAAGTACTAAAAAAATCTGGTGGCGTGGCAGAATCTTGATTTACAAACTTAAGCTACAAGCCACATGCATTGAAAGCATAGCCATCCCGCTTTTGCACTTTATCTACAAGCCACATGCATTCACTGCCCTGTCATCTTATCTCCCAAATCATAAATATTTATTTACACAACATAAATAAGTAGTGTTTGGATCTATTTACACAGATATATATTATTTTCAATTATTTTAAAAATACACATAATTTTAATTTTTTTAATTTTATTTATTAATGTGTCTTCAAACATTATTTATTTATGCTTATGTCTGAACAAATATTTTTCATGTTAAACACCAGTAACATTTAAATAAAGAAATGTTTACTAGTCACTACTCCTTTCTTTTAACAACAATACTCTTCGAATGTTGATTAAAGAATCAATTCAATAAAATAATTAATTTTAAATTCTTAATCAATGTTGTAAGAGTGCTTATTGAGATTTGACCCAAAAAATTCACACAGTTTATGGTTGTGCTTTTCTTATGTTTTTATTATTTTTTGTCTTAACGATTCAATTTATTTTTTTCGAAGAAAAGGAATTATAATAAATTCAAAATTGAGTCACTAGATAAAGAGAATTTGACTAACAATTGTTTCAAGAAAGAGTTCAACTCATATACTACACATGAATTGAGTTCAACTCATATGAAACACATTAACAATGTACACCCATTTTAATCCCAAAAAAGAAAAACAACGTATACCCAATCACTCAAAAAGAATGGCCTGAATACAAACTTACATCAGGATTGCATATGCAAATGAGAGATATTTGAACTAGGGTTGGCAATAAAAGTATGTTTAAACTCTACAAATAAAACACTTTCTTTATTAAAATATTTGGTTACTGTTGAATTTTGAAAATGTTTCATTTTCAAATTTCTAAATTATAATGAAATGTTGCATGTGAAAAAATTGATGAGGTAACACAAGGCAGTGGTCCACAATGTCGCACCAGCAACAGGCGGCGTGAAGCTCCGATACCATAACCATAACAGAAGGAATTTTATTTATCCAGAACAAAAATATACAATTTAAAAGACCTTGAAACATAAAATATCCAAAACGTTGCAAAAACTATATCATATATATATAAAAGGAATTTCATTTATCTAAAACAGAGAATATACTTTAAAGTTGCAGTGCCTAGTTAATATTGTAATATAGAATAAATACACACGTATAGTAAACTATGAAAATAGAATCAGTTATCGATTACAATTTCACACTAGAACTAACTCCACAAAAGGAAACTCAACTTGTGCATACTTCTAGCAACAATCTATCAATTTTGTTGGGTCAAGTTTGTAGCACGTTTGGATATTTTGTAAACCATGATTTGAGAAAAGAAACTCTTTTCATTTCCAATCAAATCACCATACGAAACCCAGAATCATGTTCAAACACAATTCAACCAAATCGTAGTTTTGGCAAACATGCTAAGCGTAAATGAAACTCAGTTTTGCCAACTCAACTAGGTTTTTGACGTGAGTAAATTATAACCAAAGCATGCGAGTTGTCGGTCACCAAAATGAGGAAGTTCAACTTTCCTCGTCCCACCGACCCTTTGGTATCTCTCCAGAGTCTGCAATCACTACCTTCTTCCTGGGCTTTCCGCTATAGGTTCCAGCCCCTCCTTCAATTGCAAACACGGTATCCATGCCTTCAACAACCTTGCCAAAAACAACATGGTCTCCATCCAACCTATAAAGTTTGCATGTAAATTGGAATTATGAATAGTAATGATGGCATGTGTATATTTCAAAGATTATCAAAAATACCACACAATATCCTGCCTATGTTAGCTTTGCTATACATAGCCGGTCCCAAGCCAGATAAAAAGAGGGTTGTGTTAGGTGGTCGACAGCCAACGTAAAACTTAGTTGAATCTTTATGACATGGATCAATAAAACCACACACACAAACTCGGTCTAACAGCTTTCTGAACCCCGGTCTCGAAATTGTCCAAAACTGATGCACTGTCAGGACAAAATTACTTACCAACTGGCCTTCACTGTGGTGATGAAAAACTGTGAACCATTGGAATCAGGTCCTGAATTTGCCATAGAGACAACACCTGCAATCATGGAGCAAGTTTTCAAATACATACCTCAAAAATGAAAGGAAAAAAAAAAAACCATCAAGATTTAAAGAGGAAAGTATTCCTGATAAAACGAAATGCTTAAATCCAGGCAACTTGTTACACACCAGCATGAGAATGTTTAATCCTGAAATTCTCGTCAGGGAAGGTGCCACCATAAATAGATTCGGATGCTTTGCCATCATGATGAATAATATCTCCACCCTGAATCACAAAACCAGATATTATCCGATGAAATGGAGTTCCTTTGTAATGAAGTTTTATACCACTTGCACCCTCGCCTTTCTCCCCTACACAATATGATACACTCCTAATCAGTGTGTGGACCAAATGGGAGATAAATTAATAATATTTAATAAACAGCGTGATAAAAGAGACTACAATTACCTGTGCACAAAGCTCTAAAATTTTCTGCAAGTAGAAAATTTCCAGTCATTAAATATTGCAATATTATAAGAACAGTATACGAATTACTATATGTGAATGGCGAACTAGGTAGCTTCATCAGACAGATTTATGTTAGAATTTAGTAAAAACAACTGAAGTATAAACACCCTGTATAAATGGCATATACACTTCACAATTACTGAAGAAGATGGCCACAGTTCGTGCAAAATGGAAAGCTTGACACTTCAAGCAAGACTTGGCTTTTGTTAGGTGTGTCTTACTAGTATTACATATTTTAGTAAGGGGGTTAGTTAGTTGGGGATTGGGAGAAAAAGAAATAAGGCATGTTACCTATAATAAATAAGAAGAGGGGTTGAGAGGGAGAGAGAGTCATTTGTGAGAAGATTGTGGACCCTCTAAACCCTGCATTGTTCTGTTATTTATTCTAGGTTTTCTCCGAATTATTTTGTTATGTATGTACATATACCTATCAAACACAGATTTTCTTATTAAGGGTTGATATTGTTTATTTTTCTTCTAATGTAAGGATGCACTCTAGCATATGCAAATCCGAAAAGAAACAAAAAAATGACATACCCACAGTTTTTGGTACCACTTGGCCATATAATCCAATCACGATCCTACCTGCAGAAGTAATTGCATAGCACAGCTTATTAATAGCAAAAAAAGAAAAGAAAAAAAAAAAAACATTTTCATGCTAATTGAGCATAAAATGTTGCTAATATCTTTCCACATAATATTTCTAACAAAAATATGTAGCAAGTTAAATTGGTTTGAAGGTAGCAATAGCAATTGGTGAAAGTTAAGAAAAAAATTGTTTGACAACCTAAGCGCTGTTTATCGATATCGATATCCAAAAAAACTCTATGTGTAATTTCAGGCTCCTCTTCTGATTCTTCAGCGGCCTACATCATCAGAAGATGGAAAAGTTAGTTATTTGACTGAACCCTATATGCAGTTAAATGGAAATCAAAGGTAGAAAAAAAAATGACCTAACCATCAATTTTCAATCACATAATACACAAGAGTGAGTGTATATAAACTTGGATTAGAGTATTAAAATTGGTGCTCAATACAGGTTCATACAAGATGTAGTGGGAGAAAAAACCTTATTTATATTAGGGATGTGGCTTATAAAACACTAACCAGTGAGCCTGTACTAGATACAATTTACCACCATAACCAAAGGAGCAAGTTAAATCTAAACGATACAAAACATTAGTGCAAGTTGTTCCAAATATAAATCAGGGTCTAAAGTCTGAATCCTCTCACGAAAGCTCCAAGAAGCAGGAAATGCGCATAATAAGATGGGAAAGATAGTGTAAACAGTAAAAATGACGGGTTGATCTCAGCAATAGACTCTCAGAATACTGAAATCAAAGGATAAAGATAACTCTTGTATAAATGCTCACTCGGGACTACATTTTTTTTACCAATCATCTATCTATCTTGTCAAAATATCGTCCTCTTTTGTTGATATTTGATATCACATCCTTCTAGCCATACACTCTCCCAACCATGTACCTGTATCTTACTTCATCACTTTCTTTCACATTTCTATTTGAACATAGCTATAAGCAGGCACTAATGCATCGCTTGCCTTGAATCTATGTATTAGATACCCTTTCACTAATGCCAAAAGGGAATCATGGGAACACTCATTCACTATGTATAAGATACCCTTTCACTATGTATTGAAACACTCATTATCCTCTCACTAATGCCTTACCCCATTTTCTTTAACCATAAATGTTAGTGGTTAGTTTGTTAGGACATAGTAGGAGGTTTATTGATGTCCTTCCTAATACTTCTTTAGCATCCAAACTAATATCACAGAGCTACACCTTCGGGGACCCTTAACCCCATTTACTTGAGCATCTAGTTTACACTCTACAACTATAATTTTGAATCCATTAACTAGATTCATACTTCTAGTACAGCATTACACACTTGAACCTACCCTAAAAATAACTCAAACATCTTATTTGAACAAAAAGAAATGAATGTATTATAATGCAAGGGAATGCTATACATAATCAAGCAATAAGAGATTCATTCAATTAAAATTAACATCTTAAAATTAGTTTCAATTACATGAAATAGTTTAGTGTCATTTGGGCTCCATGAAAGACAAAGTAAAATTTTTATTTTGAAACGAAAGACAAAGTAAAGTTAAAAACACAAAAAAATAAAATTGAAATAATCTTATCAATAATAACACAGATCAGATCCACAATGAGAGTAATATAGAGATAAAATTGCATACCCGTTTAGAAGCAGAGAATGCGAAAATGAGGAAAATTGAGATAACAAGGAAGATAAGAAGGAATCGCGGTTGAGCGAGAAACGCGATCTCTCTGCGCATTGTTTCACCAACCTCTATGCTCAATTGTACCCAATCAGAGAAAAATCTAAACTCTGTTGTCCTCCATGGAAGATATGTTACTGGGTTTGTCTCAGTGAGATTGAAGTTGGTGATGCAGAAGAGGGGGTTCGAGTTTGCGAAAGGAGGTGTGGTATGGAACTCAGAGGAATAAAAATTAGTTATACTTTATCATAAACTGCAATTAATTAAACAACTAATCGCCTTGTGTCAGAAACTGAGAGGTCCGGTCCGGTTTATCTTCAGAGACAAAAAGACATGAACAGTAAATGTAACTGAGCCCATCATTTTGCATTTTTTTTTGCCACATTCACCTCTTATCAATTTATTTTAAATTGTAAAATTAATAATTCTATAAAGTGGCAGAGTAGTAAAAGTAATTTATAACCATAAATAATGCTGCCTCTTTAAGTCTTATTTTATTTGTGTAAAGACATTTGAACATTATTGTATGTCATACTATATGTTATTTCTCTCACTTATTTTTTATCTACTACATGTTACTTTTATTTTAAAAATGTGCACAACCAATGAGACTATATATGACTTATTTTGATGTTCAAAAATCATTTAAGAAAAATCTTCTGTTTATGAAAGATAAAAAAAAATATATATCTTTTTAGAATTTATTTTTTTTGGAAGCAACGTATTGAAGGTGTCATGTGGAAGCAAACCAATCAAATTAAAGATGATTATCGATTCATTTGAGTGCATAATTGATTGCATTCGATATTTATTATGTTAAGATTTAGCTTTTTTTAACAAGAATGGGTCACTGTCGTCATAAATAAATGTAATTTTTTTGAAGTTTTAGACTTTCTTGTTAACCACGATGATGTTATTAGAATTTCCACTAGTGCAACCAGTCAATCTATGTTTGATGATTTTGGAGATAATTTGTTTACCATTTTAATTAATGAATTTTGGGATATATTAGTTAAAGAACAAATGGTTGTAGCTTTACGCTATGTGAATAAGAAAGGGCAAGTTATCGAGCATTTTCTTGGTCTTGTTCGTGTTTTTAATACTAGTGTTATATCATTAAAATCGTCTTTGGAATGATTATTTGCAAAATATGGGTTAAGTTTTGTCAAGGATACACGGACAAGTATTTCATGGAGCAAGTAACATGAAAGATGAATATAATGGTCTCAAAAGCTTGATATTAAAAGAGAATTGTTTTGTATTCTACATTCATTTTTTTCCCATCAACTCCAATTAGCTCTTATGACATAAGCAAAAAAGCATACTAAAATTGCTTTATTTTTTTAATTTAGTTGCTAGTTTATCTAATGTTGTTGAGGATCATGTAAATGTCAAGATATTATTCGTCAAATTGCAAAGATGAATGAAGATTTGCAAGAAGGAGAAATCTCTATCGGACGTGGTTTGAATCAATAAATTACAATTAAGAATGTAGAGGATAATAGATGGAGCTCATATTATGTACACTACTTAGTATAGTGCTTTATTCCCTTCTATGATTAATGTGCTTGAAATACTTGAGGAAGATCATGGAATGAGTTTGGAGCAAAAAGGTGAAGCATTGTTGATGTTGAAGTATATGCAATCTTTTTTTATTTTATTTTCATCTTGCACTTGATGAAAAAAGTTTTAGGGATTACTCATGAGTTATCTCAAGCATTACAAAGAAGTGGTCAAGATATTATAAATGTCAGGAAATTAGTTAAAATATCCAATGAAAGGTTGTAAGATAGAAGAGATGATTGTTGGGATTCATTACTAAATGATGCTTTATTATTATGATCTTATCATTCCTAATATGGATGATATCTTTGAAACATTACACAAAAGTCAAAGCACAAAAAAGATAAAATTTCTAATTTATATCACTTTTAAGTTCAGTCCTTCTATAAAGTGATTGATCAACAACTTTAAGAATTGAATAATCGATTAATATAAGTAAATACTGAGTTGTTTTTTTTTTTGATAGTTTATTTAAGTCTAAGAGATTTTTTTAATGTATTTGATAAGAACAAATTGAATCTTTTAACTTAATTTTATCCTTCAGAATTTTCTCTAGTGGAACTATTGGCGGTATTATCAGCTTGAAAATTATTTCATAGATGATTGCTATGACAATAAATTCCCTAAATTAAGGGGGGATTAATGATATTTCTATAAAGTTAGTAGAGACTAGAAAATATATTGTGTAACAGTTGGTATATTTGCTATGGCAAATGCATGCACATAAGAATTTTCTCTGCTGTGAATATTATCAAGAATTAGATGCAAAATTGCATGGGAGATGAATGGTTAAATGACTCTTTAGTTCCTTGTATAGAAGGTGATATTTTATGGACATTAAAAATGAGAAAATTATTTAATATTTTTAGAACACGAAAAAACGCATAAAACAATTATGATGTATATTTTATGTTTTCAAATATACAATATTATATATTTTAATACTACAATTTTATATCTAAATATTGCCGGCACCCCGTCCCTATTTCTTTGTTTTTTTTTTAATTGTTATTTCTATTATAAATTTTGGTAGTTTATTTGGCAAATAATTTAGTTTGGATTCGAACCTAAGTCTCATAGTTAAAATTAGCTACACCAACATAACACATTATAATTTTAATTGAAATCCTTAATATATAATTCACTTGTTTTTGGCCCCCTCAATAAATTTTTTGAAACTCTGCCGATGTTCATAATATTGTTAATTTGATAGACTAAGGAGTGTTATAGTAGTGCAGTTAAAAAACACATGTGCCCGTATCCATTCCTCGTAGGTCGCAACTTCAATAATTTGTATATACACCTATTGGATACTGATATACTTGTATTTATTACATTCACTTAACTAAAATAATTAATAAATAATAAAATATCAATTGTTATAATTGTGATTCAGTTAAAAAAACATTCACACATTTTGAAATCTAAATAATAAATTATTACAAATTAAAATAATTTATTAACTCAAATATTGTGGCATATTTTATTAAATTGATGTTAGGTAAAAATCCTTATATTATGTCCCTAATTACCACTGGAAAAGGAAAATATGAATTATAAACACAAAAATAATTCGACAAAAAAAAATTCACAAAAACACACTTGAGAATTATGAATTTTTTAATGTAATTTTTATTTTATAATAGCAAAAATATTAAATCGTATTGAATGACAATATAAAGATCTATTATATGATTAATGTGAATAAATCAGTCTACCAAAAATAAAATTAAAATAATTTAATATTAAAACTGGTGATTATATAAATTGGGTGTACTGGAGCACATATGCTCATGTTTGTAGTGATTTGAATTTCATTATCTTTTCTTTGGATGGATATTTTGCCTATTTATAAATTTAATTATGAGCCTTGGTCTCCATGTCTGTAACAACTCGACTCCCACTAGTAATTAAGTAGGGAAAGTCGATTCTTCTTTTTGAACACATATTAAATGACGATTTACTTCTCTTTTATCTTGTATGACAGTTATACTACTCGAATAAGTTTTTATTATGTTCCATGTGACCTATTATATTAATTTATCACGTTATTTGATTGACTTAAAGACCTTGCACATCTACTTGTTTAACCTACTATATCTCGATTTATGCATTCTAGTATTCTAGTAATGGGCTTCTCGAGCCTTATGTTATTGGATCAAGCTTACTATAGATTTATGACAGTTCATAGTCCCTTAAACAAAGGGCCTATAAGGCAGTATGTTTAAATTGAACGTATCCACAATACTTCAAGCATGAGATGCTTTGAACTTGACAATGGGGGACTAAAAATAGTTTCTCATTGTTAGTGTTTCAAGTTATTGTTTGGAATAAAAGAAATAAGGAAAAGCTATTGGGAACTAACTGAATGGAATTGGTTTTATTACAATGGCTATGCTATTCATATATAGCTTTGATCACATTCACTCTAACTAACTTGTAATAAACTAACTAACTAACTAATCAATTGGTTAATTAGTTAGTGATTACATACGATTAATGTTTAATACCAAAGATTGCATACAAACTAACAGTTTTGCCACTTTGTTTTTCAACTTTCACTTTGAAATTCTTGAACATTTCAAATGCTTCATATTTGGTCTTTATCAGATATATCCACAACATTTTACTAAACTCATCAACAAATATTATGAAATACTTATTACTTCATAATGATGGTGCCTCAAATGGTCCTCAAATGTCACTATAAACCACTTCAAGAACGTTCTTGGCTCTTGCTTGCACTTGTGATTTGAAAAAGTTTCTTGAATGTTTTCCTGTCATACACACTTCATACACCTTCTCAGGAACATCAATCATAGGAATACCACTCACCATCTCATTGACTCCTAGCCACTAAAAGCTTCTAAAGTTAAGATGTCCAACTCTTGAGTGCCAAAGTCATTTTTTATCAATTGAGCCTATTGTCTTGAGACATTGAATATTTGTAGCCTCTATATTGATGACATAGATTATGTTCTTTGAGAGGGGAGTCTTTAGTATCATCTTCTTTTGCCCATCATACATCTCTAAGCATCATTCTTCATCCCTAGCACATACATCAAATTTTCAATCACCATTATTTTGTCATTTCTTCTCTTAATCACCATGTTGTCAACTCCATCAACTTCCAAGGTTCTGTCATCAGCAAACCTGATATTTCTCCTTCTTGGTGTATCAATATGCACCAACCATTCTTTATGACTTGTCATGTGATTAGAACATGTAGTATCAAGAAACCAAAATTGAGATGAAAAATGGTCTTTGTTCATGGTAGGCATCAACAAGATTGTGTCTATATATTTTTAAGCAGCACAAGCATCATCCTATTCTTTCTTTTTATGTTTACCTTTACCAGCCTAACATTTATCAACAAAATGTTCATATTTCTCTCACAATTGTAGCATTGCACATTCTTCTTGTCAAAAATCGTTGATTTTCCTCTTGATTTACCACTTGAATTGCCTCCCTTTGATGAGGATTCAGACTTATCATCAATTTTCTTGAACTTATTCCTTTTCCATTTCTTTTTCTGGTCTCCTTTCTTGTAGGCTTGTATTGCCAATGTATGATCTCTAGATTTAGCCCCACTTCTTTCATTCATTAACAATTCTTGTGCTTCTAAAGTGGCCTGCAATTCTTCAAGACTCAATTTGGAAATGTCTTTAGATACTACAATGGCACATACAATGTAATCAAACTTGGGATGCAAAAATTTCAATATTTTTTCACATAGTTTCTGCTCAGTAAGCTTCTCCCTGCAACTAACCATTTGATTGGTGATGCTCCTCAATCTTGAGATTAGATCAGACACCTTTTCTTGCTCCTCCGTCTGCAGCAACTAAAGTTGTCTTTGTAAGGTCTATAATTTCACTTTATTGATCTTGTTTCCTCAAGAATAACACTTCTCAAGAATGTCCCAGACTTCTTTTGCACATCTTGCATCATAAATTGTGTTAAAGTTGGTTGTGTCAAGACATTGGTGAAGAATGAAGGTGGTCTTGCAATCTTTCTTCTTGTTTTCTTTAAAATGTGACATCTGCTCCTCTATTGGATTGATTCCCTACTCATCAAACTAATTTTCTATGATTTCTAACACTTTGTGAAAGCCAAACAATGCTTAAATAGACATTCTCCATCTATCCCAAACTTTTCCATCAAAATGTGGCATATGGGATGGAAAATTTCCATTGTTTGTACTTAAACTCATCCTCACTTCACTCGTGTTTGATCCTCACACTTCACTCGTGTTTAATCCTCACACTTCACTCGTGTTTATCACTCTTTAATTTGGATCGATGAATCTTGCTCTGATACCAGTTGTTAGTGTTTCAAACTATTGTTTGGAATACAAGAAATATGGGAAAGCTATTGGGAATTGAAAGAATGAAATTAGTTTTATTACAATGGTTATGCTATTTATACATAGCTTTGATCAGATTCACTCTAACTAGCTAGTAACAAAATAACTAACTAATCAAGTGGTTAATTAGTTAGTGATTACATACAATCAATGTTTAACTTGAATTATAACACTTTCTAATACCAATAATCTTCTTGGTTTAATCTGATCAATCTGATTTTATCAACACATTATTGGTTTCTAACACCCAAGTAGCTGATCTAAAGCATTGATCATGTTTCTCTTCTTTAATCCCAACAAACTTGGAATTCTCCACCAATGAACTTTCTTAAATTGTACTAGGATGATAGCTCTTTTAGAATGCACATAGATGTGGCTTTGGAGATTAATTCGTGAATAGTCCTAAAGAGTGGAAATTATGGTTATCTGATTTTTTGTGGCATTCATACTAGCTATAGTTTGATGACATATGCAATTTCAAAGGGCTTGGATTTAGCTTGGAGAATTGGTTTCAGATCTGGAGTGAATAATAAATATATATTTCAAAAATTTAAAGTGAATGTGTTTCAGAAAATAAAAACGGAAGATCTTTTAAAAAATTAAACAAAATTAATTTAATATTAAAATAAAGCTGATGTTCCACGTTATAAATAGAAGCAATGCTTACAATTTATAAAAATTAAATATATTTCACTTTTAAAAGTCGATTATGATAAATTATATGTCCAACTAATATAACTTCCTTTTTTGTTCTTACGTAGGAGTATAATATTAAAAATAAAAACTCTACAATCAAAAGTGTTTTTGAAGATCAGTTATTAAAATACACATTTTCATTAAAAATAAATGTTGATCTTTATTATTTTAAGAGCAGAGATCAAATTACACCTAAAATTATATTTATTCAGGAATATTATATCAAATAAATATTTTTAAAATCAATTATTAAATTAAAAATTGCAATCATATAAATTATATCCATAAATTTTGATATTAATTTATTTCTTAAATTAATTTAATAAATTAAAATTAACGTCAATACTATAATTGTATATAATATTAATTTTAAAACATCTTAATAATAAAATAAATAATAATAAATTAATATCAAAATTTATAATTATAATATATATGATAGTAACTTTAAATTCAAGTATTAATTTTAATAAATATTTATTCGACCCAAAGAGAGCAATTCAACGTTATATCTATATTTTTCCACAACACCAGATAAGTATGTCTTCTGTTCTTATCAATAGTTTTGTTTATACATAACAATGTCACATCTTAAGATATGAACGAACCTCAAACGATTTCGATATACAAATTATAATAATTTTAAGGACATGTCGTTGTTTTCGGATCACTTGCGGTACAGGTAAGCAAGCAAGCGACGTCCCAATCCCATATGCCGTAATAATTGTAAACAAAAGTTTGTTTGCTTTGAATATGCGCTATCAGATCCAACATAGGCATATTCTCTCTTAATAAACCTCGATTGCTTTTCTATATTCAACCATTTGAAATATCTTAATACTCGCATGCTAGGAATTTTGTTCACATATAATGCCTTACTTAATTTGATTAATTTAAACAGAAAAATCATTTGTGTGGTGTTACGTGCATTATAATAAAGTTTGGTAAATAAATACAATTTTTGTGTTTGGTTGGTGAGAAGGGAGAGAAGGATAATATTTTAAAAAAATATATTTTGTTAAGTTTTAAGAAGAAAAGAGGAATAATTTTTTTTTAAATACATATATATATATATATATATATATATATATATATATATATATATATATTTGATTAAAATTTTAAGAAGGAAACGAAGCAAAATCTCCCCTTAAATTATTTTTATTCTATCTCTATTATAGAAAAATTTACGAATAAGTCCGTCTATATAACTTAAAAATTATTTATTTATTTTAAATCAAATACAAATTTATTAAAAATAAAATTTATGAGATTCTCTCTCCTTTCCTCTGTCGAATCAAATACTTTTATTTATTAGAGGAGTAGCAACTTGAAAATATAAAAGTCAAGCAAGTAGGCAAATAAAAAAGCAAGTAATTTTGTCGCAACTTGAGCATGCCTCAACTGAAATGCCGATTGCAACGATTGAAGCGAAATAGAAGGCACCTGCTTTTGATAAACCATAATAATATTTTAATAAACAACAATAATATAATGTTATATGTCTACACATTTAAATATTGAGTGGAGATCCGTCGTCATTAATAATATTTATATGAAATTTACTGTTGATATTGATTTATTAAATAAAGTAATTCATTGTAGAATTACTCATATAGTTTAACATATCTTTATTCTTAACTTTTTATACATTTATTTAACAGTTTATTTTTTTTTAATTTTTTTTCTAATCACATCACCTCATCCTAAATATTTTAGAGAATTTGTTCTGAGCTTAAAAATTATGTTTCTGATAAAAAAAACACCAAAAACTAAAACAAAAAATATTAAATTTAAATGATAAATTACATCAATAAAATAAATAAAAGCTTATAAATAACATCGATAACATTCAAAATCAAATTCTACTTTTTTTTTTCCTTTCTCTTGTCAAATATTTCAAGCTATTTTTGTATTTGAACCATATAATACATAGTAATGTTTTATCTTAGTAATATGTTTTGGACCCTACAGTACTCTTAAAATAAATTTGAGTCATGTGTATGTGTTGTTGGTGTGTCTACAGAGGCTCATGGACAGCTCTGGGTATGGTCAAAGTCAATTTAAATATTTTAGATATTATTTTCTAATCTTAAAAATTTAACATCAAATAAAAAAAACACTAAAAACTTTATAAAAAAAATCATTGTTTATTTAAATTATAAATAATATCAATAACATTGAAAATTTGAACCCTTTTTTTGTTTCATCAGGTACCCTATAACACACTTAAATATATATATATATATATATATATATATATAATAAATA
>JBBPBR010000003.1:18733653-18748818 GCA_037974775.1 Cicer pinnatifidum | reverse complement strand
ATATATATATATATATATATATTTATTGATTAAATTAAATGATTTTTTTTTTGAATGTAGGAGAAGCTCAAATGGATATATCTCTATATATATAATGTACGAACTTTTGTTGACTATATCTTTAAACCTTTATCCCAAATTTACATAAGAAGAAAATGTTACGCTTTTAGAAATAAAGGATTATTTGTGATTTTAGAAAAACAACCAAAATCATATATTAAAAAAATAATAAAAATAATAATTAAGTCAAATATAAAAGTAGTTTTGTTTTTGGCATTTTTTTTTTTAATTTAAGAAATATAAATTTGAATCATTTGAAATTCAATGGAAGGACAATATTTGAATTTGGTATTCTCAATCAATTTATTTTTGTACTAAGTTTCATCACTTTAGTTAAGTCATCAATTTTTTTTCTGAAAGTTCAGCCATCAAGTTATTAATAATTAATATAATTATCAATTGCATAAAGTTATCAATCAGATGGAAGTAATATAATTAACCATCAGATTTCATCAAGTGGAGGAGACGGCGTTTATTGTTCTGCCAAGCACACCAACCAAACGATTATTATAGTAAAGAAAATATCAACTTGTTTTTTTTTTGTCAACCAAATATCAACTTGTTGAGATATACAAATTGGTACGGTCTACGATCCATCTTCATCGTGGGGCCATTTAAAATCCTGACAACAATGACTACGACTCTTTTATTATTTTGGTATTACTCTATTAATTTTAAAAAATAATTGGAAAGAAGTACAATCTTTTTTGGAATCAGTTACATTTTTTTAATTAATAATAAAATTCTTTTTAAGAAAATGAAAAAAAATGTCCTTAAAATTATTGAGATTTCTTTATATTTATTTTTTACCAAAATACCACAGTTCTATTGATATATATATTTTTATTTTATTTTATTAATATCATTAATTATTATCTAATAAATTATAAACAATTAAAATATTTAAAATATATAATAAAATTATTATTATTTATTAATATTTTATTAATAGTTTTTAATTTTTTTACATATTTTAATTATCCCATTTTGTTTCGTTTTAGTCCTCAAATAGAATTTTAGTCCAAAACTTGATGAAATTTTATTTTTTAAAGTCGTACTACACCATTTATAATCATAAATTTTAAGTACAATTATTGAAAATGAGATCTTGAGGTATAGTGTAACTTGAGTAAATGCAAACAAAAAAAAAATTCATCAAGTTTGAAACCAAAATTATGTCCGAGGATAAAAAATGGAGAGAAACAAAATGAAAGAATTACTTTTGCGATTGAGCTAAAATAGATAGACCAAAAATACAAATAAATCTAAAAAAAATTATTTTACATCGTCGTATCTCCAAATTAACACTTGAGTCTAAAAAATAAAACATTAGTTAAAAAGTAAATATAAAAAGAATACTATATTAAAAAACAAAGCAGGCAATTTTTAAAATAGTTATTTTCAATTGAAATTTACCAAATACTAATAAGTATATTAAGAATACTTATAATATTCGAATATAAAAATTTACCATATTTTTTTTAAAATTTTTAAATACAAATTTTTTATTTTAATTCCTTAAAAATACCCTTAAAAAATGTATTTAGAATTTGTATTTAAATACACGTAATTAAAATTTTGACAGATAAAAAGGAAAGTAGTAGAATTGTTGTCTCCTGACGCGTTTCTTTCAAGTATTTAATTTTTGACAGATCTTTGTTCTATTTTTAATTATTTATTTAAAAATTGGGGAAAATAATCTGAACGGTTTCCGTGCAATTGCCACTACATTAAGCTAAGTTGTATTTAAAAGGAGAAACATTATAAATAAATGTGAAAGAAGTGTTTCCACCATTCAAATTCTGTTAGCAACTTAACAAAACTAATGGGCATCATTTCTGATTCCACCCCTTCTGTTTCCACCGCTACCAAATGGCTCGGCTTTGTCGCCGCCCTATGGATTCAAGCCATCTCCGGCAACAACTACACATTCTCAAACTACTCTGACGCTCTCAAATCCCTCATGCACCTCACCCAAACTGAACTCAACAATCTATCCGTCGCTAAAGATGTTGGTAAAGCCTTTGGGCTTCTCGCTGGGCTTGCCTCCGACCGTTTACCTACTTGGGCTATTCTCCTCATTGGTTCCTTTGAAGGTCTCATCGGTTACGGCGTTCAATGGCTTGTCGTTGGTCAAGTCATTCAACCGCTTCCTTACTGGCAGGTACTTATTCAACTCACCAGCAACAACAAAAAGACAATTTTATTTCTTGATTTATTAATTATTAATTTACTAATTAATTAACTCTAATTATTGTTAATGATGGGAAAATAGATGTGCGTGTTTTTGTGCATGGGAGGGAATAGCACAACATGGATGAACACTGCAGTTTTAGTGACATGCATAAGAAACTTCCGGCGAAACAGAGGACCGGTTTCAGGGATTCTTAAAGGCTATGTGGGTTTAAGCACTGCGATTTTCACTAATCTTTGTTCTGCACTTTTCTCTGAAGACCCTGCTTTTTTCCTTCTCACGCTAGCTCTTATCCCTTTCATTGTTTGTCTCACCGGCGTTTTTTTCCTCCGTGAAGTTCCTGTCGCTAAAACTACCACTGCCGCTGAAGACAGCGAAGAGGGGAAGTACTTTGGTATCTGTAACGCCGTCGCCGTCGTTTTGGCGGTTTATTTATTAGCTTATGGTTTTGTTCCTAATCCTAGTACACTTGTGTCAAGGGTTTTCGTAGCCATTTTGCTTGTTCTTTTGGCGTCGCCGGCGGCGATTCCGATTTATGCTTATATTAAAGGTAGAAATTCGGGTCGGGTCGGAGTTGATGTTGAGCATCAACAGGTTAAAGAACCGTTGCTTCAGAATGAGGAGAAGGAAAATGAAGCGGTGACGGAGGAGGTGGTGGTGGTTAAGCGACAACCGGTGGTGGGGGAGGAACACACTGTATTGGAGGTGATGAAAAGTTTGGATTTCTGGATTTTGTTTGTGTCGTTTCTGTGTGGAGTTGGAACGGGTTTGGCGGTGATGAATAATATGGGTCAAATCGGGTTGGCACTCGGGTATACAGATGTATCCCTATTTGTCTCATTAACTAGCATTTGGGGCTTTTTTGGAAGGATTGTATCTGGTTCTGTTTCCGAACATTTCATCAAGTAACTCTCCTCTATCCCTTTATTTTCTCATTACCTTTCAATTCTTATCTAATTAATACACTAACAATAACTACCCTTTATGGAAAGCTAGTACGTACAATCACATTTTACTTTATCTCATCTCATAAATATTATACTTAAATTGTAAGCTATGTATTATTTTGGTCCCATTTTTTCATTGTTTAAATTAAGTCCTTCCATCCCTTTCTATTAATCAACAACTCTCAAATTCTTCAAATTTTATAAATAAAAAATTACTTTTAAACTTTTCATTTTATTTTATGGGTGGGGTAAAATTAGTTTACATTGACCATCTTTTTCCCTCTAATTTTATATCCCACATCCACCATTGAGTCTCAAATATTTTGATATAAAATGAAACTTGAGGGAGAAAAATGATGGTACTCAGAGTAAATACCCAGTGCAGTACGTCAGCATTTTGGAAGTATATGTGCTTCATAGGATCTTACTAATCTCCCACTTGAATACAATCAACATGGTCCCTGTCAGATTATTTTGATCCGTGGAATAGATCTATGTGTTTGTGAATCTCAATGACATAATATTGGATCTATCTTTCTCTGTAAGGTGGAATAGAATTAGGAACATAGTTGCGTTTGACTTTATTAAATATGCCATTTGCAGTCAAATTTGGTTAAGGTGGAATATTCACTTTTAAAATAATTGCCTAGTTGCAATGCCTAATTCTTTATTATATATCCTCATGTGCTTTGTGTGGTCCGTGTAACTAGTAACTAGACAAAATTAAGTTACGATAGCTGAAAAGTTGATGTTTGTGGTTTTAAATTAAGATTATATGCATCAATTTTTCAATTACAATTTTTGTTTAGTATTTCGTTTCAGAAGGAGTACTATTGATTGTTTGTTTATCAATTATGAAACCTCAATGATGTTTATTTTTCACTTACAAATTCTCTTGTTAACAGGAAATCTGCAACACCTAGACCTCTTTGGAATGCAATATCTCAAATTCTAATGGCTGTTGGCTACATACTATTAGCCATGGCTATGCCCGGTTCTCTTTACATCGGTTCTATTATAGTTGGCATATGTTACGGAGTGCGCCTTGCTGTTACAGTCCCAACAGCCTCCGAGTTATTCGGCCTCAAATACTATGGTCTCATCTACAATATCCTCATCCTCAACCTTCCCCTCGGCTCTTTCCTCTTTTCCGGGCTACTTGCCGGCATACTCTACGATATGGAGGCAACAACAACAGAAGGAGGTGGTAACACGTGCGTTGGAGGTCACTGTTACAGACTAGTCTTTGTAGTCATGGCTGGTGCATGTGTTGTTGGATTCTTCTTAGACATTCTATTATCATTTAGAACCAAAAATGTTTACACCAAGATTTGCATGAGTAAGAAACCCAAGAAATCATCAGTGTCATCAAGTAGCTAATGAACATGAATTGGGTGTCCACAATATGGTATAGAACAATTCTGGGATTGATGACATTTTTGCTCAGTGATATCCCAATTGTATTGTGTTGTATCCCACATTAGCAATTAAATAGTTCATTCAATTTTTTAAAATAAAGCCGGTTGTTTTGTTTTTAATTCCATTATGAAATGTAAGCAGTTTACCGGCCTCTGTTATTTTCTAAGATGTTTGCAAATTGCAAATGGGTTAATAATTCTTTTCTTTCAATTTGGAGTGAGAAATAGACTATTCAATTTTGTGTTGTATTTTGGTTTTTATTCTGCAAGTGTAACTCAAGTGTTGTTTGGCAAGTGACTAGTCTATCTAATTGATGTCAGAAAAAAACAAAGATTTGTGGAGAAAAATATGAAGGAAAAGACTTGTAGTGTAAGAGAGCCAACAGGAATTTAATGATGTAAAACGAGCCACGTAATAGAATTTTGTGGTCTGCTAAACTTTTCTTAAAGTGGCTTTCTATGATTTATTTTGCTTTCCCTCACTATCTGTTAGTCTGAAATTTGTGTCCATACTTCAATTGCGTGGTCCTTAAATTGAAGGTGGAGACCACTCTACAGTCTGCTATTTAAGTGCAGATTATGTTGGTGAACTACTCACCAAGTCGGATTGCGTTCAATTCTACCAAGTTGCTGTGACATTGAATCCATTACTATGACCAAAGTTATTGAATTGATTATTAGCCATAGTTATTGGACCATTTCAAAATACTCCACCGTCCAAGTATGTTCTCACTATATCACAGATAACGATGTCATACAGGTGACCTACCACTTGATATACAACTCAACTTTTCCTAAAGATAAAGAGGCAAATGCCTAAAGAGAAATGTATTGTCGACTAAACGTGTTTCTCTAAAGTATATCTTGTCGTGTGCTCTTCAAACCAGCCTTATGAGGATGGCATATCAAATTCCACACGCCAGCTCGGGACCATGATGAGATTCAAGAGGATAAGCCAATTCAAACATACACTAATAGTCTCATTAGACTTTATTCATGTTGTCCATCTTGGACGGTAACAAATGTAGAAGAGGAGAATGCGCTTTAAGAGAAGAACATTAAACACACCCTTTAGTTAGGTTAATATTTGGAAGCAATTTCATAAGCCTAAAGGAAAGAATACCTAGAGTTTAATCTAGATCGGACAGTTCATATTCATTCTTATTTTAAGTTATAAAATAAAAATTTCATTCACTGTGTCTCGGAATGCATGTTTCCTTACTGCTAAGAATCCAAATTCAATATAATAGAATAAGTATAAGCCAATCTACATCAGCTGAATTTTCTGTGGAATTTTTAAGCACTACTGTCAGATAAGTACAACTGCCTACGGATGTTAGGTGCCGTATAAATATGGGGTCTACATATTTCTTGAGGTAGCAAGGTGACAACTTTGGTGTCTATTCTGCATTTCATAATCCCAAGTAGTAATGTTCCTATTTATTTGCTATTGACTTTTTTGAAATCTGATATGTATGGGTTAGGAGTTATGTTGCATTTGATAATCTTATGGCTGATGTTGGTTAAACATTGCCAGAGTTTTCAAAATTTGGGTTTTGTTTAGTGGTAGCTAATATAATAGGACAATTAATAGCCAAGTAATTTATATGAGCTGGATTTTTAAATTGAAATTAAGTTGATTTTTTCTCGTCTTGCTTTAAGTATTTCTGTAAGCCAACAACTGTAAAAGATGGTTTAATTACTTACCGGCTATTATCTTTGCCTGCTTCCCCCACCAACCATATTTCAGATACTTCTTCTTATCAATTGCCAGGGAGGGTACATAATTTATAACATGGAACACCCTTATCTTCACTATATAAGATCAATCAGTACTACAAGTTTTCTCAGATAAATAAACTTCAGATTTTTACTATGATTAACAAAATGAAAATCAACAAAGCAGGCCAAAAAGAAAAAAAATGAACCACATATAATAAAAACAACACAACAATTAAGAAAACGAAGACACAGCAAATCAAATTGTGCCTACGAACGTTCACAACACCAAGAACAACATAGTGAAAAATTGCCCATATTAAAGCACAACTTCACAAGTGACCATCTAATTGAATGTCACAGTTTTTTCCTTCCCTGTCTTGATGGTGAATGCTTTCTCAATTTAAGGCCTCTTGATATTTCTGGGTGAAAAGCAAGAGAAAGAAAAGGAAAAAATGCATTTGTTTTGACCATTGAATCAGTTATTTGCCTTTAAAGAGTTATTTTCTTTGATCCTCGCTCGATTAACATAGCGTGTTAGACCATAATAAAGGAGTGTTTCGATATTTTTCATAAATGCAGGGCGTTAATCAAACAGGTGATAGAACCAGTCAGGGTATCCTGAATAAGGCTAGATTTTTGGATCAGTTCCATCCTTGAGAATGTTAGCACCTAGCTACAACTTTACTTGCCTTATAACTTCTATACTAAGAGTCTGATGCTTTGGATGCATCAGAAGGTAAATCCCTTTAGATCCTTTCTTCGCTATAGCAGTGGCAAAAGTTCGCTGTGTTCGACCCCAATGGCCTCTTTGGTGTTTAGAACACGTCTAAGAGACCTGCCATGGGTCATTAACACACTTTCTTCTATCAGACCGTCTATATCACTACAGAGAGTAACATGAACTGCATAAGAAAACTCAGTACTAGTATAAATACAAAACTACACAAATTAACCACACTGCATTACTGCAAATATATTTTTTCCAAAATGTGAAATGAATAATGGTTCTCTTAATATTTGAATTCAATTTGGTGCTACCTATGATTAATCAACTTTGAAGTTAAATAAGAGCTCACATCAATAGTCTCGAATTATTAGGATGTTATGGATCTTCGTATCGGATTGCACCAAGTAATATGACATAAAGTGTCACACCATAGGAACATCAGCAGCAATAAGTTTGATCAATGAAATTAGTCCAAGAAGAAGAAATTAGTATAAACACACTCAGCAAGGAGTCTAAGAAGAAGAAAATGAAATTACATAGTCCAGTTATATTTCTTCACGACTTTTTTGAAAACTCAACATCTAGTTCTGACAACACAACAAATTTATCTTCACAAAAGAAAGACACAATGTTGAGAAACATGGTTGAGTCCAAGAAAGACAAAAATAATTAAGAAAAATATTAAAATTGAAATTTACAGTATGAAAAATTATTATACAATTAAGGTAGGATACACCTTTCCATAGAGTGCAATGTTAACTAACATATACAATTTTCACCTAATCATAACTTCACTTGTAAGTAATTTAAACTAACTCTAAGACATATCTAACTATATCTTACGCACAAACATACTAAAAACACTCAAAATGTGTACAACAGACAATCTCTTAATCCAAGAAATCAAACTATGTCTTTAAGACAACAATAATTCCAAGAAAAATAACATAAAAATTTCAAAGCACAAGCTTTAGAAAAATGGGAAAATGAAGGAGTTTGTGTAAACTGTAAAGTGAATTAATCATAAATATTAGCTAACTCATTAGTGGAGAGAAAAAGAACGAACCTAACTAGTGTTTGGAGATTCAGAGAACATTCGAAAAGTGAGAGAAAATAACGAACTATTGAAGGACGAGAGATTCCTCACGAACTGAGATGACTGGGCTGGTTCTATTTGGGCCCACTGCTCAGATGGGCTTAAAACGGGTGCGCATAAAAAAATTCCGTTGCCGGGACTTGAACCCGGGTCTCTCGGGTGAGAGCCGAGTATCCTGACCAACTAGACTACAACGGATTGATGTTAATACTTCACTCTAAATATTATGTAACAATAGAAGTCACTTACGTTTTCCACAATAATGTTTGTCCTATATACAAACAAAGAAATGCGCTAAATAATACAATAAAATCTATAGTTAATTTTCGCCCCAAGGTAAAGTTTCTCCCTATTCATCCATGCCTCATGCAATCTGAATATTATTATGAAGCTAGTGTTTAAATAATAATAATCGATAATCGACTTTATCATTGAATTATTATTATTCACTAACCTCTATCATTAAGTTCATTTTAATTAATTTGGATATTTTTCTTTTTCTTGCATTCACATCACACATGGGCAGTGAGTTAAATAATTAGACGGACAGAGAATATTAGAAGTGATTTTGGCATCAATTCCTTTTTTTTCTTTTGTTGCAAATTTTGGCATCAATTCTATTCCAACATCTGATTTATTAAACAACAGCAAAGGAGGGACCGGCGGCCCACATACGTTGCATACCTTCTTTTCCATCAGACATAATTGCAGTGAGACTATGAAAGTGAAAAAAGATACTACAGCCTCAAGCAAAGAGTATCATCCAATGATATTTGATAATAAAAATTATCCAACTGATTTTTTTGTCTTAAATATGATTTTCAAGTAACATTAAATGTAATATTAATTGTTCTTACCAATCAATAGATAAAAGTAGATCCACATTATAGCTTTTTATTTGTACCTTTTAACATCAAATGTGAATGTATTTTTTTTTAACATCAAAGTTAGCTGAAGTATTATGCTAGAAATCTTCAACAGTGATTTCATTTTCTTTAAATGATTACCTAAAAAAGAATTTTGTTTTTCAATGTTAGTATTCTTTAACTACTCTAAATCAACGAAGTTAAGTAAATCGAAATTTTTTGTTTATTGATTAATCTGTATGGAATGATAATTACAATGGGTATTTATAAACTGAAAGTTAAAACTTAAATTCTATCATTCATGGTGAGACTAACTAGAGATTGTGTCTTAACTTTTATATTTGGCTATACGCTTGTGGTTGTGTGTGTTTGTTATTTGCGTATGTGTTTGACTATATCCTTATTATGTTTTCTAAAAAATAGTTGTATTATGTTTATCTTCTTATTTCTCACTTTGTTTAGCTCAAAATTATTCAGAGATATGTTTTAAAAATGTCTGAATTATCAGCCAACACAACTTTTGATTTAGATTTGACTTAAAATCATCGAATAAGATTTAGTGTGCCTGAGAAAGACTCATCTACGTTATCATAGGCCAACTCATTATTCACCTACAATGGCATGAGCTACTTACACCTCGGCTCAACCCCTAATTTGGTTGTTTTCTGCTACAACTAAAAGTATTTTTACAAGTAAATTATATTCAAACATAAATCATTTTACATTCAACTCACTTTTAACTAAAATCAATTCATTAAAAATTAATTTTTGTCGCCGTATATCTAAATACACACTAAATACATGTTTGATTTTGCGATGAGATTGAAAAAATCTCAATAAACTACCGTGATTTTGTCAATTCACGTTGAAATGAATTTTTATCAGAAAACAACATGAATGGTTGTTTCACTATTGGATGCTTAAAAATAAATTTTAGAGACTATTTGAATGATTAAAAATTGATATTGTAATGTTTAAAAGTTTTTGAGTGAAATTAATTCTTGACTATATAATTGATTGTAAAAAGTATGATTTTTACAGTTTCATTAATTATTCAACTCAATTATATAGATATATATATATATATAAAATATAAATCATTTTTAATTTAATCGAACTTTTAACTTAAATTTATTTTTTTTAGTAAAAAATAACTAAAACATATTTTACAAAATTAATTAATTCAATTTATTTTTGGCTGTACAATGAAACACACGCTAACCATTGAATCTTTATCTTAAGCGGATCGCAGGACTACTCAAACATGAGTTAACTATCATGTGAGGGTGTTTAGTTATTTGAAAACAATCATTTATAATATCACAATGATTTTTTTGGACAAATAATACAAAGTAGATTTATGTTTAAAAATCAATGAGAAGTAGAAGCTTTCGACTCACTTCTTTCTTACTGTTAGATATATTATAGTTTTCTCATATCTAAATCTGAGGAGAAATTTTAACTCAATTAATAAATCATGATATTGTTAATTAGATTTATTAACTCTTATATTCTTGCTCACAGCCTGCCTTTTCAATCAATAAATGAAAAACCGTTGTCCATCTTTTTTGCTTTTTTAATTACACCAATTTATTTGACAAACTGCGTTCACACGCAGAAATTCATGTATCAAATGAAACAGAAAAATAGAATTAACAATTCTTTTTCATTCACAATACTCACTTACATTGAATCCATTAGAATTTATAAATGAAATTAAAAAAATGCAAGATGTTGCTTGCTCCGATAAAAAAGTGAAAAGAGCAGATCGAGGAAGAAATGGAAGAGATGCACCCGCCACACCCAACATCAATTCCACCTCCCATTACAACCCAATAACCACAATCTTCATGTTAAATTTAATGTGTGATAGATTTGCGAATTTTGGTTTGGGGGCACCATCGCAACTTGCAAGGGCGAGATTCTTTTTTGATATCCGGTTATTATTATTATTTAAAGAGAAGTGCTGTTTAATAATCATTTTTCTTGTTTAAATTATGGATATGCCTTATTTTAATTGGTTGTGACCAAAGACGATGCGATAATCCAATAATTTCTCCTCTAGTGAATTATAATAATCCATTTATAATTTGGCCATACGACATGTGAAACCAACAAAGGTAGCCCGAAATTGGAGAAATGTGTTGGCTTTTTATATATCCAACAATCAGAGATCCTCAAAAAGCTTCTTGGAGAGACAATTACTCCCAAGATTAATGTACTAATAGATTACTACTAGTATTAAAAACCTTACCGAATGGAAGACCGAATAACTTTTTGATCGAATAGGCAAGAAGAATCTGTCAGCTTTAGTGGCCAACAAGCCAAAATTCATAAACCCAAAAACCCGAAAATCTAAATCCCATTTACATTTAACAAACCAAAAGACCACAATAATAGCACAAGAGCTAAATACTAAAACAATAAGATAGTAAGCAAAAAAGCAAAGGAGTAAACAAACGCAGAGAAAGATGTTGTAGATGAGTCTCCCATGGCCAAACCAGCTAAATATGATCCATCCGCAAGCATAGTCTCTCCTCCAGAAACAGGAACTGAATACCCAATTGGAGTGTCTGTGCCTGTGTATACCACTCCCCCTTCGGACCCTGTTCCAATCTGAGGAGTCCCTAATCCTGTCCCTGTCGCTGGTAATGTTGATGATGTCATTGGGCTTGGATATTGTGATGATTTTTTACTGTAAAACCAAATCACACGTTGTGACAAATCAATTATCAATTCAAGTGGTAGGACTTAGGGTATCAACCATCATTATGATTGTTACCAAAAAAATATCATCTTTATGCACTTGAGATATAGTACTAGCATAGCATTAGCTAAAGGCAATAACACCAAGCATCAACCATCATTATTACTCACCCAACAATCAATATAGTATTAGTAAAATATCATAACCATTAAAAAGTTCACCTTTGACTGAATGGAATAAAACAATCAAACCCACCTACAAATCTCAAAGTGTAAATTCCTATCACTTAATAAATAAACAAAAAAACATTTCATTAAATTTATGGAATTAAATTATACATTATATCAACAAGTGTCAGAAATTATTCTTCAAATTAGTAGTAATACATAAATATACTAGTATTAAAAGGTTAAAGATTAACATGACAGATGTTCATATACTATAGCAAATAATTATTATTTATATTTATATACTCCATTTTATAGACTAAAATGCATAAAGAGTGATACTTTAAGACAAAACTGATGATTTGTTTTTATTATTCAATGTTTTACTTTTCACTTGTTGCTTTTATTGACTATTGTCCTATAATAGGACCCTAATTTACATATTAAAAGTTATGATGTTTAAACTTTACATAACATGACATTATAAACTAAAATAAAAAAGTAAATAAAGAGACACGACAATCTTTAGTTTTGAAAAAAGAGTAGATTATTAGGCTTATAAAATTAAAAAAGAAAACTGTGAAGATATTTTACCTTGGAGAAGATGGACAAAAGGTAACGGTATAATCCGCAGCAGTACAAGTAAAAGTACTGGTAGCATCATCGTATGCGTAGCTATACGATCTAGGGCAAGCTGCCTTAAACATCTCCGAGTAAATAGAAGGCCTACAAGTATCCGGTGAACCATACGCGCCACTACAACAATACTCAGGACTTCCAAAAGCCTCACACGCGCTCTTACACGCGCTTCCATCAGAAGCTCTCAACTCCGCCGGACATTGTTGGTTCAGATCCGACGTACACCCAGTCGACGCACACGAACCCGACCCACCCGTACCTTCCACAATCATCGGAAGATTGTAACCGTCGACGAGACTCACGTCGTAGAAATCTTGTCCAATAGTTCCAAGAGTGAACTCTGCGAGTGTAGCCGGAGGAGCAGCTCCGGCACCGTTGCATTCAATCATGCCGGAACCGCAGTCTCCGGTGAGACATGAACCGGAACCGGATCTGTCGAAGTTGCAACCGGTTCGGGCCCAGAACCGGCCGGACCAACCGGCGGGAGCTTGAAAGGTACGGGAAGTTTCTTGGGGGAGTTCGAAACCGGTGCTTCCAAGTGTTGGGGTACCGGCATTTGCCAGAATCCCTGGCCATACTGTGTAATCGCATCTGTTCACAAATGTGAAGGTAGAACCAGTTACACCTGAAAAAAAAAAGTAGTTTTTTTTATTTCAAGTTCGACGAAAACTATGTTTCCTTGTGTTAAAAAAAAAAAAAACGAAACATAGTCAAAGGTTGCATTTTTTTTTTACCTTTGAGAGTGAGGAAAAGAAGGGCAGTGAGAGTGATATAAGTGGATGTTAACAGATCCATACGTGTAAGCTTGGTTTTAATTTTATTTGTTATTTTGTGTTTTTTTTAGATGGTGACTAATTAACCTAGTTAGTTGCTTTTTTTGGATGGAGAAAAATGTGAATGTGAATGGTTATGTTGTGAGGGAGAGATGTGAGAATATATGGTTGGAATGGTGGTGGCTGTGCTCCAAAGTGCCGTTGTGAGTGAGTAGGGAGAAGAAAGATGAGTGGAGTTAACAACAAAACGACAAAAGAGAGAGTGTTTTCAGGGTAAAAGCAGAGACTGAGGAGTGAGGACAGTGAAATAAGGGAACTAATGGATGCCCATGCCTGGATCGACAAATTAATAAATTATTAGCATGGAGCCAATGCACGAAACACACACTTATTTGTGTTTCTTTTCCACAGAAAATGGTGGGAGGAAATAGGGATAAGATAGTATGATAAATGAAATGAGATTAGTAAATAGTAAATGACAATAATCTTTTGTTTGACAGTATGACAGTTTATCATGGTAACAGCTCAATTTTAGTAATTATAAAAAAATATTATATTAGTCTATTTAACAACGACAAAATTAGTGGGATTTTATTTCCTGACAAGATTATTAACACTGATTTTATATTTTAAACACTAAAAAACTTTATTTATTTATTTATTTATTTATTTTAAAATAAAAAATAACTTTACTTTACTTGCGTAAAATAAAAGTGAATTCTTGAAAATAAGATTTTTAGTCTTTTAATATCTAAAAAAAGTCATAGTTGATCATGACTTCGGGCGTTAGTAGAAAATCCTTCTAACACGGTTAATCTTAGAGCTTTCAACTACACGTTATTGTATTTTCTCACATCTTTATCGACTAAAGGGGCAACATATAGCCCAAACAAATCAACAACAAGGGTCATCGATCCAAAAATAACATATTTTTAAGTACAAAACATATAGTATAAATAAATTGTATATGTCTCAAGTAAACGACATCAAAAATACATATTCATATATTCACATTGCATATATATTTCTCAAAGTAAGACTTCAGCCTAAATGCTCTGCTTGTATGCAAGTGCAGATGATTATGGAATATCATCTCTCCACAATATGGCATTGTGGGTCATTTCAAGCAACATCACTGTTATAGATCCCCACATGGATATGTGGATCCAACCAATTATGGATGTATCACTGAACTATGAATGCAAACACCTTGTTAATTAATCTCCAATATTATTCGAGATTAGGTTATTAGCAGCCGCAAATTTGCATTTTCAAAAATCACCACAAATATGTCATGCACAACAATTATAACAACGAGAATATTAAATCATTCACAATTACATATTAAGAAAATATTTATTTCAACAAAACATAAATAAGTATTTCAACATATACACTTAATAGCACACATACGAGAATACAACATGTAGCTTGCAAGGAAATAAATAGAAAAATTTCCTTATCTTTTCGAGAATTGTTAAGATTCTTAATAAATATCTTTTCTCCGACAAGTTTTACACCTTCACAAAATAAATTATCACTTATTTACCGACTTTTCTTATTTCTATCTTTCAGTTCTACTAAGCTACACTTTTTTTATCTCTATTGAGGAGCTATATGCATTCAACACTCCTTTTTTTTATCATTTTTCCCATATATCCCTTTTAGAAATATTTTTTTTTTTTTAAATATCCTACTTTGAAACTAATATACCAAAATGTCATACTTTTTTGTATCTTATAATTTTTTATATGAATCGAAGGCCATGTACTCAATTCCTATTGATAGTGTTTTTGGGATTTTAAAATGTTTTATTTTAAAAGAAACAAATCTAATACAAAATAATTAT
>JBBPBR010000003.1:18715540-18726368 GCA_037974775.1 Cicer pinnatifidum | reverse complement strand
AATTATAATAATTAATAATATTTATTAAACTTTAAAGAGGCAAATTTATTCATTATTGAATCTATAATAATTAATAATGTTTATTTTTTAAGGTTAATCACTAAACTATTTAAAATGAAATTTATCGTTAATTTAATTTATAAATATTTGATGACGTTATTTATTGTTAAAAAAATATTATTTAAAGTTGCAATAAATATTGAAAAATTATTTAAAAAATATTAATAAGTATATCAATTAAGTAATATTTTTTTTTTAATTTTGTATTTCCCTTAATAATTAAATATGTAAAATTGAGGTAGCTAATCATAACACTATATTTACGTAATCTAAAAAATAATATATTTTGGAATAAATAAAGCTATAAAACTATACTTAGCTATTCTAAAACATGACAGGCTTTGATCTTGAATATTTGATCCAAAAGGTTAAATAAAATATAAGGAAAATATATCACAATATTTCTTAATGAAAGAAATTGGCTCCAAGAGAAAGAAAAAAGAGGAACTTAGAGAAGAATTTAGGCATGACAACACCTTAGGGCGGAAGTGGATCTCTCCTCCTTCACATCCACACCCGCACTCGACTAATTGGGGAAAATCTGCACCCGTACCCGTTTCATAGCGGGTGTAAAATTTAGGCATCTATCCCTGCCCGCAACGGGTCTCGAGTTTCTCCGCCCGCACCCACACCCACTCATATATATAAAATTATAAATTTAAAAATTATATTTATTATAATAAAATAATAATTATTTAATAATAATAAAATTTAAAAATATTTTATATAGAGATAACATTATAATTTTTAATATTTAAAAAATATTAAATATGTATATGTATATAAAATTTAAAAATTACAATAATAATACTTGCGGGACGAATTCGGGTGCGGGGTGGATATCATCACCTCCAAACCCGCCCCCGTCCTCAAATTGTTATGTTGGGGAAAATCCGCACCCGCACCCAATTATAGCGGATTTTCCCCATCCAAATCAAGGGGGTTCGCGTGGATACCCGAGGGTGCATATTTTATTGCCATCCCTATAAAAGATGCTTTAGGTATACGACACTCAAGCGGGATAGCCAGATACATACATGTATTGCGTTTGCGGATGCTAATAGAGCTGTCAATTGAACAAGCCCCCTAATTATTGGCCCTAGCCCATATTTTGAAGAGGCCAAGAAAATTAATAATTTAAAAGACCCCTAAAAACAAGGCCCCATAAACTAAAAGCCCCCTAAAAATTTGAGGCCCATAGGCCCATTTTTTTTAAAAAAGAATCGATTTATTTTTTTTCGATAAAAAATGTTCGATTTTTTTTCGATAAAAAATGTCCGATTTTTTTTTGATAAAAAATGTCTGATTTTTTTTTTTCGATAAAAAATTTCTGATTTTTTTTCGATAAAAAATGTGCGACTTTTTTTGGATAAAAAATATTCGATTTTTTTTCGATAAAAAATTTTCCATTTTTCTTCGATAAAAAGTTTCTGATTTTTTTTTTTCGATAAAAAATCTTAAAACAAAATATTGGGGGCCTATGGGCCCTTAGAGCCCCTCCCTTAGGCCCCATTAAATAATGGACTGAAATTAAGAGGCCCCTTAAAAAATTATTTTAATAGGGGATCTAATAATAAAAGAAAAAAAAAAAAGGGGATTTGTAGTTTGGGGGCTTTTTTGATGGCTCTATATGTTAATATACCCTAAATTTTAAGCCCCTTTTGATGAATTTTTTTTGGCCCAGCCCACTATTTTTTAGTTTTTGTAGACCTGGGCCGGGGGGCTCATGGTCCATTTTGTTTCAGCTTGTTTTCATTTTTTGACAATCAGAATTTATTTATCTGATACTGAAAGTGTGTTGTGAAAGCCATAATCAGAAAATCAAAGAGAAGGAATAACATGGTGACGAGTGTTCAATTTCAAGTATCATCATTACCAGGCTTGCGGCTCCCAAACTCTCCATCTTGCAGAAGATTCTCCACATCATCTATCTCTGCCACACCAACCCTCTCTTCTCAATCTCCCACCATTCAGGCAATCCCCTCACCTTTCTCATTCATCCTTTTTCTCATCTAATTTTTAGTTACTCCTTCCTTCATTTTTTGTTGTATTCTTAGTGTTTAGGAATTCACTTTATTGTCACCTTGTATCTACCCAAACCCAAAATCTTATGGTTATTTGGATTGTCTTATTTCAACATATGAAGTACTGATATTAACACGTACTACTAACACGTCCACACATTAACAATTTGAGAAAATGAATTCATTGAATGTAATCAATGGGCCAATGTCGTGTTGGTTGTTGGACACTAGGGCACGCCTTTGATTAAAAGTGTTGAACTTATCTACCTACCTAGAAACTTGTGAGCCTGAATGCAGACCTTATAAATTCAACTTAGGACACTTCCATAAGCTCTCTAGGATATCTTATGGAAACAACTTATAACATATATGAAATCAATTTGAGTCTATTTTATCATTTGTTATAAAAATAGATTATAGGTAAGAACTTATATAATAAGAATAAGTGGTTAATTAAGGTGTTTATCCAAATAGGATCTTAATCATTAATTAAAATGAGTATTTTTTGTGATGATGGGAATGTTGCAGATAATTGGTGTGAAAGGCCATGGTTTGAGTGAAAATGGGTATGTCAATCCGAACAGCAATAACACATTTGATGGTTACCAAGGAGAGACTGATCTTTGGACTGATATTGACACCGATCTTTATCACTGGACAAAGGTCTTACGCCCTGTGCAGGTATTTATGTGCCCTTGTATATGTCTAATGTGTTGGTTGCATCATTGCAAGACTTGGGATGCTGAATGTCTGATTCTTCCTGTATATTGGACAGTGGTTTCCTGGTCATATTGCAAAAGCAGAAAAGGAACTCAAGGAGCAGCTTAAGTTAATGGATGTTGTGATAGAGGTGCGGGACGGGCGAATTCCGTTGTCCACGAGTCATCCACAGGCAAGTTAACATGAATAATGTTCATTTCCTGTGTGTATACCTTTATTCTCTGTCTCCCTTGTTGTCTTAAACCTATTTGTATCGATTGATTTTTTGGGTATTTAATTCTCTATTTGTTGTTCTTTACTTCATTACATGATAGGTGTATTTTATCATCAATGGGGTGTTTGGGTAATCAACTTAATTAAGCACTTATTCAACAATTTTTTATCATATACGCAGCGTTGTCAATCACAAATCTGCAAAAAATTGTAGTTTGTTCAGATTCCGTTATGCTACAGTGTTATAGAGCCGTTATTGCTGCATTTGACAAGACTTTGTATTATGCAGTGCGTCGCTAAACAATAGCGATATGTTCAATTCTGTTATACTACAGTGTGCTGCTATTTGACAACACTACCTATAAGTTCTTATATATAACTTGCTTCTACAATTGAAGTGGGAATGATGGAAAACCCCACAAAAGCTGTCTGTAAGTCATAACGAATTTATGGTGAAATTATGAAAGTAAACTGAATATAGTGTATGAGCATACCATAGACTATTTTCATTAGTTTTTCCAAACACTAAGAAGTGCTTAGTCACAAGATAAGCTCATTCAGAAACCCCATTGGTGTTACGGTCATTTCCCACAACTTTTGTTTTATGTATAATATTTGTTTGTTCAATTCAACCTTAATTTTTTTTATGAATGTCGCATAATGCATCTAAATGGGGCATAAAATATTAGGTCATCTAAATACAGTATTTAGGCCTTTTGTACTAGGATGATACATCTTAATTTTTCATCTATCTGTTACTCCTGCTTTTATAGATGGATCGATGGCTTGGTAATAAAAAGAGAATTTTGGTTTTAAATAGAGAAGACATGATATCAACGGCAGATCGAAATGCTTGGGCAGAATATTTTACTACTCATGGAACAAAGGTTGTCTTCTCCAATGGGCAGCTTGGAATGGTATTTAAACAAGATATTTTCTCCTTCACCTCTCCATGTTCTGATGTTTCGTGTTTAATATATCTGATTCTATGCTCTATGTACAGGGAACAATGAAGCTAGCACGGTTAGCAAAGGAATTAGCAGCTGATGTAAATGTTAAACGGAGAGCCAAAGGACTACTTCCTCGTGCGGTAGGTTGTTTGTAGCAATTGCGAACCAATTTTGATTATTTTTCTTCCTTTCCTATGCTATACTAGTTTTCTAAGAATAAGGAAACATATGGTTTATTGAGAAAGAAATAACTTATTCCTGTATGCTTATACTAGTTTTTGCAACTCAACACTACTTTTCCATTTCTAGGAATAAGGAAACATATGATTTATTAGAGATGAAAAGCACTGAAGGCATACTAGTTTTTGCAACTCTCTTTATCTCCCAAATTTTTTGCAGCTTCTATGCTTACTGATCTAAAACATTGTTCTGTAAATGTATGTTGAATCTAAGTTTTTCTTGCTTCTTTTACTAAATATCATCTTGCTGTTCAGTACATGATGCAACACAAGTAATATTGTGCTGATTTGTTTTTACAATCTTGCTCTAGTGTTCGTCTTGCAATTCTTATTTTACAAAAAATGGGGCCTAATCAGCTTATCAATTAGTTGTACAGACTATAATTTCTGCATATAATTGAGTTCCATGGATAATAATGGATTCTTGAGTAAACTATTCATGTTGCATTATCCTTCATTTCATAATTATATTCCAAATGTTATTTTATTATTTATTGATGTGAATTATTGTCCTATCAATTGTGAAAGTAGATCTTGCGGACATGACCTTCAGAATCCGCACATGAAAACGTTTCCTTTAATTGATAGAAAATCATTGATGTTACATGTAATACCCTAATGCTTCTCAAAATATTGTTATTAGTATTACTATTATATAAAGAATGTATGTTACTATCGAATAGGTTCGAGCTGGAATAGTTGGATACCCTAATGTTGGAAAATCATCTCTGATCAACCGTTTGTTAAAACGGAGAATGTGTTCAGCAGCTCCAAGGCCAGGAGTTACAAGAGAATTGAGGTAATTTCCTCATTTTATTTCCCTAAATAATTTCCAAGTTCAAACATAACATATAAATTTGTTAATGAATTTATATGTAGTTTGTTCAACTTTTGACCTGACACTAACATCATACTGTTGAGTTGTACTTTGCTTGTTCTTTATTCTAAATGTGGCCATAATGTTATGGACCCCCTCCCCCACGCACAACTACAACATCAAAAAATTGAACCGACATCAAATCCTAATGGCATGTTCTCTGGATTAAATATGTTAAAAACAAAATATTAGTTTTTATTGCCTCCTGTTGCAATCACTGTCACAACACTTGAATTTCCATCAGAAGGATTTATATTCCGAATGCTGAAATTTTTAGCTTCTAGGGTTTTATTTGTTCTCAACAGAGGAAGAAGTTAATGGTGGTATCTTCGGTTTAAGTGTTAGTAGTGTCAAAATCAGTTTCCTGCAAAAGTTTATCACAGTAAATTTGTTCTGGCTAGAAATTGGAGCTCAAGCAAGAAGTAATGGTGGATCTCTCATAAATAACATACTGAATACATCATTTGTTGTATTCTTTTCTTAATACGAAAGGTGGATTCGATTTGGGAAAGATCTTGAATTGCTGGATTCTCCTGGGATACTTCCAATGCGAATCAGTGATCAGTCAGCAGCTATAAAACTTGCTATATGTGATGACATTGGAGAGAGATCCTATGATGTGGATGATGTTGCTGCAATTCTTGTGCAGATGCTTTCAAAGCTTCCAACAGTAGGTATGTATCATTACGGCCCTTAAAATCCTATTTCGGATAAGAAAAAACAATGGCTTCCTGACTTCGCCGTATTTTGTATGGCTCTTCACATTTTACAATAATCTTTCAATAATTTTAATAAACTAATCCAGCTGGGGGTCAAGTACATTGTTTAATTCCCCCTTCAAAGTTCAAACTTATAATTCTCAGCCATTGTTCAATGGCACTGCAGGTAGAGACGCGCTTTGTAAACGATACAAGATTCGTGTAGACAGTCAATGTGGTAAAATGTATGCCAGTGAACATTTTCCTAAATTTCTGATATATTTACTTGTCTTGCATTTGGAGTTCAGTGTTAAGATAAATGTCTCTTGATATCATGTATTAACTTAATTGTAGATTCATAGAGAAGCTTGCACTTCATCTGTTCAATGGAGATGTTCACCAAGCAGCGTACCGTGTCCTGTCAGATTTCAGAAAAGGTAGGTTTGGTTGGACTGCATTAGAGAGGCCTCCTAGGTGATCTCGGATGTTTGCTTTTAGAAACAAAATTATGTGAAGCTAAAACTGAATTATGCGGGAGATCTCTAGGAGCAAACTGCATAACTCAATCCCTCATGGTGATGCTATAATTGTGAATGGTATCATGAAAAGGAAAGATCTTGAATTTTCTGTAAAGATTTGAGGCACACGAAACAAAGGATTTGAACCAATAGATGCTTCATGTTATTACCATGTAATTATTCTTTGGTATGATGTAACATGCTCTGTCTGTATTGTATACTACTAGTGTTGTGCCATAGGATTTTTTGTATGCATCATGCTTATTGTGTATCTTTAATTCTTTATTTTAGTGTGTCTGATTTAAACTAGACTGATGTGTCTCAACAACCTTGTGTCTGTCCTTAATTTATTTATGCTTTGCATGGAGGAGTAACAAATTGGTCATTAATTCAATTTTCCTAATCAAACAAGTGTAAAATGATATTTTGTATGCATCATGCTTATTGTGTGTATCTTTAATTCTTTATTTTAGTGTGTCTGATTTAAACTAGACTGATGTGTCTCAACAACCTTGTGTCTGTCCTTAATTTATTTATGCTTTGCATGGAGGAGTAACAAATTGGTCATTAATTCAATTTTCCTAATCAAACAAGTGTAAAATGATATATTTCTTTCAAGGAAGACTATGTAATAACCACAAAATACTATTGGAAACCCAAACAAATGGTAAAGGATAAAAATTTCACCACAATAGAAAAAGCTACCTTAAAAAATATGGGTGAATTACAAATGGTGTGTATGTAGCAATCTTTTTTCTTTCAATTCATTTAATTGTGGAACAGTAATGATACATTGTGTAGTCCTTGCACATTTTCATCTCTCTCAAAGTTTCCTTTCCTCTCATGAGGATCCTGGTTTTGTGAGAGATTCAATCCAAAAAATTATCTTGTATTTAAATGGTAATAATTTTTCAAGTTATTAGTTAATGTTATAACAGTTCTGATTTATCTTTGAAAAAAAGATTTCATGTTGTTGTGGATAAAACCAATAGCCATATAAGGGTACCAAACAAATAAAAATGGCACAGAAATAATGTAAGTACATGCTCAAAGCTTTTTCCTATAAACTTAACATGGTGCCAAATATACATTTTTTAGCATGTTGAATCCCAAAACTGTGCACGAAGCATCACTCCATAAAACTCATGTACGCACTGTTGCAACCATCAATATGTAACAGATATTGAGGTTCTCATAACTAGCAAAATCTAGGCTCCAATCAACTAGTGATAATTGAAATATATTTAAAGGGAAAACAGAGATAACATTAGATACAATATTTACAGTGTGTTTTCTCTATATATGATATCCTTCAAGTCCTGCATGATGAGCATAATCAGCACAGAAGCCATTTAATATTATATTGTCAAAGGATAAAACTTAGGACATATTGCGGACCCGGATTTCCTACAGCCCATGGATTCCCCACATTCACACAGTCGGGTCCTCGGTGATCATTTGATTGAGATTGCACGATCTACATTCAAGTTTGATATTTTAAATTATAAAATTAAAATCTACATTTTTTTTTGCTGTCTGATCTCGATCGAACAACCTCTAATGCGCCGACTGTAAGAATGCGGGATTTTCTGACCGCAAGGAATCCAAATTCTCTTTTAGCCAATTTTAATGAGAAACATGAGCAATTGGACCTAAACAATTTGAGCTAAATTTTATCTACTGTCACATAGCAAAAATGAACACAGGTCGAAAAGCTTACGAGTATACATTAAGAACCGGGTAGTCTTTGTGTCACTTTCAGCCTGAAGTGTCGATACAAAGTGAGCCATAAAGAGTGTTAATGGGGGAAGGACAGGAAAAACGCCACAGCGATACACACAACATAAGCTATAATCTGCATTTGAATCAGACCTGTAGATGTCGAACTGCCAGATTGTTGTTTTGATAAGTACATCATAGTTTTGTTCACAAGAGGAAGTTGTGCCCCATCTTTCCGAGCTCCCAACAGTTTTTGGCTGCTCAAGGCCACACAAACATGCATATGTTAATGTTATAACTAACTAAAAAGGAATGCAAAGTAAGTCTTCACCTAATAAAGATGTTAATGTTCCCAAAATAGTATGTTAGGTGATTTGTGTGAGGGATGTCGGCCATTACAACAAAAAACACCAAGGAAAATCCAAACATCACAATCAAAAGCAAGTTTGGAAACTTGGTGGAAAAAAGCTCACATATAAGAGAAGTTTTAAGAATATATGCATATTTTTAAAGCATATACTCTCTCCATCCGATTAGGAGTGTTATATTAATTAAAAAAATTGTTATGAACATGTGATTTTCAGTTTTCAATGATTATTAGTATTATTTATAAGAGTAAATAGTCTTTTTGGTCCCTACATGTGTGAGGCGGTGTCACTTTAATCTTTAAATGTACCGAAACTTAAAAAACATTAATGAATATGTCTTTTGATAGTAATTTTAAGGACCAAACTAACAAGTCACATTTGAGGAATAAAGTGATTAGTAAAAGACACATTTGAAGATGTTTTTGTAATTTAGATACATTAATGGACAATAGGTACGCCACCTAACATATTCAAGGACACAAATGGTTGTTTATTCTATTTTTCAACCGTATACTACTTAATATCATGTGCATCATTCCTAAATTATTATGATCCACTTTACATATTTATTATAATGTTAAAGACATCAATACTTGAGAACGAGAGTCATAAGGTGGTTTTGGGAGTTGAAGTGACAAGGAGATCACAAGTTCAACTCTTCCCTTTAACAAAATAAACTACTAATTACTAACATTGGCTATTAAAAAAAACATCAATACTTAATAAACTCATATGATATAAGCTCGTGTAATTTGGACATGTGAGGCTGTGGCCGGGGATGCCATTGCTTGGAAACCAAATAATCATAATCAATATTGCTACCTGCACCGTTTTAGTCATTTTGGAGTATAGTTTTACTCATAACCATTTTTTATGATTTCATTCATTTAATATTGATACTTGTACTGTTTTATAAAAGATCTTTTCACTCATATTACCATTTTGATAATAATGAAATGAAATTATCCATGGCAAGAAAGGAAAAAATATCAAAATTAAATTAAAAATAATAATTCAAAGTGTCACGTCTGTGCCTTACTTAACCCCACTCCAAAAAGACAACAGGATTTGCCCCATCATCCACTTGGCTAGAACTTCCATACCAATCATGTACTCTAATTAAAAGACGGATTTGCCCTTGTTTGAACAAGGGACCATGCATATCAAAAGCTAAAAAGACTTAAGAGTTTTGATTTTCGAAGTTTATAATGAAGGAGTAAGTAGTAATTATCGTACCTTGTGTAAGGTAAGGGACAAAACATGATCAAATAGTTAGCAGAGGCACATGTGTAGGTGCTGGTCTTGTCATCATAAGCGTAGCTATATGCGCGTGGGCAAGCATGCTTAAAAAACTGCGAATAAACAGATGGAGCACACGTGTCAGGCGTAGAGTACGCCTCACTGCAACAATAACGAGGATCCCCAAAAGCCTCACACGCGCTTCTGCACGCAACGCTGCCACCATTCCTATTACCACGCGCCACCTTAAGATCCGCCGGACAACCGCCGTTAAGATCGACAAGACATCCGGTGGCGCTGCACCCACCTCTCGTCCCTCCTTTAGCCACGATCAACATCGGAAGATTATAACCATCGACCAAACTCACGTCGTAGAAGTCCAAACCATCGGCTCCGTTCAGAGTGAACTCCGCCAATGTGGCCGGAGGTTTAGCTCCACCGACGCACTCTACTTTGCCGGAACCACAATCAGCGGTTACGCATGAGAATTTCCCGTCGGAGTCTTGACCGCATAGTGTCCGCGCCCATATCCTACCCGACCAATATTTGGGGATGTTTATAGTCCTTGATTTTCCGCTCTTGAGGGCGAATCCGGTTGTGGGTAACGCCGGTGAGGTGGCGCCGGAGAGTAATCCCGGCCATATCGTGTAACGGCACTTGTTGACAATCTTGAACGATGCTGAGTGTACATCTGAAAAGAGTTGAATAAAATTAAGGGCTAAAGTGCAAGCAAAGTTTATAACTAAAAAAAGAATGAAAATTGAGAGTTTGTTTGGTTTACCTGAGAGGAAAGAAAATGCAAGGAAACTGAGAATAATGAGAAAGAGAAGAACCCGACCCATGTGGAGAAGGAGGGATTAACTAAAGAACAAAACTTTGAAGAAAGATTGAGTCAGAAAACACCAAATAACTTGGCAAGTGGTGTGTGTTTGTGTGAGCTTCTTCTTCTTTTGCTTTTCTTTTCTTTTCCAGACACTTCTTTTTTGTTTCCTTTCTTTCTTTCTGTCTGTTCTCAACACAGCTGACTCACTTCTTCACTGTTTCGCTTGCTGCTCAAATAATCTACTTTACTAAAAAAAATTGGGATGTTTTATTAATATATTTCCTTTTTAAAAAAAGTTAACTAAAATAGTCTATTTTAAAGAAAAAAATATACAAAAATGCTCAATTTTTTTTTTTTTTTTTACCAATGCGGGATGGTAT
>JBBPBR010000003.1:18701534-18715224 GCA_037974775.1 Cicer pinnatifidum | reverse complement strand
TAATAATAATAATAATAATAATAATAATAATAATAATAATAATAATAATAATAATAATAATAATAATAATAATAATAATAATAATAATAATAAGAGTGAAGTGTTTGAGAAAAAATATGACACAATTGTTATCATTATTATTTTATTTACTTATTAGCTTTTAAGAGTGAATTATTAAAATAATATAATAAGTGTCCATAGTACTTTGGTTTGAAAAAATAAGAGTGAATTGTTAAAATAATATAATAAGTGTGCATAGTATTTTGGTCGGGACTATGCAAGAGGTTCTCCTAGTTATATGATAGAGTTGTTCACTAATTTAGAGTGTGATAAGAGATTATGCAAGAGATACAACTATATTGGTTGTGCTATATGATAACTTAAGAGATTGAACTATTAATGACACTATGAAGTTGAAAGGATATATGACCATATTCAATGTATATAACCCATATTAAGTTGTGTTATTAATTTATTAATATGTATTATTAATTTATTAAATTATTTTTTATTTTTGGTGCAATGTTGGATTTACTAAAACTTTCTTAACATTTGTAAGTGGGGGTGACAATGGAAAGGTTATTGAACATACTCCAAGAACCCCTAAATGGACTACAAGACCATATTAGTTTTCGTTCATTCAAATACAATTTTTTTAGAGGAAAATATATGTATACATTATATTATCAATATTACCTTATCAGTCGTGAATTTATTAGTAGAATCCACAGTTGGTGTAGCAGGAACTTCACCATCAACTCCACTCATACTTTATTTAATTTGAAAAATTATATGTTAAAAAAAAAAAACTAAATTTAATTAATATTTATATTATAAATACAATATTTTTTAAAAAATAATATAATTATTTTGAAAAAAACATACATTTCAAAAATTTTATAATCAACCAAAATTTCAAAAGTTTAAAATTTTCCTAAATAGCAAAGTTTCCAATATTGAATAAAAGAGTGGGTGTAACAAAATTTAAACTTTATATATAATAAAAATAAAAATATTTTTCTTATCCAGTGAGTTTGATTTGGAAAAACCTTGAACCTTGAATTCTAATTTGGGCCAAATACGTTTTACATATTGGGCCTGAGTTATGTAACAATCCCAGTGCAATGCAAAAAGAAAAAGAAAAGAAGTAGTAAATGGACAAAGAGCACCACTTCGGGTTTAATAGAGGGTGAAATGAGAGAGCAAACGCAGATGACTAGAAAAGTTGGTATTCCATTTTTTCCTTTTCGCAATAAGTTGATATTTTTATGATAATTGTTGACGACATGAATCTATTAAAAAAAGAAAAAAATTAATAAAAGAGGCTATGATTTCAATCGAATAAAAACAAAGTTTTTACATTACAAGAAAAATAAATGATAAATACTTTATAAAAAAAATGATAAATATACTAAAGACTACCACGATAAAATTACCCTTAAAAAGGTTAAAGCAAAATTATATAACAAATAATTTAATAGCATATTGACCAACAATCACCTCAAAATTATGATGTATTAATAGATATAATTGAAATTATGTCTACAAAGCAATAAAAAACTTTTGATGGAATGTGTTTTTGTGAACAAATCAATAAACCATATAGATGTAGAAATAAAGAGTAAAGTGATGGCATTAAGTTGAAGGTGATCCATATAAGATATTAAATCTCCATATGATTGGTTTATTCATGAAAGATCGAGTTATGAACAATTCAAATGATGCTTTGTTATCACAATACATAGGAGCGAGTTAAAGAGAAGGACACTCGTATCAACAAAAAGCCAATGTAACCAAACTATCTTAGAAGTGGTGATTGATATAACATGATACTCTACTTCAGTAGAAGAAATGAGACGATGTCTTTCTTCTTGATCTTCCAAGAGATGAGAGAATATAATTGAAAAATTCAAAATCATGTAGTAGACTTGCGATTTATGGGGTTACCACCCCAATCACGATTAGAGTAAGTGCACAATTCTAAAGAGACGATGGATAAAAAATAAGACTTTGAAAATGAGTGCCTCAAAAGTACTAAAGAATTAAAAGAACAATTGTACAATGTATTGTGATGGTAGAAACAACAAACTGACTAACAATATGAACTACATAGACAATTTAAGTCTAGTAATTGTAAGATACACCAAACTGCCAATCATTGCTTGATACAAAGTGAGATCCAGTACAAGAACACCATCACATGGAGTATACTTCACATCAGGTTGATCTGCTGCTCGAGTATCAAAAAGACGAGCTTGTTGAAGGATGCTAGTGATGTATTTAGACTGAGACATAATATAACCTATATGAGAGTACGCAACTTCAATCCCAAAAAGTAGTGAAGGGTGCCTAAATTCTTCATTTCAAATTATTTAACTAACTGTTATTTCAACTAAACAATTCCATCAACTTCAACACCTATGATTATCATATAATCAACATATAGGGATAGTTGAATACGACCATGGTAAGTGGTCTTAAGAACTAAATCAAAATCAAGATCGCTAGAGCAGAAACTAAAAGATTCAATCACAGTGGAGACCTCCTCAAACCAAACTCGTGAAACTTGTTTAAGACCATATGGTATCTTCTTCAACTTACACATTTTCACATGATTATGAGAAATTTTTGGTGAGGTTCTATATAAACTTTCTTTCGCATATTACCATTTAGAAATGCATTTCTAACATGAATTTGATAAATATATCATTAGCAAATAAATGCAACAATAATAAGAGTTTGAATAGTGGGCATTTTGATCAAATGAGCAAATGTTTTTTCATAATTCATACCATATTGTTGAGAGAACTCATCAGCCACAAGACAAACTTTATAACATTCAACTAGCTCATCAGACTTTGTTTTGATCTTGTATGTATCGAACATGTCCCAATAACATGTTTTTCCAATGGAAAAGGTGTGAAGTCTCAAGTGTTTGTATTGTGAAAAACATAAAGTTCCTTTGTCATATGTTGATGTCAAAGAGGATCAAGAATAATTTGTTTGAAGGAAAAAGATTCAAATAAAAGTTAGAAAAGAAGCAAAATAGGTAAAGTAAACAAAATTCGGCAATTGAGTGGACTTATAAAAGATAACAAGTAAGAGAAGACAAATGATTATAAATCAAATGAGGTTTTTGGAGAGTCGTGGAGACATGAGGGACAAGAATGTATCGGGAGGACCATTAATATTCATCCTTCATTTCTAAAAATTTCATTCACTTCAAATATCATCATCAAAGACAGAATTATCAATATTGATTAGCTTAGAACTATTAAATGAGTTTGAATCTCACTACTAAAAATTAACTCAAATAATAAGAGGCCTAACCACATAATACATCCAACTGTATGAGAACCTCGTTAATGTAAGGCTTTGGTATTACTTAATTATTCACCCTTAAACTTAGTGTGCATCCTTGGTCCAACTCTGACATTGTCTTCCATAACCTGAGTGTAATAGCATGTTAACAATATAAATATACGGAGATGAAACAAAAAATAGTCTAAGGTTCCAATAGCAAAGTCATAACATTACAAGAGACACAAATTATACTCCTTATGGTTCAAAATGAGTGTGATTTCAGATTTTTCACATATTAAAAAAATGCAATTATTAAAAATAAGATAATAATTATTTTATCAAATTATCTTTATTAACTATTGGTTGATTTTCCATGATTATAAATGTAAAGTAGAATTATTTTTTTGAAAGTAGTGTACATAATAATATTTGAAATATATATATATATATATATATATATATAATTGGAAAAACAAAATTTAAAGTTAACTTAAAAATAAAAAATGACATTTATTTTGGATTTTTTTTTGAATAACTCCATTTTCAAAATAATTTATCCAAATACTCCCTTTTGAAAATTATTACCAAAATATCATTTTTTTTTAAGTTACAAGTCGTAATTTAGAAAGGCGACTTCCTTGAGGAAATTCGTATTTCAAATGGCAACTTCCTAAACTAATTTTTTTTTTTTAAATTTCATTTTTTTTTAAATTAACAAATATATATATATATATATATATATAATTCATAAAAATACATAAATACAAATTTTAAATTACATAGATTGACTAGAGTTACCTGGAATACGTAATATTTGGATAATGTTTTTAAGTTTGGTCAGTTAATCGACATAGTGGAAATGGTATAAAATTTGACGATACACCTCGTTATTATATCGTTGGATATCGATAAAAAATTGATTACATGACCGTTAACGATGTAACATATTAAAACATTACTTTATTTCTATTATTTTATTTCTTTTTATGCATATATTACTAACAAATTTGTTATATATCAGTTTCTCTAGAGGCCTTACCTACGTCTAACATACGATAATCCATAAGACAATTGACTATGAAATGCATCTACATATTTGATTTGTTTCTACATAATAGAAATACATCAAACCGATAGAGTGAAACTACAATTTGGACTACCTCAAGAAATTCCACATCCCCTGAGGAACATGAAAAAGTATCATAAGATAGATTTGCATAAACAAGTTGACTATAGTTGGGCATTATTCTACGAAAATGAGAACAAAAAGTGTAATGAATGAGAGAATCATATTCATGATGGTCAACCTCTAAATGTTGAATTTAAACCAAGTTATGAATACATGGTTTGGTTTTACAAAAATTTTAAAAGATTTATTTTTGTAGAAAATCAATTGGTTGATCCTCGTGTCAATCCACCTCAATCTAGCCAACATTTTTTTTTCCAGGAATCAATGTCCAACACAACACAAAAAAAAAATAAAAATTATATACCAACACTTCCTGACACTCAACTGCTTCCTCATACTTTTACCCACACACCACATCAATCTTACAAGTTCACGCCAGGGGAACAATTTAATTTTGACAGCCAACAACCACATCAAGAAGACAATCGTCGACTATCCTTTGCATCAAGCGAAGATGAATTGTTGTATAATACGTTCAACACTCGTTATAATACACCTGAGTCCACTACCCAATTACTGAATAATAATATGTGTCAACAAAGCTTTCAAATTCCAAACTTTGGGAATGCATATACTCCGTTGAATCAAATATCTAACTAAACTCATGGTGGAAGTAGTTCTTCTGCATCACTTCCTCCTAGACATCCTCAACAACAAGAAGACGAAGATCAAAAAGAAGAAGAAGAAGAAGCTTGCGATGTACCAATGCATCGTCAAAATCCCATACGTGTGAGAAAACCTCGACAATTCGACATCAATTTTATCGTAATTTTTGTAAAATTTGTGATGCTTTTTATGAATTAATTATGTAATTTAAAATTTTATCGTAGTTTAAAATTTGTATTTATGTATTTTTATGAATTTTATTAATTGTATATATATATATATATTGTTAATTTGAAAAAAAATTGAATTTTTTTTAGAAAATTGTCTCAGGAAGTCGCCATTTGAAACGCGAACTTCCTTAAGAAAATCGCATTTCTAAATGGCGACTTGTAACTTAAAAAAAAAAAAAAAGATATTTTGGTTAATAGTTTTTAAAAGAGAGTAGTTGAGTAAATTATTTTGAAAATAGAGTTATTAAAAAAAAATCCTTCATTTTGAAATAAATTTATTTTGCTAAAGTGACTCTCGTTTTAAAATAATAATTTTATTTTTTTTTGTCTATAGATAAAATAATATAATTATCACAAAAAACTCACACAATTAAAAAATCTCGAGACATATTATTCAACTTAAAAATATTAATATTTATCGTTAAATTAAAATTTAAAGATAAACGGAGTGAGTATATATAGGTTAAAATGAAAAAACTACACCTAATAATAAGGATATACCAATTATTACTATATAACCGAAAATAAAAATGAAGTATAGAAGCACGCCTGAAGCAAACATATGTATTTATGGGAATCAGTTAGGGACCACTTCTTTTATGAACTCAAAACTGTTGTCCAAACAGCGTTACACTTTTAATATGATCTGAACTCTGAAAATCTTTTATGTTTATGTCGGTCATTCAATATGCTTTTTTATTAATATGAATACTATTTTCCTTCCTCCATAAACAGCACAACTTCAATTATGAAATAATATCAAAGGACTTAGCCTGAGGCTGTACATTCAATTAAATTGCAAAATCTATTATCAATTATCAATGACAAAGTAGCTGGCAAATATAGCAGAATATTTATTCGATCTTCAATTGCAAAAGAAGCCACTAAAGTGAAGCAAAAGTTCTTGTTTCATGATAGGATTCTATTGGAAACAGGGGAGGTCCCAGCATGGAGGCAATAAAGATGACATGACATGATAGTGTTTGTGGATTATTAATAACTTGGTACAATTATAATGCATATGTAAACATAGACATGCATATATGAATTATCTATGTTAATAAGGTTGACCACAATTGTATGAAGTAGAAGTAGTCAAACATTAATGGTGTGTATTGATGTTAATACTATTACTAAGGACCCATATGTTATGAAATTGAATCATAAAGTCAATGCATATTTGCTATCCCATGCCATAGCATGCCTTACCAAAAGCTAAAAGTGCTAGTGTCAATATTTGATGATCAATACAGAGAGAGGGAGACCCACAAAAATTAGCATAGCGAAAAAGGAGAATATATGGATGGCAATTTTAATCATTGTATAGTGCATAATCATGTGTTAAAGATAAAGTAAGAAATCCTAGCCAATTTTTTCCCTTCTAATCTCTAAGCATAAGTTAAATTAATTGGCCTATAAAAAGCATAAGATAAATTAAATATAGTTTCAAAATTAGTAGCATTTCTTGGTGCTTGCTTGAACTACATGCTTAAAATTAAGAGTGGATTTGAGAGATGATTATGTTATGATCATGTTCTATAACTTACTCCATTTAACCAAAAACTTGAGTTAGTTTTTTCCGCCCTTTAACCAAATTGAGCAAGAACTTTGAAAAAATCATTGCTCTTTATAGGGTTGACTTCTAAAAATGTCTATAAGTTTCATAACTTTATGAGGCATACTAAATATCGTTAGTTGTTTGTTATTCCGACAAATACAAAGCATGGAGTTTTAACTAGAAAATCTTGTTTCTGTTTCAAGATGTATGTATAATTGAAATTGAACATTGCAACTTTTTCATCCTTGGTCCCCTATATTAATTTGGGAATGTAATTAAGCCTATGTTTGGTTCCAAGTTCCAAGCGCTATAATTGATTACGGAGGTGTAAAATTGATTTTGACATGATTGTTTATCATCAAGTAGAATTAATTTTACTTCAAATTGGTTATAAGTTAGGATTTATAGCTTTTATGTCTAAACATAATTTATACACTGAAATTTATATTTCAACTCACTTTTATGTAAATATTTTCAAAAAAACTTTATATTCAACTCACTTTTAAGTAAAATCAATTTTACAAAATCATTTCATTCAAAATCAATTATTGTCACCGTTGAAACAATTGTGCAATAATAAAAAATAATTTTGTAAGCAGTGGTAAACCTTGCAGGGAGTCCAAAGGGGGTATAGTATCTCCTAAATTAAAGATTTTTTAATTTTATTTATATACTAGTAGTAGTATATTATTAAAATAATTTTAAAGGGTTAAAGTGTTACATCAGTGGTAAGAGTTTAGTGTATTAACTTTAAGGTATTAAGCTTAAATTCTACAAAGATATTTGAAAATTGATCATTAATGTCACTTTAATTAATAAAAAATTTCTCCTTCTCCGGTCATTTAAAAAAAATATTGGAACATTTTATTTCACGCTATCAAATCCCTCTCTTTCTCTTGTGGCTTTATGTGACAGTCTTAATAAAATTGTATATGGCATTTATGAATTTTAGTTATCATCTTTTAGTTAGTATGTATATCTATTTTATAACTAGTAGCAAGCCGTGCCTTAATTTTTTTTAACTAATCCAATCTTGTTCAAAACTCTACTACACCATGACCTCTTTTCATTTGCTATTTTTGTAAATAGATTCCACCAATCATTTTTTCTTTTGTTTTTTAATTACCTTGACATATATTTCCAAAAATAACTTAAAAAAACAAATCACTACTAGAATTTGACACCACAGTGTGTCATATATGACGCATGAAGCTAAAGCGTAAATATGAAGCAAAATGTTCACAACAAAATACTACAAAACTGTAATTGGAAATGGGATATAGTAAAGAGTCATTATTGAAATAGAAAATGGCATTTCTCCAACCATCATTTTGCTTCAAAATTGTTTGAAAACGTGCACAAACACACTGAAATTTCTAATTATGTAGATACCCACGTTAACCACCAATTCATCTGACAATTGTGGTCGGTATTAATCTTATTTGATCCAACATTGGAAACATAACAAGGAAATTCCCCTGCTTCAGCATACTAATACACCATCAAGAGCTTATATACTATTGAATGAAGAACACAAATCATGGTGATTATGCTAAGACTATATATTTGAACAAGCTAGGATGTACTATGCAAAAAATAGATGTGGTCAAGGAGACACAAGTCGCAGAGAATGTTTCTGGTCCCATAAACTTGAAACTGTGACAACACAAAGATGTGGAATGTGGGCTTTCAACATTTTCATGAACAATGTTTTATTACTGCCTCATAAAAACAATATACTTGCTGGATCTCTAAGTGTATGTTTGAACTATTTTTGGAGATGTCACAATTTATTTTAGAGGTAGAAAATTTGATTGTAACATATTTGGTTTTTATTTTTTTTTTAATATAATTGATTTTGTTTTCAGAATTAATTAATTATAATGTAGTTATAATTTATAGTTTTTGTCTTTAGCATTAGTTTTTAGGGATATTCGTAGTTCGAATATGAGGCGTCGCAATTATGTGTTAATTTTTTATAATAATTACACAATTTTATGTATAAATAAAAAAATATAAATTAATATTATTTTACTCAAATTTTACATGAATGTATTAAATATAAATTATTTTAATTAATTTTACTTTTACCATCGTTTTTACAAATTCAATTATTTTTAATTTTTATCGTGGCAAAACTAAAAACACACTAAGACATGGTTCTGTTTTTTCTTTTTAATTCTTGAATATACGTATAATAAGCACCACCACACTAGGTAAATGATTTCGTTATCTTAATTCATAAAAAAGACAAACTCATCATATGGTTTATCATCATGAGGGGAATGAGAATAATCAGTTGGCAATATTCAAATTTTAAAGGAAGACAAATATGAAGGCTAGTAAAACTTTGGACCACTGTCAGAATAATTCATGACATTGGAAACGAGAGGTGAAAAAAAATGAATCACTTTACCCACCGATGAAATGTCATGTATTTCTATCTATGTAACTTTTATGGGTCCAAATTTGCTCAATAAATATATGACACATCTGAAAAAGAGTTGGCTACATTTGTTTGTTTTATTTGAGGTAGTAAAAAAAAAACAAGTGATACCTTACAAATGAATAAGATTGCGGTAGCAGTTAAATTTGGAGGAGGAAAAAACAAAGGGAATCTAAAGGAAATATATATAAAATAATTTTCAAAGAGACACTAGAGAATATTAGGGTACGAAAGAAAATCATGATAAATATTAACAATTAATAGGTGCAGCTGGGAAGGGGCACATGATCTTACATTTGTAGCAATTTATTTATGATTATATTACTATGACATTAGATTATTGGAAATATAATAGGGAAATGCAAGTAAAAAAATAGCATGTAATAGAATAAGGAGTTTTAATTGGGGTATGAGCATGAAGGGGATTATCGAGTCTAGAAAGAGTTGGCCATGTGATAAAAGCAACTTTGTTGGACTTGCAAAGCGACCACGCCCGTTTGGCTGCAATCATGTGGTCTACTATGTTATTATTTCCTACACTTATTCATTCCTTTTATCCTCTTCTATGTTTACCTTGTTCTCATCAAAATACTTACTACTTTGATGTGCCGTGTTATCCCTTCTGTTTTCCCTATTCCAATAATTTAAGGGTAAATAATGCGCCATTAGAATTCATATTAAGACAAACTTGTGCAAATGTTAAACTATCAACTAAACTAATTGTTACCACCCTATGTCCTCAACACACATTTTTTAGATATTGTTTCTCGGTTTATTTCTAATGAATTAAGAATTGTGAGTGTTTATAAATCACCATCCTTGGTTTAACTTTGAGAAATGTAAAATTATTCAAATTGAAGTGTGAAACAGTTGAGTATTGTGATGAGCATTGAACATTGGTGCAAGTGAAGGCAACTTGATTAATAACTATGTAGTGTGAATTGATGTATCTGATCCTATTTCTACAAAGAATATTGCAAATTGATAAATGAAATTAGCATGAGGTTCCTAAATAGAGATTATTTATTCAAGAAGGTATGGATGTGTCAAAGTAAGTAGAAGAGTTGAGAGTTGCATATCATTTTACTCGATTGATTGATGCATGTTTTAACTTAATCAAATATGGGTTGGGATAAGTATATAATTTTATGATTCTATACAACCCTTCATACATGAGGCATATAATAATAATAATAATAAAATAATATTAATAATAATAATAATAATAATAATAATAATAATAATAAAAGGCCTTCTTATTTTTTTTTAAAAGTCTTTTACAGCGCTTTTCCAAAAAGCGCTTTAATATGTCATTTCCAAAAAGCCTTTTACAGCACTTTTTTTACAGCGCTTGTGAAAAAAGCGCTGTAAAAGGCCTTCTTATTTTTTTTTAAAAGTCTTTTACAACGCTTTTCCAAAAAGCGCTCTAATAGGTCATTTTCAAAAAGCCTTTTACAGCGCTTTTTTTACAGCGCTTGTGAAAAAAACGCTGTAAAAGGCCTTCTTATTTTTTTTAAAAGCCTTTTACAGCGCTTTTTCAAAAAGCGCTCTAATAGGTCCTTTACAAAAAGCCTTTTACAGCGTTTTTTTATAGCGCTTGTGAAAAAAGCGCTGTTGTATTCTCCGTTATTTTTAAAATATCATACAACGGCGCTTTATTTAATAAGCGCTATAAAAGACGCGCTGTAAAATGTCATTTTTGGCGTAGTGAATAATGGACCAGTTTAATTTTTAGGTTAGATAAAATTGTTATAAGCATATAATTTATTATGACAAGTTGAGATATGATCGTGTATAATTCTGTCTTTATAATTTGTTCTAACTCTAAATTTGAATTTCAATGTTTTTCTTAAAATTAATTTTGACCATCAATTCAAACATGCACAAATAATCTCTTTGGTTTAGAATTCTCACATCTAAATGTGGTGTGGTAGTGACCTTTTAAAAGTACAAATGTTATATTTTTAACATTTACACATCATATAGATTTTCAGTGTAAAAAAAATGTGTATTAAGTGTGTGGTTGACAATAATAAATTTAAATATTAAAATTATATTTAAATTAAAAAACTATAATAAATAATTCTAAATTATAATCAATTATAAAGATAAAACAAATTAGATCCTAGAACGAGGTCAATTTTATTTTCCAAAATTGATTAATTGAAAATTAGTTTTTATCCGGAAGAAACAAACCCAAATTTGCATTGAGGTAAAGTACAAAAATTGTAATTACAAAAAGGGAGTGGGAAAGCTGTTTGTTTTGAATAAAATTTGTTAAAAAAGTGAATTTACTCGCTTCCCAAAAGCGCTCTCTAAAATACCTTTCATACACAGTCACTACCAACCTTCGAGAATCCCTTTTGTGTTGTGTCTAGTCTAGTATATATATACCACCACTCCAATACTCCTTTTTTCCATCTTCGCTTCCATTCTCAAACCTCTCTTCCATCTATATTATTATTTACAGCGTTAAATCCAAGTTAAGAACACCTTAGACAAAGTTGAAGTGACATATATCTACAAGAGAAAGAAAATGGCATCAGATAAAGTGGTGGAAACAGTAATAGTTGGAAACTATGTAGAAATGGAAAGTGAAGGAAAGCCAAACAACATAAAGTCCAAATTATCAAACTTCTTATGGCATGGTGGTTCTGCTTATGATGCTTGGTTTAGCTGTGCTTCTAACCAGGTAATAATAATTGGTTTTAATTTCTAAGTCCATACAATGTTTTTTTTTTTTTTTTTATATGGTTTTTCTGATATGACAGGTGGCTCAAGTTCTGCTTACGTTGCCATACTCATTTTCCCAGCTGGGAATGCTTTCCGGCATACTTTTTCAACTCTTTTATGGTATACTAGGTAGCTGGACTGCTTACCTCATTAGCATTCTCTATGTTGAATACAGAACAAGAAAAGAGAGGGAAAAAGTTAATTTCAGAACAAACCATGTTATTCAGGTACTATTTCTTTTTAATTACTTAATCTTCGTTCATACTATCATTACCATCTCTTTAAATTAATCAATTCTAATTATATATATGCAGTGGTTTGAGGTTCTTGATGGACTTCTTGGAAAGCACTGGAGAAACGTTGGTTTGGGCTTTAATTGCACATTTCTTTTGTTTGGATCTGTTATCCAACTTATAGCTTGTGCAAGGTACTTAGCTAGCTAGTTAGCTAGTAGATAAAAAAAACAAATTTCTTTATCTAAATTAAAATAAGGAAGCAAGATCACATGCATCTCTGAAAATAAATAAATAATGTATTGTTTGAATTGATTAATGTTTGTTATGCAGCAACATATATTACATAAATGATAATCTGGACAAGAGGACTTGGACTTATATCTTCGGAGCTTGCTGTGCCACTACTGTATTTATTCCTTCATTTCACAATTACAGAATCTGGTCCTTTTTGGGTCTTGTCATGACCACTTACACTGCTTGGTATCTTACAGTTGCCGCTATCCTTCACGGACAGGTAATTAATTAATACTAATCTCATTAATTATTAATTATATATATGATGAAATGATTTTCATTTATATATGTTTGTGATGTGTATATTGTTTAGGTGGAAGGAGTGAAGCATTCGGGTCCGAACAAAATGGTTTTATATTTTACCGGGGCCACAAACATTCTCTACACATTCGGGGGACATGCCGTTACTGTGTAAGACAATTTCAGATATATATTACTCGTGTCCTTTACGTTTTCACACATACCATACCCCCCATGTGTTTTTCACTCAACATCCCCCCAATGCTCTTGTTCTTGCCTTTGGACGTTTCTTTATTCACTATGGTTGCTACTGTTTTTTAATCTTTAATAATTAATATAAACAAGTACTACATTTTTTCTTTTTATCAAACTATTTTAATATTATTTATCTAATCGAATAATTGATTTTTTTTTAAATAAATATACACCTCTATTTATTTATTATATAAAGTTGATACCTATTTTTAGTGCAGTTACTATTTCTTTCAATTTTACTCATGTAAATTAGTTTATTTATAATTGAATAAACAATTTATTTTTAAATAATCACAAATTTATAATTTCTACTTTTATAAAAAAAAAGTTAGTGTATGTACGACCTTCACAATAGTTACTAGAGAATACAATACCAAATAGGAAAAGCTAAATAGCCAATGCAACAACAGGTTGGGGCTTAAAGTCATTTTGATAGTGACCCAACCTTAACTTCTCTAGACATAGTCTGAACATGGATCTAATCACCCGTACTTCGTGCACTTCGTTTTTTTTCCCAATTTTTTTTTTATTTTTGGTTATTTTTTTTTTTTTTCCACTAATGTTGTTTCTTACGAATTGAATTTTAACGAAACCGAAGAA
>JBBPBR010000003.1:18639923-18652887 GCA_037974775.1 Cicer pinnatifidum | reverse complement strand
ATGAATTACTATGATAGGTTGAATCGTTTTGTCCTCTACCCTTAGTGATTTATTTATTTAATCGTTATCTCATTAAGTAGATCCTAACTACGAAATCCTAATCCTAAAATGTTATACTCATCTAAATCTTAAAGATATGTCTTTCATATTATAACTTGTATTAAACAATTTTTTCATTGTAAGTGTATTCTATAGGTGAATTAAACGTAGGTGTAAATTAAATATATTTATGTAAACTCATGTAACTTGGATGTAAATAAACTCATTTTATTTATATCGTTATTACGCCAAAAATAGGTAAACATAAAAAGGTGATTAGAAGTATTGTTGTTTAATTTAATCTGTACTTTGAAATTGATGGAATACAAGAAAAAAAGCTAAATTAATAAAAGGATATTTGTCTTGCTAATCAAGTCAAATAAAGTAAAAACAAGTTATGTCTTAAAAAAAAATAGCATAAATAAAATATAATGACAATTAACCAAATTCCAAACTAGGATCTGAAATTGTGTGATCTCACGATCACATCAAATCAATCACGTGATATTGATCGTTCATTAAAATTGGAAGACTGATATTTTAAGATTAATATTATTGTTTAAAAAATCAATAAATCGTCATATTTAATTCGATCACACAAAATATATATTGTGATCCGCTAAACTAATAGATCAAAAGGCAGAAGCACACAAACCCGACAGAACACTATATATACATGTTATGTCATTCTAAATTTGTGACAATTAGTAAGAATTATTTGATTTGTGTTTTTAAAATAAATACAAAATCATTTATGTATATGAGATACGACCTTCGTAAAATATTTTGTCGTACCACGAGTTTGTAATTTCATTAACAAGATTTTAACTATCTATGTAATGTTGATTAACTTTTCTTTTAAATTTAACTTAATATTTGTTTTTATTGCATGATAATTTAATTACGTATGCTTTAACGTCATGGTATTATGTTTTGATTATATCTATTATAAATAATTAACAATATAATATTATAATTTAATTTAATTTAATATTTATACAAAAAATAAATTTATATAATTTTCAGATTTAATTAATTATTTAAAATAATATATCATAATTATTCATACAATATTTAACATTTAAATTAATGTAGATGTACAAAAATTTTACCAGTTGACTTTTCAAAGAAATTTGGTCCTATTTATTAAAAGAAAAAAAATCTAGCCAGCACATAAGCCTATGTTGATCGAGCACCTATTTCCACCCTTAATAAAACGATTTTTTTTTTTTAATTATACCACTAAAAAAATTAAATACTATGCTATATATCACTCTTTTTGAATATAGTGTGTTTAGAATAACTAATAAAATTTAAATTAATTATTTACTTAAAATAGTAATAATTGAATAATAAATAATATATTTATTATTATGAAAGATATTTTAAAAAATAATTATTAAATATTTATATTTATGTCTACTAAATAGCACATTACTAATAAAATCAAATACATATATTTAATATTAAAAAGAAACTATACATGAGAAAACGTTTCCCCCCGCACCAATTTCCCTTCACTATTAAAAAAAAGTTATTTATCATTGAGAAGTGGATTTTATGAGTACCAATTTCTCACCTTTCAATTTTTTTTTTTTAAAACATCGTAAAATGATATATAATTTAAAAGGAGTAGTAATATAGTAGTTAATTTTCCTTTTAGTGGTATAATAAAAAAAAACCTCATAAAACCAACTCAAGGGTCCCACTCACCAACCCACTAATCCTTTCTCTTTTCTTTACCCCCTTTCCATTTCCATCCCAGAAACAACACACGCTCAGAGGTTCCCCCAAATTTCTGTACCCAACACCAAATCATACTTCCAAACTCCCAACGGCTAAATCTTAACACCCAACAAATCAAACCCACGGCTACGGTTATTGAAGATGACAACAACAACGATCTTCAAGAAGGTGAGATCCTCCACGAACACGATTCTTCTGCCAAATCAAAACAACCTGTTTGGGGTACTTCTTTCGCCACTGTTGAAGTGTTTTGGAGGTAAAGTTTCAATCTTTTTATTTTAAGGTTCCATTTAAAAAAACGATTTTTTTTTATAAGGATTAATTAAAAGAGACCTTTTTATTTATTTATTTATTTATTTATTTATTTATTTATTTATTTATTTATTTATGTTAATTTGTATATATGATTCCAGAATTTGCCAATGGTGAAAGACAAGGAACAAGAAAAGAAGGACAGGAAGAAGAGTGGGTGCCCTGAGATAAAAAGGCTACAAGTTCGGTCATGTAAATTATGAAAATTCTCATTTCAATATTGGTTTTCCTGTATTTACCATTCATGGAAATCATGACGATCCGGCTGTCGTGGTATGAGTCATGTGCACCTTTGATGTTAGTTGTATCTATAGTTTGTTTGAGTTCTTGTTTTTTTTTTTTTCTTCCTGTATGGTTGTCATGTTTGCTGCTGTTTTGCTTTAAGTTATTCTGTTATATAGTCGGAGCACAAAATGTTTGACAGGGTGCTAATCAACTTTCTTATCGGTGGAGTCTTTATACTAGGATATAGAATTTGGCTTCTCTGAGGTGAGGGGTTTGTTCACTTTAGGTGGGAAAATTGTGGTATTATAACCGTCATTGATTATAACTCGTTCAGGTTATATGAAAATCCAATGGCCTTGGCTTGGTTTGTTCATTGCTGCATTTAAACTCGGTCAATCAAGAAGAAAGATGATACGAAGAAATAATGTTTCAGGATTTTCTGTGTTTGTTGGAAATTATTGGTCCTTTTGAAAGTTGGCATTTTCTGACATTTGACATGATCTATGCTCGGTAACTTTGTTTACAAATTTTAACTATGTCTAGAGTTGTTAGCCTTGTACTTTGCGTTGTAGCAAAAAGAATTCAGAGTAGCATTGAGAAACGTGTTGTTTATACATAGTTGTATAAGCATGGGTTTTTACATTATGCCTAGATTGTATGTAATGTTGAAAGTTTGATGATCTTGATTTATTTATTTTGCTTGTTGGATTTCTGACAGAAGATCTCTGAATAGGTGGGTTTATACTAGGAACAATAGAAGGAGGAACAATGGATTTAGAACCTTAGCAGCAACTATTAATAAGAATATAAATAATCATAATAGCAGAATAATAACTGCTTTCAGTTTTGTTGGAATTTGTAGTTTTGTACAGCATATGAAACTTCAGAAACATGAAACCTTGCAATTGCTCAAGAAAAAGGAAAAAACTGAAAACATGATCAAGGAAACAAAATGGAACCATTAGAAGAACAAAATTGTCATGAAATCATACACACAATATACTTACCCTCTTCTTGTTCATACTTTACAGAGAAACAGTACATTCTACATTTTCGGCGTTTGCTGTGTATTTGACCTTGATACGTTCTTTGCGTCATTGAGTTTAGGTATTTTTTTTTCCTTCCACCTTCACATAGTTTCTACTATTGTATGAAATCTTTGTATTTGGTGCTAGATTTTGATTATTGTAATTGTTTTGTTATTAGTTTAGTTTACTGTTTCAAGATTTTTGCACATATAATATTTTGTGACCAAGAAGTTAAGAAATTTATTGTGTAATGACTATTGGTACAAGTTTTGAATAAGATTGTTAATTGTTGTATCTTCTATTCTGTTTAAATTTTGTTTAGCCACTCTATAGTTTTGTTGTGTGTTCTTAATTTTCTTTTGTGTATGAATGATTGTTCTTGTTAATGGTTTGTTACAATGTAGAATTGTTAATTTATTGTTTATAATATTTGTTGTGGATTGAATTTTTAATTCTTGCAGATTTGGTGAACAATTTGGGTACAATCACAAGTTGAAGGCTCTAGGCGATTTAAAAGTTGAATTGGTGTTTGAGCAGAGATTGTAGTGTCTATGGTTATGAGAAAGGTATGGACTCAAATGTTTTGAGAAATCTTAAATGTTGAATTTGTTGTTGTAAGATTGTTGATGTAATTCAAGTTTTTAGGCTAGAAGCAATTTGTTTTCATTACTTCGAGAACAAATTAATGTTTTTTTTCTAGCTCTTGAGTGATATATATCCTTTTGACAAAATGAAATTGAATGATGTGTTTGTATCAATTTTAATGCTTGCATGTTTTGAGTTTGGTTGCTTGATTTTTTTGTATGTGTTTTTCTTGTGGATGAGAATGAAAGTCAGAGAAATGGAAGTGCATAGTGGTAGGGTGTTGACTATATTGTATGTTTTTTTTACCTTTTGCAGCAAATTGGGTGTGTTGGAAGGTGGGGAATAAATTGGGGGAAATTGGGTATGTTTTTAGTTTATGTGTTTTTTACCTTTTTTTGTATGTGTTTTTTACCTTTTGCTGCAAATTGGGTGAGTTGTTTATTACCACTATCAAATCGGGGAATTAGTTTGATGTTTGCATGTTTCGATTTTGAGTGATTGATTTTGTGTAAGTTTAATTAGTTTGCTGTTTAATATTATAGTCTTGAGTATATGTGAAAAAGTGAGGTTGAATTTAATATATATACTTATATGTTTTTTCAGGCAACACAGGATTGCCAAGAGATAGAAGACTATCTTATGAGTCTAGTTGCCGGTCTAAGGACTATCTAGATGATGATTTATGAACTAAGTTTAATGTTGTTTTGCATTTTTAGTCATTCTATTAATGTTTTGGTTTTCGAATATTTAAACTAATTTACTTATTGTTTTGATTAAATTCAATGTATGGTCATTACTTTTGAATTTATTACATGAATTAGATTGATTTATAATTTTATATTTGTTTATTAGTTATATAAATGAGATTTATGAGTATTTTTTTATTTTAATTATATTTTCATAAAATTATAAAAAATAAAAAACTTAAATTTACGACGGTTTAAACTGTTGCCAAAAGTACATAGAGGCGGTTAGAATTGTTGGAAATATTTGCGGCATTTGGAATAATAGCTTTTTTAACCGACGCAAAATAGCCTCGCGACGCACGAATCTGCATCGAGTGGGGAACTGTCGTAAACATCAATTCAACCGCCGCATACCCTTTGTTAACTGTTGCAAAATGATTTTGTTTTTTCTTGTAGTGATTGCTCTCTAGTCATAATAGAATTATAATTCTTGCAAATTTGTTTTTCCTAGCCAGCATAAATGTATATGGTACATTGAGGTTCATTCATTTAATATAACTTGAAGATGTGTTGTATTCTTATGTTTACATTCTTTGGGCAATCAACTCCATTTATTAATCTTGGGTTTTAAGTTATAGATTGCTAATTTGGATAGGATAACCAATTTGAAGATTAGAAAAGCAGTGGAAAAGACTTGGGATTACCTAACTCCAGATAAGCCATCTCAATTTAAAGTTCATATTTTTATTAATTGGCTTATGACTTTTTAACATCGTCATTCATTAACCTTCTTTAAATTTATTGTGATTCTACGTTGAACATTTATTTTGTAATTCACAATTATACTTGATGAACCTACCTACTAAATTTTTATCTTAGATTCTTCGTTTTTTCTTTGAAGCATTAGTGGTAAATATGATTGTTCTTGCATCAACATTGTTTGATTGATCTATTTTAGTAGTGTGTAGAGGTTCTTCTTAAATCTCCCATTGTGTATGAATCAATATTATGATATGCTTATAGGCGGCTTATAACTTTACTTTATTTTAATTTGAACATTTGTTGTATTACTTATAAAAGATTAAAAATGTATGTGTTATTTAGATGTTGGAGAAAACATCTGATGGTAATGAAGGATGTCAGCGACAAAACTGTATTTAGAAGTGATAACAGATAAGTGATAACTAATAAGTGGTAGTTGATAAGTGATAGCTGAAAAGTGGTACGTGTGATAAGTGCTAGCATATAAGCGATAAGTGATAAGTAATAACTGATAAGTGATACCTGATAAGTGATAAGTGGTAGCTGACAAATGATAAGTGATAACTAATAAGTGATATGTGATAAATGATCGCTGATAAGTGATAAGTAATAGCTGATAAGTGATAAGTGATAAGTGGTAAGTGGTAAGTGGTAAGTGGTAAGTGGTAAGTGATAAGTGATAAGTGATAAGTGATAAGTGGTAAGTGATAAGTGATAAGTGATAAGTGATAAGTGATAAGTGATAAGTGATAAGTGATAAGTGATAAGTGATAAGAGATAAGTGATAAGAGATAAGTGATAAGTGATAAGTGATAAGTGATAAGTGATAAGCGATAAGCGATAAGTGATAAGCGATAAGTGATAAACGATAAGCGATAAGTGATAAGCGATAAGTGATAGTTGATAAGTGTTAAGTGATAAGTGATAAATGATAAGTGTTAAGTGTTAAGTGATAAGTGGTAGCTGACAAATGATAAGTGATAACTAATAAGTGATATGTGATAAATGATCGCTGATAAGTGATAAGTAATAGCTGATAAGTGGTAAGTGGTAAGTGGTAAGTGGTAAGTGATAAGTGATAAGTGATAAGTGATAAGTGGTAAGTGATAAGTGATAAGTGATAAGTGATAAGTGGTAAGTGATAAGTGATAAGTGATAAGTGATAAGTGATAAGTGATAAGTGATAAGTGATAAGAGATAAGTGATAAGAGATAAGTGATAAGTGATAAGTGATAAGTGATAAGCGATAAGCGATAAGTGATAAGCGATAAGTGATAAGCGATAAGTGATAAACGATAAGCGATAAGTGATAAGCGATAAGTGATAGGTGATACCCTAAACCCTAACCCTAAACCCTAACCCTAACCCTAACCCTAACCCTAACCCTAACCCTAACCCTAACCCTAACCCTAACCCTAACCCTAACCCTAAACCCAACCCTAAACCCTAAACCCTAAACCCTAACCCTAAACCCTAAACAATAACCCTCACCCGAACCATAACCCTAAACCCTAAACCTTAAACCCTAAACTCTAAACCCTAAAAAATAACCCTCACCCTTACCATAACCCTAAACCCTAACCCTAAACAATAACCCAAACCCTAAACAATAACCCTAACCCTAACCCTAACTCTAAACCCTAACCCTAACCCTAACTTTAAACCCTAACCTTAAACCCTAACTTTAAACACTAACCTCTAAACCCTAACCCTAATCCTAACCCAAAATCCTAAACCCTAACCTTAAATTTAAACCCTAAACCCTAACCTTAACTCCAACCCTAACCTTAAATCCTAAACCATAAACCCAAACCCTAACCTAAACCCTAAACCCAAATCATATACCTTAACCCCTAACCCCTAAATCATATACCCTTAGCCTTAACCCTTACTCTAAACTCTAACCTTAAACCAAAACCCTAAACCCTATACCCTAATCCTATATTGTAACCCCAAACCCTAAGTCTAAGCCTAACTAACCCTAAGTCGATATCCTAACCTTAAACCCCAAATCTTAAACCTAGCTAAACCTAAACCATAAACCCAAACCCTAACCTAAACCCTAAACCCTAAACCATAAACTCAAACCATATACCCTAATCCTAAATTCTATACCCTAAACCCTAAAATGTCATACTTTTCAAACCTAATAGTTGGTCGTAAGGTCAGTTTTTCAATAGAAGGTCGCATCCCCAGGATTCGACCATGTACTGACATTAATTTTTTTTTATTAAATAAGTTATTGATTATTTAATAAAATTAAAATATTTAAAAAATCAAAATACTATTAATAAAATACATTAATATAATAATAATAATAATACATAATAACAATAATAATAATATTAATAAATAATAATAATAAATAATTGTTAGAACAGGTTATATGTTTTGAGAGGAATTGGAATTGGAAGAAAAGAGAAGAAAAATAGAGAAAACAGATAAGCAGATTGATCTTAAGATTGATCTGGTTCTGCAAAAGAACGTTCTTTTGATTCTGCAGAACAATCTTTTGCACTTCTGTTAGAACAATCTTTTCTCACTTTTCACAGCATTACACTATCTTTCTTATGAGTTGATCTTGGCCTTTTATAGCATTAGTTATGAGGCTGTTTTACATCAACCAACTTAACTAACTCTTAACCAAATCCTAACTAACTAATTACACATCATTTTGAATTATATCTAACATGCTCCCTAATTCAAAATTGATTCAATTTGAAGTTAATCCAAGCTTGATTCTCATCTCTTGGAACTTCACTCTTTTTAATCCTTTTGTTAAAATGTCAGCCTTTTGATCATTTGTGTTGCAATGTTCCAGCTTTATCTTGCCCTTTATTACTTGATCTCTTAGGAAATGAAATCTTGTTTCAATGTGCTTGCTCCTTCCATGGACACTTGGATGCCTTGCTAGATCTATTGCTGATTTGTTGTCTATCTTCATCTTCACTGCATTGTTACTTCTCAGCCCCAGTTATGTCATTAATTCTGCCAGCCACACAGCTTGGCATGCTCCCATGGATGCAGCCACATACTCAGCTTCACATGTGGACAATGCAACTATACTTTGCTTCTTTGAACACCATGATATTGGTGAGTTATTGATTGTAAATACATAGCATGTTGTGCTCTTTCTATCATCCATATCTCCACACCAATCTGCATCAGTAAAGCCAATAAGTTCAGCTTCCTTTTCATCTGTTTTTGAGGAATACAACAGGCCCAATTCAATTGTTTCCTTTATGTATCTCAAAATCCTTTTTGCTGCCATGTAGTGTGATGTCCTAGGCTTCTCCATGTATCTACTAATCAGCCCAACACTATATGAGATATCTGGCCTAGTGTTGCACAAGTATCTCAAGGATCCTACAATTTGCTTGAAGGTTGTAGGATCAATTAATTCATCATTGCCTTCTTTGGACAGCATCAGTCCTGGTTCTAATGGTGTGTTGCTTCCATTGCAATCTTGCATTTTGAACCTTTTTAATACATCACTTGCATACTTTCTTTGATGCATAAAAATTCCATTTTTCCTAGTTTCAAATTCAATGCCGAGGAAATATGCCAACACGCCTAAATCAGTCATATCAAATTCCTTCTCCAATCTAAATTTGAACTCATTTATTTTCACCTCATCACTGCCAGTTAGCAGCAAATCATCGACATAGAGACATATCAGCAATGCAGGTGCTGCTGCTGCCTTCATGACATACACTCCATGCTCATTCACACTTTTCAAATTGTTGCTCTATGAGAAATCTGTCAATTATCTTGTTCCAAGCTCTAGGTGCTTGCTTCAAGCCATACAAGGCTTTCTTCAATTTGTAAACATGATCTTCTTTGCCTATTTTCACATATCCAGGAGGCTGCTTCACATACACTTCTTCATCCAATGAGCCATTGAGAAAGGCTGATTTAACATCAAATTGATGCATAGACCAACCTTTATAGCTAGCAATTGAGACTACCATTCTTATTGTTTCAATTCTTGCTACTAGAGCAAATACCTCATCATAGTCCAGCCCATGTTTCTGCAAAAATCCATTTGCTACAAGCCTTGCCTTGTATCTTGAAATCTGCCCATCAGGTTTCAGTTTCAGTTTATAAACCCATTTCACATCAATAGGTCTTTTATTCATTGACAGGGTCATTAGCTCCCATGTTTTGTTCTTTTCTATAGCTTCTAATTCCTCATCCATTGCTGCCATCCATATAGGATCACTCAATGCTTCTTCATCACTTATTGGTTCTGATTAAGCAAGCAAGGCAAAGTGAATTAATTCTCCATCTGCATTGATAGCTGAGTCAGAAGTTACTTCATATGGCTGCAACATGATTGAAGGTTGTCTGACCCTTGCTGATCTCCTCACAGGTTTAATAGCAGGCTGATCTGCTACCTCTGCTGGTTGGTCCTCAACCAATTCAGCTGCTTCTGCACTGCTGGCTGGTCTGGTTGATATGCTTGGGCTGATTGCATCTGTTGTCCAGTCCCAACCTCTTGATTCATCCACTAGTATGTCTCTGCTTATCACTACTTTGTTCTTGTTTGGATCATACATCTTGTAAGCCCCAGTGGCATCATATCCCAGCAACACCATTTGTTAAGCCCTGTCATCAAGTTTCTTTCTGGTTTGAGCTGGTACATGTCTGAAGCACAATGAACCAAACACTCTCAAGTGATTCACAGTTGGTTTCCTTCCAGTCCAAGCTTCTTCAGGTGTCCTTATGCCCGGTCTCTTGGTTGGACATCTATTTAATATGTATACAGCAGTTGATACTTCTTCCCCCCAGAATTTATGAGGCACTTTCATTCCTTTTAACATACATCTAGCCATGTTCACTATGGTTATGTTTCTCCTTTCAGCCGTGCCATTATGTTGGGGAGTGTAGGGTGCAGTTATTTCATGCAATATTCCTTCTCTTTCACATAAATCATGGAATTCATGAGAATTGTATTCTCCTCCTCCGTCTGTTCTAATGACTTTCATATTAACACCACTTTGTTTTTCAGCCATTATCTTGAACTTTTTAAGAATTTCCAGCACTTCATTCTTTCTTTTGATTAGATATACCCACATTTATATTGTAAAATCATCAATGAATGACACAAAATAATGATTACCTCCTATTGATGCTTCTTCAAAAGGACCACACACATCCGAGTAGATTATCTCCATCATTCTTGAGGATCGAGTTTGCACTTCAGCCTTGAATGCATTTCTGTGCTGTTTGGCCTGACAGCATTCTTCACACAGCTCCTTTTGCATTTGAATTCTGGGAATTCCTTGCACCATCCTATTGTTATGCAACATTTGAAGACTTCTAAAATTTAAATATCCAAACCTCTTATGCCACAACCAGTCTTCACTCAACACTTCAGCAGCTAGACATTTGCCTTCATTGATCTGGATATCAATCTCTATGGAAAGTCATGTGATTCGAGCAACTGGTATCAAGAAACCAAAACTGATAAGAAGAACGTTCTTTACCTTTTTCAAAACGATCTTTGCTTTCAACACTTTTTTCAGAACGATCTTTGTTTTTAACACTTTTTCCGGAGCGATCTTCGTTTGCTATTGCCATCAATAACACATCATCTGAATCAGAATCTGAATCCTCAACTGCCATTTGAGCATCGTCATCCTCTCTTTGGACTTTCTTGGATTTGCACTCATTTGCAAAATGCCCCCATTTTTGACAATTGTAACATTGGATTTCTTTCTTGTTAAATTTCTTCTTGCCATTCAAATTCTTGCTGTTGTTGTTACTTTTATCATGATCTCTTGAACTTCGAGACCCTTCATCGGAATCATCCGTCTCTTCATCATAATCATACTTCTTGTACCACTTGAAATTACCTTTGCCTTTCTTGTGCTTCACATCACCTTGATTGATCTTCTTGCTAACTTGAGCCTGCAGGGCCTGCACTTGTGATATTGAGGTTGCTGCACACCTTTCTCTTAATCTCAGTTCATGAGCTTCAAGAGAGCCTTGCAAATCCTCCATCTTCATCTTATCAAGATCCTTTGATTCTTCAATTGCCATCACTATGTGATCATACGTTTGTGTTAACGTTCTAAGAATCTTTTCAATAACTGTCACTTCAGTTAATGATTCACCATTTGTTCTCATCTGATTAACAACAACCTGCACACGGTTGAAGTAATCTGCCACACCTTCATCTTCTTTCATCTGCAACAATTCATATTGCCTTCTTAGCATTTGGAGCTTCACCTTCTTGGTTCTTTCATCACCTCTATAATACTTCACCAAGATGTCCCATGCTTCTTTTGTTGTAGATACCTTTGAGATCCTTTCAAAGTTGTTTGAATCCACACTTTGTTGGATGTAAAACAATGCCTTGCAATCCCTTTTCTTGCAATCTTTGAAAGTTGTTTGTTGTCTTTCGGTTGGATTCGCACCAATTTGTTCATAGCCATCTTGAACAATCTCAAACACTTCTTGAGCTCCCAACAACGATCTCATTGATGCAGACCACCTCTCCCAGTTCTTCCCATCCAAAATTAGCAAATTCGATGGAAATCCTCCTCCGTTCATTTCTTTTTTTTTTTTCTTTCATCACCCTTGTGTTTCCCAATTTTGATTTCCCCCTCACACTTTCACTCGTGTTTCCCAAGGTCTAGAACCCAAGCTCTTGATGCCAATTTGTTAGAACAGGTTATATGTTTTGAGAGGAATTGGAATTGGAAGAAAAGAGAAGAAAAATAGAGAAAACAGATAAGCAGATTGATCTTAAGATTGATCTGGTTCTGCAAAAGAACGTTCTTTTGATTCTGCAGAACAATCTTTTGCACTTCTGTTAGAACAATCTTTTCTCACTTTTCACAACATTACACTATCTTTCTTATGAGTTGATCTTGGCCTTTTATAGCATTAGTTAGGAGGTTGTTTTACATCAACCAACTTAACTAACTCTTAACCAAATCCTAACTAACTAATTACACATCATTTTGAATTATATCTAACAATAATAAAGTAAATTATATTATAAAATTTAAAGAAATTACATTAAAATGAAAGAAAAAAATACATAAATTTTGAGTAGATGTGTCGGCGGTGTTATATCATTTTAACAATTTCCCGTATTCTGTAGATAAATTTAAATTATTTTAAAAATTGTATGTTGTTTTGCACATAAATTTTCAAACTAATTTCCAATTATCATCAATGCCATGTTGACCTCATTGTATCGAGTCCAAAATATGATAAAACTGATATAACTACTAATTTATTATTATTTATTCATAAAAAAATATGTTTCAGTTATTAACAATGATATTGAATATATCATTATTGTTTATTGTGAAGTAAAATAATAGCTTTAAGGATACTTGAGTTTTTCAATTAATTTAAGTATTAGTGTATATTTATTTGTTAAAACTTGAAACATTTTGTTTAAGATACATTTCTCCAATTCAAAATCTAATAAAACTAATATAGCCACTAATTTATTACTATTTACTTATAAAAATATATGTTTTAGTTAATGATATTGAATTAGTCATTATTATTTTTTTACAAAGGAAAATTAAAGTAAAATAGTAGCTTTTAGGATAATTG
>JBBPBR010000003.1:18621429-18633140 GCA_037974775.1 Cicer pinnatifidum | reverse complement strand
GAATTTTTTAAATATAAGATATTCAAGATAAAATCCTTAAAATATAGACATAAAAATCAAATTTTGAGATTGGTTTTGGTGGAGCAACTTTATATAGTATAGTAAATATGTATAAAAAATAATTAAAATATATATATCGATGTTTCAATAAGGACTAAAATAATTGCATAAAAATTAAAAAATATTATTTTTTTTATAGAGATTATAAACAAAATGGCTTCTAAATTTTTTAAGACTAAAAACTTATTTAACTATAATAATAACAATATTTACTAGGTGAGATTTAGAGCTCATGCCTTTGCAATGAATAAAATTAATTATTAATGAATACTAATTAATAAAATCTATGATTGAATAAGTAGAGCTAAACCTTATGTAGAAAAAAGAAGAGTTAAAACACTTCAGCATTTGTATTATGCTAGGGTTTTTAAGAATAAAAATGAAAAAGATTGCAAATTTCATACCTTGTTTATTAACAATGATGATGAATTTAACTTAACTTCAAATCGAATCGATTTATCGGTTACAAAAAAAAAATGGAAAGAAATATAACAATATTACGGGTATTCGGTGGATGTTCTATATTCCTAAGAGCATCTCGAACGGGAGGTAAAATGAGTTCGTCCGCCAGCGTGTAATTACTTAACTTCTAGTTTTTTGTGGGTTCACCGTTGGAGTTGTGCCAATGTGTAATCACGCTACTGTCAGGAACCATGCTTCAGAGCAGTTAACTTTTATTAATTTATTAATAATAATAAATTTATCGCTTTTTATTAATTTATAGTCGTTAACTTCTTTTTAATTTAATAAATAATAATAATTTTGTAACCATTAGCTTTTTTTTTTAGTTAATATACCACCGTTAGCCTTTTTTTTCCTTTAATTACTTAGCTCATTAATAGGAACAATTTGTTACTCATACTTTTTCTTCACAATTTTTATTACAGAATTTTATTAAAATTTTTATTAACGGTACTTTTTTATTTTATAATTTCAAACAAAAATTATTTGTGCCAAATGGATCCAAATCAAAATAATCTTCAACAATCTTGGTTGCATTTTATGCAAAATTATCATCATCCCAATGTTCAAAATTCTCAATTATTATAAAAATTATCATCAATTGTTATAAAAAATTTAAGTTCAATTTTATTTTAATTTAAATTTTTTATTTTAATTTTAAATTAAAATAATGTACAATAATATTAATTAGAATATTTAAATTAATATTTTAATTTATAATAAAATTAAATATAAATTAAATATTAATGTATAAATTAAAATAATGGAATATAATATAGTTTTTTAAAAGTTAAACCGTACAGAAGTAATGAATTCATTCAAGGTGATGTGGTATAGTAGAACTTATTTAAATGGAGTTCACCGTTGGAGTAAAAAAATGAATGAGTTCCTTCAAGATGATGTGGCACAGTGAACCCCATCCAAAAAACCATCTTGAGTTCATCGTTGGAGATGCTCTAAGCCTTTTTTTATTTCTAAGAATTAACTTATAATAATTTCTATCTATAAAAGTTTCACACAAGCTATTGAACTTAACTTCTATATGTTTAAGATACATTATGTTACACTTTTGATATGTATGTAAGTAAGAAATCATATATTCTATACATCGGACTCGTGTATTAGAGTGAAACATATTTTAGAAAATAAAATATAAAGACAATTTATCATAGTAATAACTTTATCAACTTGGAGAGTATGCATTGTTAGAGATTTTATTTTTCTCATATCTAACTTTGCACATTCTAATTCATTATCATGTTAGCATGTTATTTCTAATGATTTTTCGTTTTTTTTTTTTTCACGTCAATCTTTGATATTTTTTGTATAGAAATTTTATTTTTAGCTAGTACAACTATGTGAGAGAGTTAGAACCCATGACCTTTGCTATCAAGAAAATTAATTCCTAATTTATAGGAAAATCTATGATTTGATAAGCAGAGTTAAATCCTTTCAGAAATTATTTATTTTGGGTGTGTTTAATTTAAAATAAACAAATCAGCAATAATAAAAAATGAAATCATCTTTTATTTGGTACATATATTATCACACTAGTTAACAGATATTTTTGAAATCAACACATTAAAAAAATTGTTGAAAATTTTTAAATGCACTTATGTTTACACTGAATCTGGCCATTGACTAAGATATACGAGTGATTTAGAGATAAAATGAGTGATATAAATGGAAAATAAATACAAATATAAAGAATAAATAGACATATAAAGAGAATAAATAAGATTGTGCTAACAACTTTTAAATTTGAATCAAGCAAGAACTAGCTCTAATTATTCTACAATGAGATCACATCCATTCTTAACTTCCAAATTTTGTAGAAATGCAGCCATTGCATTTGAGGGCTCTTGTACACAGACTTTTCTTAAGGTGGTCAAAGACCATAGTTCACTTGGTAGGCTATCCAACCCATCACATTCGAAAATATTGAGGGTTTGAAGTTGTGTCATCGAACCGTTGACTAATTTCCAATTTTGAATAGCCAAAGCTTTCATTTTAAAAAATTGCAACAATGGAAATCCACCTTTAACACAATTAAGATCAAAAAGTTTATCTGAAGTCCAAGGTTTTGAAAACCTTTTGACTCCAATTAAGATCAAAATTTGGAGTTTGGTTAGATTTCCAATAGCATTCACCGCATCATTATTCAAGTAACTAATAGATGTCAATGTTAACTTGGTAATGTTGGGAGGAAACATGGTTACACATGTTGTAAGGTTTATGACATTGACAATTTTTAATATACTTAATTGCTGTAAGTGATTCAGACTTTGTAACACTTCATCAAGATTACAATTAATACCCCATTGTAAATATGGCCAAGTTTTCACTTTTAATACGATTTTTAACTTATTTAAATGGCTCAATTGTTTTAGAGTTAGCAACATTTTGGGCACATCATCTTTGAAGTTTGAGGAGATAATCATCCCTAATTTTTTTAGTTTAGGGAAACTTTCTTTCTCAATGTAATGTGTTGTTTGTTTATTGAGTACAATGGAAGATATGGTTTGAAGATTCCACATAACTTCACCATCTGATTTTGAATTATGACCACGTAGCATGATAGGCCCATAAGTATATATATGTCTTAGATGTTTTAGCTTTGATATTCCATTTGGGAAAGAAATTAAAACCGCAAAAATTGAAGGTCCGAAATCTAATATTTCTAGATTTTGAAGGTTGGATATTGAATTAGGAACAAATCTAATATATTGTGAGTCTATTCGTAAGTACCTCAAGTGGATGAAGTTTCCCAGGTTGGAAGGAATCTTAACACAACAATTTCCCTCAAGATTTAACACACGAACCAATTGAAAAGCTTTGGTAAGCCATATCCACTCTTTGTTAGAAATGAAGCAGTTCGGGTTAGAGAAAAACAAAGAACGAACACACGAATGGTCTATGGTGCTCGAAGTAACATAGTGAGACATATTAGAATGGATGGACAATCTACGAGGTTTTGTAGGGATTAGAATGTTGTTATCATTGCAAACTTGAAAGATATTTTCCTCTTTACTCTCTAGTATGCAAAGATCTCTAAGAAGATCATGGATGCGACATGTTTTCACGACTCCACTATCACTTACTCCTGCTACTTGGATTAAACTACGATCGATGAGCTCGTACAAGTAGTCTTCAGCAACATCTTCTGAATCTCTACTCCCTAACCCTGTTTCTTGTATAAATCCTTCAGCAACCCATAGTTGCAACAATTGCCTCACACATATTTCATGATCTTCAGGAAATATACCTAAATACAAAAAACACGGTTTCAACCTTGAAGGCAAGTTGTCAAAACTGAGTTTAAGTATGATATCCTTTACTTGAGTCTCGTTTTGAGTAAGATACCAGTTGACATGACCCACAACTTTGGACCATTCTCTATGTGACTTTATCTTGTTTGCTAAAAGTCCTGCCAGCACCACAATTGAGAGTGGCAACCCACCACAACTTTTAACCATTTGTTTACCAAGAGATTCAAGACCACAAGGGTAATCTTCTCCTCTACACACTTTTTTAGAGAAAAGCTCCCAACTTTGTTCTTCACTAAGAAATTGAAGGTAGTAAGGAGGATCTCGACTAGTATGAGAAGCTACTTCTTTCAAACGACTGGTTATCAATACTCTGCTTCCTCTGTTCCCATCAGGAAAAGCATCTTTTATCGCATCCCAATCTTGCCTATTCCACAAGTCATCGAGAACCAACAAATACTTTTTCAACTCCAAACATTTTCTTATAGTTTCTTTCATCTCATCCTCACTCAAGCTACTGAAATCTTGAGCTAACTCCTTGTGTTTCTTCTTTCCCTTCTTAGTGTTGTTGTTCCTTCTACCTTCATATTGATGGTTTGGCATCAAATGTTTAAGAAGACCAAGAAAAATCTCCTTAGTTCTACACTCATTTGAAACATAAACCCATGCGAGACAATTGAAGTGTTTCTTCACCTTGTCGCTGTTATAGACCTTTCGTGCAAGTGTCGTCTTACCCAATCCACCCATACCAATAATTGAAACAACGTTGAGATGCAACGAACCTTCTCCGATGAGTCTATTGATAACAACCTCAGATTCATGGACAAAGCCAACTACATCTGTCACTTCCACGTTGCTTCTTAATATGTGAAGTGATTGCATCTTCATCCCATCTTCTCTGGTTTGATCACTACTATCTTGATAGTATTTGATCTTGTTTTCATTTATCTCTTTGAGAGTGTTTTTGATCTTGTCAATTTTCTCTGCTACATCGTGGAGCAATTTAGCGTGGCCAACGCTGTGAAGCATTCTTTTAAGCAAATTTTTTCTCTTGTAGACGGCGACGTTGGTGATGAATGTGTCGATGACATCCTCAGCTACGTGTGCTATGTCTCTGATCTGACTCAGAATTAGTTGTTCCATCTCTTTGTTGTTGTTATTGTTTCCGGAGGATGTTTTGAGGTAGATGTTTATGATTTGGAGTTCGTTGCGAAGAGATATGATTTTGTCTTCCACTCCACAGAGTAAATTAGTTTCGCGTTGTAGTAATTGGGATAAGTGTTCCAAAAGAAACCCAACCACGCTATCCGCCATGTGTAAGTAGAAAGTGTTATTTTTGGTGTTTGTGAAGAGTGATGATGATTGTTACAAGTATGTCTGAGTGAGTAAAGCAGAGATGTTATAATTTCATATGCGTGTCTATGACACGGTTAGGTTGTGAAATCAGGAAATAGTTAGGAAAGTAGAAGGAAAATGTGCCTTAATAATTTAGAAATACTTGATTGCAGACTCTGCGAAACAACAATAAAGTCATACTTACTTTATCAATACTTTTTAACTTTTTTGCTTTTATGAATGAAGTTTCCTTTGTTTCAAGTTCTAGAACCCACTAAAACCCAACGTATAGAACAAGTTGCAAAGTATCAATTCTAACTTCAAAGAGATGCATTAAATGTTCAAGAAAAGAACAAGAAACTTCCATTAGGCAAAGAAAATTCTTGAAAGGGGACACCAATTGCTAAGGTGTACAAGATTGAGCAGATGATTTAGAACGAAGAAATTTAGTACGAATTTTTTACGTTGGTGAATATAAATTAAAACATTTTTATAACTACTTTCAAATATTAATATAAATGTTTTTTTTAAAATAAGATAAACTTCAAAAACCTAGCAATGCCTTATTCATGGAACTAGTGTTTTAATGCCTTGTCTCTAGGAAGAGTTACTGGTTACTACTTACAGTGTAGCTCACTTTTGGTTTTGGAGAATTGTAAACTAATGTGTATAAGATGGTTCAGATTATTGAATTTCTTATGGATTGATCTACTCCCCTGCATCCATCAAGTCTAATTAAATCTATTTGGTTGAAGAACTTTTTTTGATCCGATGTCATCATAGATATGGATTCGACCGGGGTGGGCCGAGGGGAATTGAAATATAAACTGAAATGAAACTAACTTTATATTGCAATAAGGCTGGAGTTTTGTAGCATCAGGTTAGGCTAAACATTTAGATGCTTTAAAATTGGTGTGAAAAAACCAATTGAAATTAGTCCTTTGCAACGTGACGAACTAAATTTCAAATTTCCAACTAAGAGATGCGTCCATATTTGATATCAACCGTGCTTCAAATATGATTACCTTTCGTGAAAACAACTTATGCTAAAACAAACAAAAAATAGTGAAAAACTGAATTTTATGGTTAAGTATATTGCCTTATGTAGTGTGAGATTGTTGCATTACAAAAAGAGGTTTTTGACAGATGCCTAACCTAAGGATGAATATCAAGATTTTATTTTGCTTTCTTTTAAGGATGAATAGCGAGGCTAAGTTTGTTATAGTATCCACTATTTCCAACAACTAATGCATGCATGCAATAAATAATATATACACAAATATGACACCGCATCATAAGTTGTTGCTTATATACACTATGCATAAGAGTTATACAACACTTTCTTTCATGCTTTACCCTCAACCCTTGCATGGGTGAGTCCAACACATGCATCAACAAAATCTATGTCTATAAAATCCGTAGAAAATATCTGTAACCTATCACCACACCCTTTAGAGAAACACTGACTAATAAAAAGCCTTGCATATCCATGAATTCGTTGTGTGACAGGTTTCACACACAAAACCGGGTTATCAGGAACAGGTGTAACAGTATTCTCAACTCTATAGAAGTATTTTCTTGACACAACAGGTTCTTGTTTCCTCAAATACTTCATATTGCTCTCAAATTTTGTTGCTGGAAAATCTGTGTTGATCCAATCATCTTTTAGATACCCTGCACTCCAAAGGCTACTTCCTGCTTTCGGTTGTTCCAATTTTCTCGGCTTCCAAACGCATATAACTCTTTTTGGTAAGACATCTGCAATGGTCTTGTCAAACACAGAATCATCTTGGTGAATCAGGTACTCACCTAGTTGTTCTTCAAGATACTTATCGAATTCTAATGGATCATTATGTCCAATCTCAGTTCTAACCTCGAGAATGATGATTTCAGACTCGGTTTCTGATAAGAACTTTTTGATGTCTTTGATGACAATGTCTATGCTGTATGTGAGGAGAATTCCGTGGCAAACTCTTCGATCCTCCTGCACGCGAATGTCAAATACTCTTGTTCCCCTCACAAGTTGATGGTAGATGGATAAGTATTGACATTGAGCAAAAGGGCGAGATATACCTGGTATGCCAATTTTGTTGGTTGCAGAATCATGGGTTCCAGGCCAAACTATCATGTTGATCTTAAGTTTCTCAGGGTTGAGATTAGACATCCAATTTTTTCTGTCTGAAGGATGGTAATCATAGCCAGGATAGTTTTCTCCTAATAAGTTTTTTAGAACAGACAAAGTTTTCTCTTCTGTTTGGATTGTCCTTCGTTTTTCGATTTGTTTGGAGACCTCAGAACCCATTTTCTTTTAAATTAAAGAAGAAAATGGGGAGAAGAAGAAGAGGAAGAAGAAGAATTCCTAGTTCTTCCTCTTCTTTGATTATGTCTTTGGTAATGAATATGTTGATGGGATTTAATATAATAAAGCATGGTATCGTTTAAATTAATATTTTTATTAATGAATTGGAATAATAGGCTTGCTGAATTGGACAATGATTAATGTGTTTCTTTACTCAATTAATTTTTGGTTGCGTTGAAGGATTTTGGTTTTGGATTACAAGTATTAACATGTTGTGTTGTCTTTTGTGTGTGGGAAACTTCGCTCAAATTATTGGTTAGGAGTTATAAGCGAGGTAAGTAATGTCATTTGTTGGTCCACTTGTATGGTTGTCCAAGATAATCTGATTTGGTATTTGCTTTTTGTTTATTCACTTGGAGTATAATTTATGTATTGAGTTATCATGTATCAATTCTACAAAATAAATACCAAAGTAGCAAAAATATTTTGTTTTAAATTATCACGTATCATATCAGTTATAACTTTCAATTAGATATGTTGATAGAAATAAATATTAGTAATTGTATAGATATTAGAGAATCTCTTCGGGATGTGCTAGAAACTTGAAAACTAGACCCTCAAACTTCATAGCAGAACCAGATGCGATAATGAATCGTTGACATGAATCTAAAAAAAGTTATATCTCTATTTATGTTTGTCCATTATTGCATTTAATGTATGTATGAAGAAAATATAATTGTAAACATAAAGCAAGTGTCTTTATTTGTTGACCTCTGAACCATACATTGATCAATTTACAGCAGAAATTCAAAAAATGTGCACAGAACTTGCTGTTTTTCCTTTTGATAATATTGCAAATAATTGCATAAGAACAAGATATAAGTAGTACAAGCTACTTAATGAAGAAAATTCTTTTTCTCAATTAACATGGTACAAAGATGCATAATCCAATATTTCCTTTAAATAATACAGAGTCAAAGATTTGATGTTGAATAAGCTCCTAATCCTATAAGGGGAAAAGAATTATCCTATAAAGAATGAATCCAGTTCAATTCCTAATCCTTGCAATAAAATCGTGAAATTGTCAAAACAATGCTACGGTTTACTAGCTCAGATCGTTTTGATATCCCCTACCTAATCAACACGCGTGCTTTAGAGTGAGATCCCAAACAAGGAAGATACTATGTGAACTAGAACATGAAATCTTCCTCTACCTAATGCTCACATTGAATTTTTGTGGTGTTCTGCTTCCCAAAATCCTATGGAGACCAAAATTGCACAATTGAAAAACTTGAGATATCAAAAGTGCATTTAAATATTTGTAATTTACAATTAACATTCCCATTTTGTATAATCAAGCCCCGGTGGCAGGAATTGAATCATTTTGAGGAAAGAGACATGATTCCAAAAAAAATAGGAAGGGAGATAATTGATGCAGGAAAAAATTTCTTGTTTTATTTTGTTTGTCAAAATACAAACAAATCAATTTGGGTAGAAAAAAAGGAACCAACAAATATTTGATGAAAATCAACCCTTTTCGTTGGTACTTCCCACCAACCTCCCTTCTCATTCCTCCTCGGTTTTTTACTGGAGGTAACATCTTATAAGTATGTCAACACGGAAGCTCACCTCTGCAGAATCTGGAATGACTAAAACGGAAGAAAAAGAGAAAAAAAATAATTAAAATGGAAACTATATCCCTGCTCTCTACAAAATTGATCAACAGGCAAAAAAAAACTATCTTTCAATTAGGTATGGGACATTGTCGTCTATCTGGATATTTAAGTGCCGCAAAGCTGTGTATATTGTTTCCTTCAAAGGGTGCAATCCATCTGATACAGTGAAAGAATGAACCTCATTTTCAATTTCAATCCAACTAACGGAGCGATCTTTCCTCATGCGTCTCTCATCCATAATAAGTCTTACTTCCTCAACCAATCCCCATTTCACAAGTGCAGCATATATACTGGAAAGAAATACATAAGCAGCAGAAGATCGAGGCTGCCATTTAACAAGGAATTCAGCTGCTTCTTTTCCTAGTCCTATACTTTCATTCAGTCTACATATACCAAGCAAAGAATACCAAACATGGCCACCTAGTTTACAATCCATCATGAATTGATTCTTCATCGATTCATCAAAACATCTCGCTTGACCCAAAAGATCAATTAGGTGTGCATAGTGTTCTAGGTTTGGGGACACACCGTACCCATTAGTCATGGACTTGAAAAACTGAAGCCCTTCAAGAACAAGACCCGAATGACTACAAGCATTTAGAATGGCCACAAAAGTGGTACTATTTGGCTTCACTCCTGATTTCAGCATATCATTGAGCATCACGACTGCTTCTTTACCATAGCCATAGTGAGCCAGTGCTGATATCATAGTGTTCCACAACACTACATCTTGCTTATTTCCTATGACATTAAAGACTCGCCTGGCAGTCTCGATGCTTCCACATTTTGCATACATGTCAACAATAGCACTAACAACAACAGTATTGGGTCTGATGTTATTTCGCACCAAAAATCCATGTATTTGTTTACCATGTTTCATTGAAGCAATACCGGAACAAGCAAAAAAGCAACTGCTAAATGTAAATTGATCAGGCCTAACTTGATGCTTAATCATCTTCCTAAACACTCCAAGAGCTTTATGACCCAGAGAGTTTCTTTCATACCCGCCAATCAAACATGTCCACGAATAGGAATTTTTGTTAGGCATCTGACTAAATAGTTCAGCTGCTGATTCCATGTCTCCGCATAAAGCATATCCCGAAACTAACGTCGTCCAAGCAGGAATATCCTTCACAGACATTTCATCAAACAATCTCCTTGCATCTTCCATTTTACCACATTTTGCATAAGCATCTACAATTGAACTGGAAACAACCACATTGGACAAAAAGCCAACAACTAAAACCTGCCCATGCATCTGCCTACAAAGATCAAATTCTTTCAACTTCACACAAACAATCAAGACACTAGCAAAAGTAAACTCATTATATCCAATAGACAATCTCCTCAACAGTCCATAAAACCTCAAAGCCTCACCAAATCTCCCACAGTGTGCATAACCAACCACCATAGTGTTCCACGACACATAATCCTTGTCAGGCATTTGATAAAACATGCTCCTAGCTTGTTTCATCATACCCAATTTAACATACCCAGAAAGCATATTGTTCCAAGAATACAAATTTCTAACCTCCATTTTGTCGAACACCTTGCGGGCATGAACGTAATCGCCGCAACAGAAGTACATGTGAATCAAATGATTGGAAAGAAGAATGTTGGGGCGTTTAAAACCGGTGAGCTTCAAATGGAGGTGAACAAGCTTACCCTGTCGGTAAGACTTGGTATCGGAGCAACGGCGCAAGAGAGTGGCGAGAACACGGGAAGGTAAGCGAATGCCGTTGGGGTGCAAAAGATCAAGAGAAGAAACAGCTTCGGGGAGAGGGGTTTGGGGAGAGAGGATGGGCTTGACGATGCATAGATCGGTGGGTTTGAATCGCTTGAAGTTGTGAGTTGGAAACGATGATGGCATTGGCATTGCAGAGAAAGAACGTGTGAATGTGAAGTATGTAGCTTTAACTTGAACTTCATCATCTATGTCTGTGATGATGAATTGGAATTGGAATGTTGGATTCGTTAAACCAACTCCAGTCACCGTGCACAGTGGATCCTTGCGGTCAACACCGGCGGCTGCGCCATGCCTGAATTATATCGGAAGTCGTATCGTGAAATTTTAATTTTAACCTTAAACCCATCGGCCACTTCCCCTAGTGCCCCTTGGCATTAACGAATAACTATAATTATTATTATTAAAATATTTTTGATTAAACTCATCAACCGAATAAATATAGTCAATATATACATAAAAGGCACGGCACGAGGTCAAAGCATAGCCCTCCAAAAAATAAATAACTATTTATATATATTTGAATTTATAAAAAATCAAAAAAAAAATATTTGAGTAGTACCGCTTAAAGATATTACAATTATAAGAAGATACAATTATTAATATATTTAATTAAAATATTTTATATTTCATAAAATAAAAATATAGAATTTATATAAAATTATAATAAAATATTATTATTAATATTAAAATAAAAAACTTTATTTTTTTATTACAATTTTATTTTAAAATTTGTTTTAGAATTTTATAAGTGTTGAATCGATCTAATTAAATAAGAGTGATTAAATAATAGTGTAAAATAAATTTACATGATTGGTATATTATATGTATTCTCTTTTTACATACTAATAATAATAATAATAATAATA
>JBBPBR010000003.1:18562771-18585163 GCA_037974775.1 Cicer pinnatifidum | reverse complement strand
TTTACTTTTAATGTCAAGTTCGTCTTTTATATTTATAAATGTTTACTCCATTGATTCTAATTTCAAACTAGCAAAATTAAAATCCAAAATTCTCCTAATTTTTCAATAAAATTGTGTTATTCTCAAGGACTTTTTATTGCAATAATCATAAGAACATAAGCCCTCAATTAAATTTTAGAAAAAAAACTAAACAAGAGAGAATTCTAATGAGATATATTTTAGGGTTATTAAATTAAACACAGAGTTCTTTCAATCTATGTCATGAAATCACATGAAAATTTATTATATTGTTCTTTTTATGATTGATAACAAAACTCGTAGTACTATTTTAAAGATATCTAACTAAAAATAATTGAAATAAAGTTAAGATTAAAAATTATTCAACATTTTAACTTTTACAAATATAATGGCTAACTTGATACATAAAAAGATTAATGAATCAATTTTATATTTTCATGTAATTTAAAGGACTACACGATGTATTTATCCAATTATAAACCAAACCTAAAAAATATGTTCTAGACTTAATTGCAGTTTTAATCCTTCTATTTTTACTGATTCACGAAATTGATCTCTCTATTTTAAAAGTCATCAGTTTTGGTCCCTCCTAATTTTTTAACTAAAAAATAATGACGTGATATATTTTAAATAAAGTGACATATGATACGATAATGTAAAATAATTAACACTCATGAAATTTGAATAAAACGCAGTAAAAACTTAGCTTTCAACTTCATAAATTTTTCATATTTTCAATTTAATTAATGACATATGAATAATTAATGCATCTAGATAGTTCTATATAATAGAATTGTATATCACGTCATTAAAATATGTCAAATCCATAAGTAGAGGGAAGTTATGAAAATAAAAAGAGTTGGTATTGGTATCCATAAGTCAAAATAAATACAAAATATAAATTATTTAAAAAATGACGCAGATGCAAACAATTAGTTTTTTTAATCATAAAAAAATAATATTTAGTAATTTAAATCGCTAAAAATTACATCGATTAACAATACAATTTAAAGTTGTTAAAAACGAAAATGATGAATATGCGATTAAGCTCACAAATCTAAATTAATAGTATAAAATGGTAAAATATCTATAAATATGACAAAATTGAGAACTGCAACATTGATGACGCCAAAATTATTGATTGAATTTTCACTAAATCTTAACTGATTTGTCAATCTAAAATCAAACAAATAGAAATTCAAAACAATACCGCAACAAGATGAAAAATCAAAAAAAATGTCGCAAGAAGACGACGAAATCACGAGTAAAAAGCGAACAACAATGACGGATCGATGTGTATATATAAATGGGCAATTGCCCCCACAAGGAAAAACAATTTGCCTTTACTTATAGTACTTTTGTATTGCCTAGATTATAAATACATGCTGCCTTAATTATATGAGCCACCTATTTGTAAAAGTGGTTAGGATTAATGCTTCAAAATTAAATTGTTAAATATTTATTTTTTTTTGCTTTAAAACGAAATTGCAAGTTTTGATATTCTCTTTTGATTAAATTGTGAGCGAGTAAATATTTTTTTAAAAAAATATTCGGTATTTAAGGAAATTTATATAGTTTAGTGAAAAAAAAGAAATTACTTTATACAATTATTTGATAATGAGTGAATCAAATTATTTAATATTTAGTTGAATATTTGAAAAAATATTACAAAATTCTTTAGATTTAAATAAAAATCTCGAGCGTTCAAATTTTGAAAATGCACATTAATGTTGAAACATATGGTTTAAGAAATTATACATCAACAAATCGTAAAGAAGTTTTATGGACTATTTTATACTTCAAGCGATATGTCATTGTGCAAGAATCACTTAATTAGAAAAAAAGATGTAAATGGGTGATTTCGAAGTAAAAACTCATCCTAAATCACCCCTCTTTATTGAAGAAAAGAGAAAAAGAAAAAAAAAAATAGGAAAACTGCTAGATTTTTAGGAGAGCGTCTTGTTAGATGCTATATTTAATGAAACTTCTGGTTAGTGAAGTACTCGCGTAAATAAATGGTGTATCTATATTTCTTTTATCATTTAAATTCATTGACTCCTAAATTCACATCAGAAAAGGCATATACTGAAAACATTTATCAATTTTTCACTTAGTTCGCTTGGAATCAAAGCAACTTATAAAGAATTTTAGATATATACACACCCCACTATGAGTGAGAAACAAATAAATTTTCAAAAGGTAGATGCCATGTAAAAGCAGGTTAAACTCGCCAACACTAGGTGTTTTGGGTCAACCGTAATTACCATTAGGACATATTTATTCGCTAATGCTCTTGAGTCTAAGCAACAAAAAACATTAAAAAAAGACAGTTACAAAACAATATCCAACGAACTGATGCAGAAGATCAGAATAACAGCATCTTCAACATTTTAAATGGGAAGCAACGAAGCAATATAATTTATCATATCCAATAAAAGAAACGAAAAAATATCTTATAATTAAATGAGAAATATAAACTGAAACATATAAACAATTGATTATTATCTACTAAAATAATAAAAAGAAAAATTACATTGACTATACCATGAATAATAGAATATACAACTAGATCAGTAATTAATGGCAATTGTTGCAATGAGCAGCAACCCTAGAAATGCTTTGAGATGATCCAGAGAATAGCTGCCAAAGAAATGCTCAGAAAAATATAGTACCATAGAGTGCTTGAATTCAAGCTCCAGCATGAAAGGACAAGCAATCACCCCCGCAAAAATGCACCACGTCACAACCATGGGAAGGCACGTTTCATTGTATCGTTGCTTAAAGAATATGTTCCCTTTTCCATCAACCTCAGAAGGAAACGTCAATTTTGAAGATAATCAGAACCATTTATAACGATCAGATGTTCATCCTCAACACATTTTATCGAATCTTCTTTGATAAACCACGTCAAGGCCCCTGCTCCAAATAGTGAACAGACAGTCACTTCATGAGGTTCAATTGTTATAGAGAAATCGTGGTGGTTCGTGAGATAGACTATTAATGCATTCGCAAACATGTAGGATATGATTGAAAGTAACATGTTATTCTATACCTTGCCTAGTGGACTCTTCCTGTTCTTTAGTCCCATGCAAAATGATTGTTCCCGAAAGAACAGTGATGAATCCGCATATCTCAGAGGCTATGCTGCTGGCATCCTGACCAGACCAATCCTGCAAGGGAAACCAATGAAAGAAAAAAGTCTGGCTTTTCATATTCCAGTGTTCAACAAATGAAAGGTATGATAGATTGCCAAAAGAGTCCAAGAAACATGAATCCATTATCATACCTTAAACATTATTGCACTTGCAATAATTGTAAGAGTTGTGAACATCACATAATATACAGGAGAAATGATTGTTGCATTGAATGTATCTAGGGCCTGAAACATAGTTGAATGTGAAATAAAATAAACTCAAGAATAAGGAGTTAAAGATATAACATAGATTAACAATTAGAAAATTGATGTCCGCAGGAGCTGATACATATCAGTTGACAAAACATTACTGCAATCAGGTTCCTTTGTTTGCAACTTAATATCAAAACTAATGAAATTTCTTTGTCTAACCCCTCGGTTCCCAAAAGTCACATTGGACCTCGATTAATTGATCCGAGTCAACTCGGATGAACACATATAAGAGGAAAAATCTTTTTCTTAGGAAAACCAATCTCCTCACTACTTGAAACATGTGTTGGTTACTTGGTTAAAATAATACAACTTTGGATCATGTATATGGATGAAAAACCACATCAATAAGTGTAATCACTCAAACAAGGACCGAACTGTTCAAAAGATTGTATTTTAAGCTTCTACGTATTAATTGCAATGGGTCATGCCATGTTTTATCGATTTGTATCCAGTTCAAAACATCAATTTTTTCATGCACATAGACGTCAAAATTCAGAATGTGCCCTACTCCATGCTGCCCTGGTATCCTATCAAGTGAGTGCATCATTTTACGAACAGATGAAACGTAATCAACAAATAAAATAGGGCCTCTCTTGGAAACATGTTATTATTATTGACCCACTCCTGATGAAAATCATGACAAGCTTTTTTTAGTTATTATGCACAAAGGATTGGAGGGGAAAGACTTCTACTTGCAAGCCATCACTTTATAGCCAACTGAGTTTTATATTGATTCTTGATGACTAACCTAATTTATAAAGATCACTAGCACCTGTGTTAAAACTAGAAGAGCAGCCATGTGACTGTGTTTGATAAATTTTCCTCTTACAAAACAACTAAAGAAACAGAATAAGCTTTGACCGGTGGAACCACACTAGTGTAAGAAACCATAAATCATACATCAAAAGCAACGCCAAATTTGCCTCCACTACATTAAATAAACATATAGTTTCAGCTTTAAGCTGCACCAACTGAATTTCAAAATTCTGCTGCACTCACCTTGTTAAGGTAATTCAACTGTGTAATGACGCATATCACGGCCACTATAACAAAAAACCAAGTTTGGGGATAAGCTATTTGACTTATTCCATCAAGTGTAAGCTTTATTGCAATTCCAATGGCCTTTATGCTCACCACCTGAATAGTTTAAAAAAATCATTGATGAGCAGACGAAAATACAGTTAAGTGCATCCACTGAATTTCAATATTAGACTTCTTGTTTTCATAATTGGTACAGACATAATTACCGTGAGGGAGCCCATTAATGAACAGATTCCCAAGTAGACCAGCATATTCGTCTGTCCATATCGAGGTTCAAAATTTAAAATCAAGACCAAAACTACTGAAACTGTTGCGGCGGCATACATCATAAAGTCTGTTGAAAAGGAAAAGATATTAATTAAAAACTCAATAGGAAATTAATTTAAGAGTAAAATAAAATGGGAGATACAATCCAACCTGGTTGAGTGGCCAATTCCCATATTTCTTGAACAGAATTCGGAGTGTGTTCTTGTGGTGCATGGATGACAATAACAATTGATCCAACAATGCAGGATACACATCCCAACACACCCATCTTCTGAAGTCGCTCCTTCAACAAGAAGTGAGCCAAAACAGAACTAGCAATATATACTGGATATGTTAGTCGATTCTGCCGTAAAATCAGAATATTCAACCAGAAAATTCTAATTGTTTATTAAATCACGAATACCTGACAATGATGCTAAGTGCGCCGAGAGGAGTAACCAAAACTGCTGGAGCATAAATATAAGCCACAAAGTTTGCAGCTTCCCCAGTAATCACTGTAAGCAAATAGTTCAAGATCCATGTGAGTTTCATTTCAAAAATTCAAATCAAACCTAATACCACAGAGAGAAAGTGCATTGCTATACTTACTTGTTATCATGCCAGCCCACCATAGTGGCTCTAGAAGATAAGTATAACCACCACCTCCTGCAAATTTCAATACATAAATCATAAGCAAGAATGACAATGAAGGTAGTTTATACATCACATTAGCAGTAGCAGCAACAGCAATGGTAAGTTTGATCCGCTTCAGGGAACTTCCGACCGACGTCTAGACTAAAAAGTGAAACAAAACTATGAAACACTGACACATACATAATACATCACTGAGACAGACACATCGACAAAATAGAAGTGATTGAATGTAACCATGGTCAATGCTACATTAAACAAAACACGTTTAGCAATCTAGGTATGTTAGACTAGGGGCCAGCTTGTTACCAATTATAAAATAAGTGATTTTCACATTCAATAATTTACAGATTATTTGTTAGAGAATTTTAAGTAAAGCCGAAGTTTTAAGTGAAACACACGTTTTTTTTTAAATCAGCTATAAAAAATTGATTTTTAGGAGGGGCTACTTAAAATAGCTTCTCATGAAAATTCTTAAAAGTGATTATTTTAATTAAAAATAATGGTAACAAATGGGCTCTAGAAATGGATGGGAAAAAAAAACTTTGGCATTGAGTTTTTTTTTAGATAATCCCTTCGGCATTGAGGTTTTTTTTAGATCAGAATTTATTAAAAATGAAAATTGTATGCATACTGAATTTTAGTGTAAACTTAAGATTCAATTTTAACGCCAACACTAACAGATTGAGCATGTTATGGATCTGATCCAAGGTATTACTACCCAAAACTAATGATCATTGTTAAATGCAGTACTTATGTAATGAAAACAAATAACTAATATCAGCAGAAAGCGTGAAATTTAAATTGAAAAAAAATGATTTGATTTGATTTGATTTGAGGAAAAAGGAGGTGAACCTGCACGAGTACCGCGTGAAGCAGCACGTTTAAGACCTTTTTTCTTCAAGATGAAGCTAGCACCAATGAATCCACTTGAGCATATCGCAAGTATCAACCCCTTGTAATTCTCTGAAACTCCCATCACTACTTGCTACGTTTTCCCGCCAAAAAAAGAAGATCGAAGTTCTTCGATTGAGGAGTGAGTGATAACAGAGAATAGCGCTGCACAGTGTCTTTGTCGTTGTGTAGGCGAAAGCGCTTACTTGTTGACTGCTATGAAAAGGAAAAATGCTTACAATTTTAATTTTAAATTTATTAATAAAATCAAAATTAGTCCTTTGCTTTTCAGAAGTTTCCGCTGATGTCCCGCGGGGCTGATTCTCTGCTTTGCGAAAAATCTGCCTGAGTATGCGCCTCGTTGTTCATCCATGTGATCATCCCCTCTTTTTTCTTTATTTTCATAAATCACCAAATTGGCTATTTTCATAAATCACCAAATTGGCCCCTAAAATAAGAAATTCTAAGGTCGGACATTTATCTTATTAATTTTTAAAATAAATAGTCCATATGTGAAGTTGACCTCAAACATTACCTAACGATTATCGTTTAAGAAATATGTTAATTTGTTAAATTTTGAAAATAAAATTTAAATTTATTTTTTTAATTGAAACTCTTTCATTATTGTAACTCTAACATCTTTATTTATATAATTCTTTATTATTCTTCTTTCATGCTTTTATTCATATCTTATTATTATCAAAACTTTCATTTATCTAATTCATTCTAATTCATTCTTCTTCCTCTTCTATGTGTTCAAATCGTAGAAAATAGAAAAACCAACAACTAGTTATTCTTATTCCTCCACGGATGAAAGTTTAAATCCGTTGATTCTCAAATATTAAAGTGAAAAAAAATTGTTAAAATTTCTACAACTAAGAAGAACTTTAGAAGATAATTCTTTTCATACCCTTTGTCAAATATAATTTCTCCAATTTCGTTTCCCTTTTTTTTTTCAACTGTTATTTCAATGTTTGTTCATCGATTTCTCTAATTTTTTTTATAATGATATACACACACACACAACTTCTTTATATGAATTGATGCACTAAGTTTGCTTAATGGAAAACAAACAAAATGTGTGGAAGACAAAATTGTTAGGCAAAGTTGACGGTTTCGTAAAAAAAAATCTCATATAAGAAAAACGGAGTTGATGATGTTTGAAAAGCAAGAATGATAAACAACCTAATGTCATTATCTAAGAACCATCACAATGAATAGGTGTGAAAGACAAGATTGATAAACAAAGTTGAATCATTAAGGAATGAGTCAAGATATTGAAGTATATTTTAGCAATAATGTTTATATTTTGTATTTTGAACTATTGTTGCAGGATACATTAATTTGAATGTGTTTATGTAACTTTGTTGTTCAAAAATATAAAGTATTTAATTTAGTACCTAAAATTTATAATTTATGAACAAATAGGTCTCTAACGGATTACAATTACAAATAAATTAACTCATATGACATACTTTTTCAAAATAAATTAAATACTAAAATCTATTAATGAGATTCATTTAACTCTAAATAAGTTTTAATTATTAAGTAATAAGTGTCAATTAAACTGTCTAAAATATATCATAACACCACTAAATAAAGTGTCAATTACATAATATAAATGATTCAAAAAGAGATTAATAAGTAATACGTGTCAATTACATTATTCAAAATATACCAAAACAACAACAACATAAAAATGATTCAAAATGTTTTATTCTTCAATTGCTTCAATATTCAAATGTTCACTCATATATTTACTACTCTATATTATGAATGAAATATATAAAATCTAGTTTATTTGTTCTTGAGCAAACATATAAAATGGCACTCTAATAGTTGGTGGTCTAGGAGTTAGTCCTGACATAGATGGTGGTGTTCTCATAGATGAAAGTGGTTGTACATTCATGAATGGTGGTGTAGGTCCTTTAATGGATGGTGGTACATTCATGAGTGATGATATTGACCCTCTAAATAGGTGGTGGTCTTCAAATTCATCGAAAATATATAATTGGTTCTCTAAGTGCAGTGTTACACATATAAATGAATAAAGGAAAATGGAACATTGTGAAGGAACTAGAAAACACAAGAAATGGATGTTTTGACTTCTTTGCGCGCGCGCGTGCACATACACACACACCCACACAAACGCACACACACGCACACACACAAACACACGCACACCCACACACACGCACACACACAAACACACGCACACAAACACACACACGCACACGCACAAACACACATATCTTAATCTAGTATTTCAACAATACAATAAAAGTATTATTTATTTTATCTCTTCAGACTTTGAATATTCTTTCTCCAGCCTCTCCAAACTTTACAAGCTTTATTTACTTTACATCTTTAGGATTTGAGTAGTCTTTCTCCAGTATCTCCAGGCTTTACAAATATTATTTACTCTACCCCTTCAGACTTTGAGTATTCTTTCTCCAGCCTTTCCAAATGGTTGTTGTCACAACCATTCTTCAACATTTTGGCAAACTACCATTGAGGTTCATAAGTGTTGTTGCCATTAACATGTTGATTTACACTAGTTCAAATTTGTATCTAAATTGACACAAAGTTTGTTTCTAAGATTCTAACTTTCACACTACAAGAATAGATGGATTTTGTGAGGGTCAAAAGCCCTCACAAAGGGAAAAAAACAGCCACAAAGGTGGCTTTTGTGAGGGCTTTTGGCAGCCACAAAGAAGTTGGTCACAAAATTTTGTGAGGGCTTTTGCAGCCACAAAGTGCCTGAAACAGGTTGACATTTGTGAGGGCTTTTGCAGCCACAAAAGACAGACATTTGTGAGGGCTTTTGCAGCCACAAAAGTCTGCCTTTGTGAGGGCATAGGCCGCCACAAAGGACAGGCTGAATTTGCTGACTGGACCTTTGTGAGGGCTTTTGGCCGCCACAAATGCCAACGTAATTAAAAATTAATATATTTTGTGAGGGCTTAGGCCGCCACAAAATAATTCGTATTTAATAAATTAATTTTTAAATTCAAAATTAATAATTTATTATAATATTATATATAATAAATTAATATAATTATAATATTAAAATTTAAATTATAATTAAATTAAAATTTAAATTAAATTTAAAATATAATGTAATTATAAATTAAATGTAATATATAATAAACTAATCTTAATATAATTAAAATTTTAAAATAAAATATTTAAATTAAAAATAAAGATTAATAATTACATTAAAGATTAATTTAAATAATAAAATATTAATAATAAAATATTTAAATTAATAAAAAAATATTTAAATTATTAATAATAAAATATTTAAATATTTAAATATTTGAATTAATAATTATAATTATATTTAAATGAAGCTTAAGAGTAATTTTGTGTAGAGAGAAGGAGGAGAGAATAGTTAGAATGAGGTTTTAGAGAGAAGTTGGATGTGAAAAAATGAAGTAGGAGGGGGAGAAATATATATAGTGTTGCTTGAGCATTTGTGGCGGTCTTTGCAGTCACAAATTCCACGTGCTCATTCCTTTGTGGCGGCCTTTGCAGCCACAAATTCCACGTGGCCATTCCTTTGTGGTGGCCTTTGCAGCCACAAATGCCACTGGTCACGTCACTCCTTTGTGACGGATTTGGCCCTCACAAATGCATTTTTTGTGACTGTAAAAGCCCTCACAAAATCTAGAAATATTTAACTGGATTTTGTGGCTGCCTAAGACCTCACAAAATCAAAATGTTGTGATTTTGTGAGGGCTTAGGCAGCCACAAAATCCAGTTAAATATTTAAAAATTTGTTAGGGCTTTTTCAGCTACAAAAAATGACCAATTTCAATTTTAGCCTTTGTGAGGGCTTTGTCGGTCACAAATTTGTGAGGCTTTTATTCGGCCACAAAATATTTATAAAATTGACCACAAATATGTGTTTTTCTTGTAGTGTCATTGAGAGGATTTTACATATTCAATCATATATATGTTCAAGTTTATGAAAATACGTTGAAGTTTGTTTACATGACTCTAATTATCATTGAGAGGATGTTACATATTCAATCCTATATTCGTTAAAGTGCATGAAAACAATTTGATTGATTTACATCAATTCTAATAACTCTCTATTAAGATAGTTTTTTATTCGTGCCTTTTTGACGTGTTTTGCTTGTTGTGTTGTGTTTTTCTATTTAAAATGTTGCAAGTTGTTATCTCTACTTTTCAGCTCATAATAAATATTCTTTTATAGAAGCAGTTACAACATTACCTTTGTGCTTCAAGGGATGGTTGAGTGTCCTTAAAGAAATACTCTTGTGTACTTCATGGCATGGCCTTGTGCCCTTCGTCATAGTGTTTCATTTGAATTTAACAATAGATCTGTTAGAATGTCTTTCAGTATTTTGATTTAAGTTTGGCTGAAGCAAAATGTTCTTGACCAAAGGCATAAAACAATCAAAAGCAGAAGTACTTGATCAACGACATAGAACAACCATAAACATAATTTCTTGACCAGAGGCAAGAGCACCAGAATCATAATTTCTTAACCAGAAGCAGGTTTACTTTACCAAGGAAAAGAACATCAGAAACATGATTCCTTGACTAGAGGCAAAGACCAAAAGTAGTATTAATTGACCATAAGCAGTGCTAATAATTAGAGGTAGTGTATTTCTGGTTTGCATAAGATCTTTTCCCCTTGTTATATCGTTGACTTTTCCAACATTGACTTTTTACTAGAGTCATTGATTTTTTCAAAACATTGACTTTTTTCAATGTTGACTTTTCACCCATGGATGTTGATTTTTTTTCAAAAACGTTGATTGTTGACTTTTGCTAAAATGTTGACTTTCTCTATGGGTATTGACTTTTCCAAATCATTGAATTTCGCAATAGGCAACTTATTGGAGGCAGAGGAAGTCAAACACTTGCTTTATCTCTAGGTGAAATTTATCAGAGACAATTGGTCAAAGGTAGTTTGAGCACAAACTTGCTTGCTTCATTAGAAGCAATCTTTAACATAGTCTGATTTGCTTCAGTAGAGGCATACTTAGCACAATCTGATTTTCTTCATCAGAGACAGACTTAGCTGAGTTTGGTTTTTGTCATTAGAGGCAGACTTTAGCAGAGGTAACTTTGAGTAGAACGAAGTTAGAGGTATGGGCAAAAAAATTCTTGTTATACTTGTTAGAGGCATAAGAGTTCTTGCTACGCTTGTCAGAGTTAGAGGAACATAATCCATTTGGGATTATCAAAGACAACCCAAGTACTACGTTACTCGCATCCAAAATCAACTTTGTAACAACACGTACACATTTCACCGAACTTTACGTTGTCAAGCTGAAGTGAAGTCTTGGTTTCTTTTGCTTTCGCCTAGTCATCAAATGATAAACCTTATATAGCGAGACGTGTTTTACTGCACTTGTTTCCGTAGTATTTCTTTTACGTTTTGTTCCAATAGAATATCTCTAAAGTACTTGTAATCTATACTACCTTTTAATAGTTATTAACATAACTTTTTGCTTTAATCTGCACACTTAAGATATATAGTTAAGAGATAATTATTCTTTATTTATATGTATTTCTTATCATCAAAATATTAATAAGATAATTGTGTTTAAAAATACATTTTTGCTAATACAATGGAGAGATGAAAATGTTTTGATTAAGAAAAAGACTTAGGATTTTCTAACTTGGGGGACGTCATTGTTCCTGCTTGGTTTAGTGTTGTGTGTGTAAAAACACTTATTTTAGATTAACAAAATAAAAAGAGAGTAGTAATATTGTTCGTAAATGCAACTTGATGGAAAAAAAACCTATGAAAACATATGATATGATCAAATTCGCAGAATGCATTGCAAACTCCAAATAATCATCCAAAACAGGCAAACTTAAGCCAAGGAGAAGCTTCCTCAATCGAAGTTGGCACATCGGTTAACTTCTATGAAAATGTGTACAATCGAAGTTTTTCTCTTTAAGAGATAGAAGCAGGTTCACAGTCCACAGGGAAAGCACAAACAAGTATAACCTTTAAGGAAAAGGTTGATTAACCATTACTTCAGGCCATGTTTAATCCAAAAAGATAGAATAAATTCATGCCAATTAACATTACATGTCCGAACATTATAAAGATGATAATGACGTCCTTTGATGAATTTCGTGTATTTGTCTCAAATGATCCCTATTTGTTGGGACTTGGTAGCATCAATATTCAACTTTAAATTCTACTAGTATATTATCTTCTTTGTCGTTCTTATTGATAATCTTAAGAGGATCATACTCAATAAATAGAAGTAGGACCACTCTTTTGGGCTTGGTCTCTCGTTAGTCCAACACAACAACAAAATAAAGACACGACCTCAGTTCATATCTTTTTAATTTTCTAATCTAAATATTATGTCAATCTTATTTTTAATTGTTTGGTTTGAGTTGGATGCAATTCTTAAGAAATGATTTATTTTAGTGAACTCAATTATAAAATAAATTTTATTTATTCAAATATTTTTATTAATTGTAATTAGCAAAGAAGTTTAATGAATTGAAATACAATTTTTAAGTATATTAGTGAAAAAATATAATTAATATTATATTAATATTGTAAAATAATAAATAATTTTATTTAAGATAAAAAAATTAAAAATAAAATATTTGAAATTTGACAAAAGGAGTATGTTAATTATTTCAGACCAAACAAAATCTGACATATATATATTCCTTAGTTAATTAATATTATCTTTTACAATAATTGATGAGAAATTATAAATAAATAAAAAATTAATAATTGATGGGAAAAAAGACAAAAGAAAGTACTCGATACCACAACTAGTGATTTATTGATAAAAATTATTTGAGATTAATTTTGAAAGTTTGAGACTTGTATTGATTTTAGGAAATAAAAAAGTAAATGTCAAAACGATTTATAAAAACTAGCAACACTTTTTGTTTATACCTTTTATAATTTAATTTAAGTGAAATAACTCATTTATTATTATGGGAAAAGGCAAGAGTAATATGACAGATGGCAAGAGTCAATGGCTTATAAATTATGATACACGAGCTCAACCATATTTTTTGTCTGACAAATATCCATGCTTATTTAATTGCAACACATGGCAGGAGTTGTTTTTCTTTTTCTCAACCTCAACTTTTTTGTGAAATGCCATTTATATCACTCTCCCCCCTCCCCCTTTAGCCTTCAATTCGATCACCTATTTCCTGATGGAAAAAAGGGGGACCTTAAGCTTTAGGGAGAGCAACAAAGAAAGAAAAAGGGCAGACACACAACTAGCAGTATGTCTCTCAAATTATTACTACAATACCAATTCTGAGTAGTTTCAATTATAGCATTTTAGCATTTGGATTTGGAATCACCATGTGTGTTACCGTCACAAAAATTGTTATTTTCATGTAACCATCTAAATGCATTATTTACCAATTTCCCAAGAAGAAAGTCCAAACCATTTTCAGCCTGGGTCGGTGTTCAATTATTTTCATCATTCTATTCACTAGTTATTGCAATGATTCCAATGAAGAGTATTGGATCCCCCTTCAATCAAGTTTTTAATAACTGCTAAATTCCATGAGTACGAGCAACCCAAGAAAGTAAGTACTAGTACTCAAAAATTACCACATGGATTTGATTTGTTTTGTTTATTTTATTTTACTTTTTCAATAGGATCAATTTTCAATAGTATAAAAAAATTACAGCGTGTACTTATTTTTGTTTGCTTGTTGGTTCAGTTGTTCACTGTTTGTTTAATAATGCTTCTGCAGTTGAACTGCATAGAAAGAAAGAAAGAAATCATAGAGAAACGAAAAGAATGGTTATTGTTTTTGGTCTCTGAGTAATTTCACGTGAGAGTTCTGCTATTGTGTCCGTGACCGTGACGAGTTTTGCAAGCATGTTGCTGAATGAACAGTTTCGAGAAACCAAAGATTAACAAAATCACACGGTAAGTGTCTCCACAAATTTAATGGATTCATTCACAGCTATTGCTTCTGTTCTGCACACTACAATGTCAATTTTGTTCTGTTCAAAAAATGAGTCAACCAAATAAAAAATGTGAAGCAGCAAGCACAAATGTTACTAGATCTGAAGAGTTTTGTTATTTCTAAAGTCTCAATTAACGTTACTTTTTGGGGGTGATTTAAGTAGGTGAATCAAACCCTACCCAACATGCATTAAAGAATTTCGATATCTTCCACGCAAACAATGGCTATTGTTATGGAACTGGAAAAACTAAATCAGGTGAAACACAACACCTAATTGCAACCGTACTACGTTGATTATTCTTATCTACTCCTACTACTACAAAACTAGGTGTTGTGTTTGTGTTGTGTTGGGGTCCCATTTTTCTAATATGAAGAGACTCTCATTTTCCTCTCTATTTTTCATCATCCATATATTTTCTTTCTTCTTGCTTCTTCAACTAGTTAGTTCACAAGACGATTCACAACCACTTCTAGCCCTCAAATCCGCCATTGATGTTCACAACAAGCTTCCATGGCTACAACAAGGAAACGACGTGTGCACTTGGTTAGGAGTCAGAGATTGTTTCAAAGGAAAAGTTAGAAAGCTAGTACTTGAATATTTCAACTTAACAGGAACATTAGATTCAAGCATTTTGAACCGTTTAGATCAACTTCGAGTTCTTAGTTTCAAAGGTAACTCACTCTCCGGTCAAATCCCTAATCTCTCTTCTCTCGTCAACCTCAAATCTATTTACCTTAACGATAACAAATTCTCCGGTGAGTTTCCGGCTTCTGTTTCCACCCTCCACCGAGTTAAAGTCATTGTTATTTCCGGTAATAGAATATCCGGTGAGATTCCGGTGTCGTTGATTAAGCTTCCTCGGCTCTATGTTCTCTACTTGCAAGACAATTTGTTCACCGGTTCGATACCTGGTTTCAACCAAACAGGGCTTAAGTACTTGAATGTCTCGAATAACAAACTCTCCGGCGAGATTCCGGTGACGCCTGCATTGATCCGATTCAATGCGTCGTCGTTTTCGGGAAACTTAGGGTTATGCGGAGAACAGATCCACCGTGAATGCATAAACAGTACTCTGTTGCCGCCGACGGCGCCGGCGATGAGTCCAGTTGGAGGGAACGGTAAAACGACGTCGTCGAAATCGAACCGTACGAAAATTATGAAGATAATTGGAGGGAGTGTTGGTGGGTTTGTGTTGTTGTTGATATGCTTGATAATTTTGGTGTGGGTTATTTGTAAGAACCGTAGGAAGAGAGTGGGTTCGAGTAGGAGTAAGGGTGGTGACGTGGCGGAAGGAGAAAATGCGGTAGGAGGAGGTGGAGGAGGAGTAGATGGAGATGGTAGGGGAAGTAATTATGATCGAAATCAAGGGGGTTTTGCTTGGGAAAATGAAGGTATAGGGAAACTGGTGTTCTGCGGAGCAGGGGATCGAGAAATGGGTTACAGTTTGGAGGATTTACTGAAGGCTTCAGCTGAGACATTAGGGAGGGGTATTATGGGAAGTACGTATAAAGCAGTCATGGAATCAGGCTTCATTGTTACGGTGAAAAGGTTGAAAGATGCTAGGTACCCTGCGTTAGAGGAATTTAGGGCACATATAGATTTACTTGGTAAGCTTAGACACCCTAATTTGGTCCCACTTAGGGCTTACTTCCAAGCTAAAGAAGAACGTCTTCTTGTCTATGATTACTTTCCCAATGGCAGCCTCTTCTCTCTTATTCATGGTATGTTTCTCTTTTATTTTCTCTCTCTTTTATTTTACGAGATTATAGTAGTAATAATTTTATTATGTCAATGTTCATCGAGTTTATGAATTTTGTGTTATCCTTATTCTTTGATTCGTCTGAAAATAAGAGTATGCTATTTTGTTTCTCCCATTATAGAACCAAAAATTCAATTAATGATGCTACATTAATAGTATAAATGATTTTTTTTTACAAAAGTATTAATTAATAATTTAAAAATAAATATGTTAGTGTGCACTAAAAAAAGTTACAACTGTACATTGCTCATCGCTGCATATTCAAATAAAAATGTGTATATTCGTATTAATCCTGCTTTATTGGTTATTGACTGGGCCTATGGCATTAGTGGATATTATATTCATATAGTCTATGCAATTTAAGGGCTGTGCGAGCTACTCATTCCTTCACTTATATTTTTATTAGGGGTTTATATTTTTTATTTAATATCAAATGTTACTTGTTTGTTTTTTTACTGAATTTGTTAGCTAGTTGTTATTTTGATAGCAAAGGAATTGAACTATGATGCTGTTATCATTATTTCAATCCTTATGACTCTCTTCTATTGTGATAAATATTTAGGCCGTCGCATCTCTAGATAAAAAATATTTATACGTTCTTACAAAAAAATTGTGTACTATTTAATTATTTTAAAAATACATATCATTAATTTTTTTATTGATTAAATAGGATGTCTACATTTTTTGTATCATTTAATTATTTCAAAAATACATATCATTCAATTTTTTATTGTCAAAATAGTGTGTCTAAATTTTTCGACCTCCGAAGAGTTTCTCTTTTTTTATGAGTTAAGAAGTTCAGTCCATGGTCTTCATTTGTTGTTTTAATAATGTTGAATTTTAGTTTGGGAAACAAAATATATATACTTTGGAAATTTTGTTTTCTATGGTAAATATGGTGTGCAATTTTATTTAATTATGAATTATTTTATTTTTAAGAGTAATATCAACTGTCAAGCTTGTAAAAAGGGAGTAATGTCACAGATATTTATACATAGCTACTTTGTACATATAGAAATAAGGATTTGGAATAGATTCATTAACTAGTAATATCTTGAATGGCCAAGATTGATTAACGCTGTAATATATATTGAGCAATATAAACCGTTCGATCTTAAATTAATGGCTGAGATTCATTACAGTGGAGGTGTGCTGCAATTAGTGCAGCAAAACCCTGTCCATAATAATTTGATTTCAAAGGATTGTGAGCATAATTAAGTAGGAATGGATTTAAATCACATAAGGATGATTATATGTATGTACTAGTTTTGATTGAAAAGGTGGACTGTGTGTCCTAAAAGTTGATTATCCTTTGGTAATGGGGTCCTCCTCTGATATCCAATATAATATATATGCTTCCCTTTCGCATAGATTGATTTAGGTGAATAGATAATAGAGACAAAAGATGTTGCTTTCCATGTCGTACTGTTTACTAATGTAATTAAGGACTTTATGAAGGGGTGTATATGTGTGTCATCTGAATCTGACAACTCATTTATGACTGTGACCCCATGTTAGTGTTGTCCCACTCAATTCAACCGTTGAATAATTAAAGGAGAGTTCCTCGACTTTCTGCCTACGTACTTCACAATTATCAAATCCTAACTTTGATAAATCATGTAGTAGCTAATTAACTAGTACTATAATTGTCAAATTATAGAAAATAATTGGTTGAAATTCTCTGTTAGTGTAAAATTATTGCAAAAATTTATTAATATTAAATGATTATGTTTCATAACAAAATAATCAAATAAATTATGTCCAAAATTTCATAATTCATCTGAAATCACTCCATCCCTATGATCACAATAATATCTGCAACATTAAAGTGGGATAAATAAATTGCTAGAATTGCATTACATGATGGATCGTTGTGGTAGTTGAAATGTTCATTCCAATGGCAATGATAAATTCGATTTCTTGGTTATATTGTTGTTGTCCCTTGTAATTTTTGGTAACTAAACCACGAGTCGATCCCTTTCTATAATATCCCTATTTACAGGTTTTCTTTTCCAAAGTACATGTGGAAATTGAATACTCTACTTTTTGGAGGGAAATGTAGAGTGACTTTAAGCAAAAATTAAGTAAAATATGAGGGAAGGTGATATTTAAAATGGAGGGAAATTAATGTAAGATAAAACAAATCAAGAGAGATAGAGACAAAGATAAAGGTAGAGAAGTGAAAGTTAGAGACTTGTTGCCCTTAACGGTGAAGGAAAGATAGATGTTGGACACATAAACGGTGTTTCCTTCCACAATTTTGTAAATTTTAAAAGCGGTTGTCTATAGTTATAGATATATTTATAAAAGAAAAGTGTTATCTTTTCGCTAGAGAATGCATAAAGGTGAGCATAAAGCATAAACATTATATATACGTAACCATGGAGCAACCCTGTTGTTCATATGTAAAGGATGAGATATAATGCTTTGTGGAAGAGCATTTAACAAATCAACAAGTCGGCCTTTCTTTTCATCATATAATAATAATAATAATAATAATAATAATTAGAAATAATGATGAAATAATTATATACAAGAATAGAAAGTAACCAATCATGCCAATTGCAGGATCTTCACGTGTATTTTGCTTTGTTCCTTTATTTAATTAATTCTGGTGAACTTTTTTAGTCTTTACTCTTTATGCAGGTTTGATGATATGATTGAAATTGTTTGTATTAGTTATTTGACCATTTTGGAAGAATCAAACATTTTAAATCAAGATAGCATTCTAAATTGTTAACAACACCTTCATGATTTGTTTTGCTACTAGGAAAGTAAAATGAAATTTTTTGCATATTGACATTGATTTCAAACTGATATATTTAAGTGATATAGCTAATTAACAGAGGACATGTTGACAAATTAATGACTGTAATGTAATGCAGGATCAAAAACATCTAGTGGGGGAAAGCCTCTTCACTGGACATCTTGTCTTAAAATAGCAGAAGATTTAGCAACAGGTCTTCTCTATATCCACCAAAACCCCGGCTTGACACACGGAAACCTTAAATCTTCTAATGTGTTACTTGGTGCTGACTTTGAGTCCTGTCTCACTGATTATGGTCTCACCGTATTCCTCAATCCCGACTCAATGGACGAACCAAGTGCCACTTCTTTTTTCTATAGAGCGCCCGAGTGCCGCAGTTTTCACAGGTCGCAAACTCAAACTGCTGATGTATACAGCTTTGGTGTCCTTCTCCTTGAGCTTTTGACAGGCAAAACACCCTACCAAGACCTTGTTCAGGCGCACGGTTCGGATATACCTAGATGGGTTCGGTCGGTGCGCGAAGAAGAGACCGAGTCCGGGGACGATCCTGCCTCATCGGGCAATGAATCATCTGAAGAGAAGCTTCAGGCTCTTTTGAATATTGCAATGGCATGTGTCTCGCTTGTGCCAGAGAATCGACCTACAATGAGAGAAGTTCTAAAGATGATTAGAGATGCAAGAGGGGAAGCTCATGTTTCATCTAATAATAGTAGTGATCATTCACCTGGTAGATGGTCGGATACTGTTCAAAGCTTGCCAAGGGAAGAACATCTTAGCATATGATTGGAATTTTTTTTTTTTTTTGACTGAGTCAATATTTATAGAGACTATATATGCATTCTGATTTTTCATGAATTGGTTATTTATTTCGAACATGACTAGGTGATAATGTTGTAAAGACATACATTCTTAATATCTTGCGTTGTGAGTACATGTTGGTTAGAGGTAATTAATGGATATGGATTCATATCCAAGATTCAGCTTGCAAAAGAAGTGGAGACCAATCCTTTAAGGTTTTGGATCATTGATTTCTTTTATTCTTTTTTTCCTTCGGCTAATTATAGTTAATGCTACAATTCAATCCAATATCTGCCTATTCTGTGAAACCTTAAATTTAATGTGTCATGGTTTGATGGTTATCAATAATTTAACTGCATGTTCGGTTTTACGGTGAAATTCACAAAATTACGGTAATAATATTTCAAACATGACTAGGTGATAATGTTGTAAAGATATTCATTCTTAATTCTTAATATCTTGCTTTGTGAGTACATGTTGGTCAGAGGTAATTAATGGATATAGATTCATATCCAAGATTTAGCTTACAAATGAAGTGGAGACCAATCCTTTCAGGTTTTGGATCATTAGTTTCTTTTATTCTTTTTTTCCTTAGGCTAACTATAGCTAATGCTACAATGCAATCCAATATCTGTCTTTTCTGTGAGACCTTAAATTTAATGTGTCATGGTTAGATGATTATCAATAATTTAACTGCATCTTAAATTTCACGGTGAAATATCAAAATTACTGTGAATTAATGTGATTTTATCAATCAAAACGGAAAAGCAAACATATACTAAAACAAAATAAAAATATTATTCTTTTATATTTTTTTCTCACTTTTAGTATTTATTTACTTTATTTGAAACTCGTTTGAGTTAAGAGTTAATCAGTTGGTTTGGATTAAGAGTTAATCAGTCTACATCCACTTCAACCAAGCATTTGGATTTAATTAAATTTAAGTTAATTATAAAAGGGAGTGTGTTGTTTTGAAATAGGACTCCAGAAATCTATCAAATACTCTATCTGTTTCATTTTATATGTTGTTTTAGTATAATATGTTAGTCTTATTTTAACTGTCATTTTACAATTGCCAATTCTTACTCTCCCCCAAATAATGAAAAGTTGACATTTTGATTTTGCAAACGACAAAATTTTGCAAATTAAATATGGAGAAGTATACATGGATACAATTGCTATGCAATAGGGTTATTGCTATGCAATAGGGCTTAAGGTGGTAGATTACTCCATTCTCATAAGAGACATCATGGTGGTAAGTATTGTTTTTATATATTTAAGAAAAAAAATAAAACTCCATTCAAGCAAGTTGAAAAAGACCACTAATTTGTTTGAAATTTTGTATTTTATATTATTTTTGAAAGGTTAATGGCGTCAAAAATTAAAAATAGTGATTACATTGGATTGATTACATTAGTTAGTTATTTTTGCCTTCTACTTTGTTACTTGACAGTTTTATATTTTTCAGTACATTAAATTTTGAAAAATGATGTATGGCACGAGACAAAGGCATACGAATGTTATTGATTAATTAATGTTGAACACATATCTCCATTTTCCTGTGAAAGTGTTGATTTTATATGGCAAACAATGTTTTGATTGGTCAAATGTGTATTCATGTGTTTTCGACGAGTTTGTTTTCGGTCCATATAGCAATTCTTTTCACATGAAAGAAAATTGAGTTGGATCAATGCATAACTCTCTTGGTGTATTTCTAATCAATTCTATAAGTGATTATCTCTAAATGCATTCGTGATTGTAGAACATGATATCTCTAAATGTATGCATGATTTTAGAATATGATACCGTCTAGTATCTATTTAATCATGTTATTTTATGATTTATAGAAAGAATTTCAACAATTAAAACTTTGTCAAAATTGCATAATTGTAAAATTGTAATCCATAAAACTAAAGCCCAACTAAACAAAAAAAAAAAGAATATATTACAAAAATCAAACATGTTCTTAGTCTTGATCGAATAAAGTATTAATTCTTAATTTTTTGTAGTTGAAATTCCTTGGTATGATTTTCAACTTGATTCCTTGAGCAGCAATGGTATAGCCCAAGATAGGAAGTGGGTGGAGGAATCTGTAGATAATGATCATTACCTCTTTGACAATCATCCAAAGGTCATATTGCCATCTGATGTACTTCTTGCTCGTGCTTTAAATTAAACTAACAAATAGTAAAATAAAATACTATTCTTACTTTTGCATTAAAAAATAGATTATAAAAATAGTTAAAGGATAATGCTAGCGAATACTCTTTGAAAATTGATTAGAGATAAGTTAACATTGATAAGCTTTTTCTACACAATATTGATAATTGTTTAACTTTTTTTGGAAAAGATGTTTTTGGATTATGTTCTAAAGAGCTAAGACAACATTTTAAAAAATAAAAAATAAAATTATACATATTTCCTAATCAATGCTATCACGACACTCCTCGTCTCCTAGATATGGGAAATTGATGTCTATCTTTTATGGTTCATGGCTTTAGCATATGTTGAAAAGAAAAATTGATGATTAAAATAAATTAATAAAAAAATACTTAAATAAAAGTGAAAATTTAATTAAGAGAGAGATAAAAATAAAGTCATTAAGAAACACAAGATTTAAAGTTATGAGATATCCATCCCTTTACATGTTTTAAAGATAAATTATAAGGAAAAAAACATATTTTTATAGTACTTTTTTTGGGTTTTTTTTAAGTGACAATTAAGTTATAATTTGATGTATTTATATATAATATGAATTAATTTAATTATCTTTTATAAAGATTATCAGAAGTAGCAATGACTTTAAAATAAAGTTTTGTCTTGACTCAATCACATATCAAAGTAATAAATTA
>JBBPBR010000003.1:18549710-18562136 GCA_037974775.1 Cicer pinnatifidum | reverse complement strand
TACACTTAAATATATTTTTTAATATTCATATTTTTTTTATTTATAACAGTAATCAGATGAAATAAAATAAATAAAAATAGTCTTATTAGCAAGTGTCCAGAGACTCATATTAAATGATAAAAAATTTATCTTAAAAATATGGTTAAATTACTTTTTATTGGTTCGTTATCATTTTTGTAGGTTTTATTTTAGTCCTTCAATTAAATTTGTTTTGATCTTTTAACTATGATTCTAATAGTCATTTTAATTTTTTCCGTCAATTTTAATAGAAAAACCATTAAGTTGAGCCTACATGTCAACTTGAATGTTTAATTAAATTGTATGAGTCATTCTCTTCTTCTTCCTCTCCAACCTAAAACAATAACAACAACAACTAATTTATCCGGTGCACATTTAAATCCAAATTCATAACTGAACAAACGAGATAAATGGGAAAACAAAAAACTCAAACTCACAATTTTTTGTTACAAACCAACGAAAAATCCAATAAACTTCGAACCAAAAAAAAAATTTAATTATCGAAGAAAATTATTTTAACAAGATCCGAAAAAGTATTCAACATAAAATCACTAAAAAGTAAGATCCGAAAAAATATAAGTTTGTGCTTCTTAATTGAATTTTATGTTTCTACAAAATATTTCAAATCCAATAAGAAAAAGATAAATTAGGAGTGCTAGAAACAACATAAACATAGTACTGGTTTTAAAATAGTAACTTCATTTGATTTTACAAAAGTATATTGATAATATAAAATCAATAACTTTATTTGATTGATTTGTGAAGAAGGAGAAGGAGGAGGATGATGAAAAAAAATATATAAAAATTTTAATTTTAATTTTTTGTATGAGCGACTAAAGTAATCAATCACGAGTCTAAATTTACACGTAGACTCAACTTAATATTTTTGATTAAAATTAACGAAAAAAACTAACAAAATTATAATTAATAGACTAAAACTGAAAAACTAAAATAGTTAACAAAATCATAATTAAGAAACTAAAACAAAATGAAAATTAATTAAAGAAGAAAAATAAAATAAAAAAATAAAAGAAAAAAAGAAAAAAAGAATAATTTAACTTATAAATATTTATTTTTAAAATATTAAATACACAAATTTAACTACATAATTTTGTATATTTGATTAACATGTGCTCTTGAAGATACTTATGATGATTTTGTAATGAAGGGTAAAGAAAAGGTGGAGTCCACAATGAATAGCATCAAATGCTTATTGGGAGTCGCACTGTTGGTGAATTCCAAGATCCACACCACAGCCATCCATTATTATCTCTCTCCTTTTTTAATTATTTAAACTGGATTTTCCCTTTTGCCTTTCTCTGCTTCCTTATTGGTAGAGTTGTTAACCCATCTCTTGTCTCTCTCTCTCTTTAGAGAGAGGAAAGAGAGAGAATATTGAATGTGTGTGTGTGTCACAAAGCAAATAAGCATACCCCTCAACTCAGAAAGTAGTAGCAAATGCCAAATGGTAGTAGTGTATAATAGTAGTATTAGTGCAGTAATTATAATAATAGCATTGTATTTGTAGTATATAGAGAGAAAGTGAAAAATAAAGAAAGAAAGCACCATTCAATTCAATTACTCAATACTCCTTAGTCGGAAAGTTGCTGCATAAATAAAAAGGTCTCTCTCTCTCTCTCTCTCTCTCTTTCTCTCTGTTTCGACACGTCTGATTTTGCTGTTATTAGGGCTTTTTATCATTTTCCTTAACTTTGTAACCCCATAATTGACTCCTTTAAAACATCAAGTTTTCTTCTTTTCTCTTCAACACCGATTTTAATTTTTGTGGGTTGTTCTCTAATTTTCTAGGCTATTCATTTTTGAGCTAAAGTTTCGATTTTTGAGGTGTTTTGCTCGTGGGGTTCTGCTTCATTCATCTGGGGCATCACCAATTTCTCTTTTCAAGGGCTTTCATCTATGGTTGCTTGATGTAGAGCTTTCTCTGGATATTGGGTATTTGTTTTTGTTATGAAAATAGAATCTAAACATATTTGATCTTGGAGTTGGACGAATACACTGAATCAGTGAATTGGTGAAGACTTTTACAATTTAGTATTACTTTTTTGTTTGGAAATGGTGGTTGGTACTGTTTGTGGCTTATAGTTATCTGAGAAAATTATTAGATACAAATAGGAAAGAGAAAGATGGAGGCAGAGTCAAACCCTGGATTTCATAATCAAGATATAAATTCCTCTTTTAGCAGACATGCAATATCATTTCAGCATGGTGGTATGAATTCTAGCATGTCAGAGATGGTTCCAATGGGTAATTATTTTGGGTTAAGTAGTTCATCTGGGATGTTATATTCTGGGAATTCAGCTTTCATGAACAGCAACCCTGTTGTAAGTCAAGCTGGTGGTGGTAATCCATCTGCTTCTTCACTTCTTCTTGATTCAGTCCCTGGGCTGAAGCATGATACAGGGTTGGCTGTTGAATGGTCTCTTGATGAACAGTATAAGTTGGAGGAGGGTCTTGCCAAGTAAGTAACTTTTTTTGATTAGTTTATTTATTGGCATCGATGTCTTACAATTGTACATACAGTAAATTGTTTTCTGTTTACTCTAGAGTAAATAATCATTTTAGTCCTTAAAATGTTTGAGACTTTGTCATAATAGTCTACAATGTATCGAAATTACAAAACAATAATATCTAAATATGCCTTTCATTAGTCTAAATGTGTCTTTTGTTAATTAATTTGGTACTGGGATTTATCTTTCATTAGTGAATTAACCCATAAAATTACTAAGAAAAGACACACTTGGAGTAGTTTTTGGAATTTTGATACTTTTAGAGACTATTGTGATAATGCCTTACACATTTAGGGACTAAAATGACTGTTTACCTTTTACTTTCCTATGCAAATAATTTCAGTTCTTTGAATTTGTGGATTAATTATGTGTCTGTCTGCAAGCCCAATCAGGAAGCATAAGACCAAACTGTCTTCTTACCTATGACACCAACGCATACACATGTAAATACATTCAATTACTTCCATTTCTTAAATTATTATCGGTGTCTATGTTTCAGTGTCGTATCCAATATTCGCGTATGTGTCAGTGCTTCATAGCTTCTTATACTGACCTGCTACCAAAGTATTCTCTTATGTGCTTGTCTGCAAATATTTGATTGGTTTTATGCTATTCTCTTCTAGAATTACTTCTGTTTTAGCAATGACTATATATAGTTTATATTTCATTACCTTTTGATTTCATGATTGTTATGTTTCATGACTAGTTATGCCAATGAGCCAAGTATCATGAAGTACATCAAAATTGCTGCTGCGTTGCCTGACAAAACTGTTCGCGATGTTGCTTTGAGGTGTAGGTGGTTGACAGTAAGCTCCTTTTCTTTCAACAATTTTTCCCATTGTCCATAGTTTAATGATGCCTATGAAGGATACTTGTGCTGTATGCATGAGTAAAGAAGTGAATTTTATATTTTAAAGCATTAAAGTCACTAATGTTGCAACTTGCAAATAACTACTTGAAAGTTGAATATGGAAAGTGGAACTTCCACTTTGAGTCCAGTCCATAAGAAACTTTTAAATTCTAAAAGCATTAAAGTCACTTGAACATGTTGCAATAAACTACTTTGAAATTGAGCATGCATAGTGGAACTTCCACTTTCTAATGCATTCACAATTAAAGCTTTTTGTTTCATGCACCCCACATCCTCCTATACCTTTAGTTTTTGCCATTGTTGCATTGGCTCAAGTTTTGCATGGTAGTTTGGCTCAAGTGTTGTATAAGTTATGCTGATATCAGTGGTTAAAGGAAAGGTTTTAGGTTTTGGTTGTTATCATGGTATCAGTTCCATCAATTGCAGAAAAATAAAGGAAATAAAGCCGATGGAACTTTCGATTGGGCCAGAATATGGTTGTGGTTGCTGCCGCAGCAGTATTGTGGCTACAATCGCCACTGCAGATCACAACTTGTCTAACCCTATTTAAAGGTTATGTTTCGTCTCATAATCACTTACCTAATCTAGAATGAAATATAAGCAAAAAAGGTATTTGAAAAGTTGATGTATTTGGTCTTAATTTTTAACCAGATACGTTAACTTTTTAGATACCATTTTTGCTTATATTTCATTCTGGAGGGAGGTAAGCTTTTAATAAAATTAACCAAGATAACCTTCCTTCGATTTTTTTCCCATTTGGAAATTTACTAGGTCTAGTAAAAAGTAACATCCACAAAAATGAAAATTGTTCACTGCATGAGCATAGTTCATTAATCATTGGACTTTGGTACACATGTAGATTTTCACCTCAACGCCTGGTATGGAAGCTTAAAATGCTGTTTAAATCATTTTTGCAGAGAAAGCGAAGGAAACCCGAGGAACATAGTCTGGGAAAGAAGATCAATTACAGAAAAGTATGTGAAGTTTTGGAAGCTTCTGTACAGATACTATTTTTAGTATAACGTAGTGTTTGTCCAAGAGTTGTCTAGTTAATCTAGAGTGATTTTCTACCTGATGTTTTAAGTAGGTTTTGAAATTCAAATATATTTTACCTCTTTAAGTTCTAAGATCTATGAAAAATTCCTTTTAAACACAAACAAGAGATAAAAAAATAAAATTTCTTTTGGTTGCTTGGTTGAAGTAATTTTCACTGTGTTTTCAAAATGCCTGAATAAATGAATGACAGTTTGGAATTATATAACACCATTTGAGCATTTTTGTAAATATATTGTAAATTCTCTCAATGTGCTTAACTATCTTGTCAAGTATATTGACGATACTGAAATGTTATGTTAATAACAAAATATGCTTATGTTCATCCCATAATTGGGATTCCAGTTTTGATATATTGAATCAATTAATGTCTTTAGGATCTAATGTTGATTGAAGAACCAGTATTCTAAAGTCATGCTTCTTCAGGATAAGCCCGTGGAGTTAGCATCACAGACAAATTTGCATTCGGTGCTTCCCCCAAGCATGGGTTCATATTCTCAAATGTCACGCCTTATGGAACAAAGTCAACGGATACTATATGATGGTTAGCATATCTATTTTCTTAAATTATGCTACTAAAAATTACTATGGAAGCTCTCGTCATTTTGCGACCACATTATTTCCGATTTTGTATATTTCTTTACGACTGAAATTTAATGCTCTTGACTAGTAGTCTAATAATGTGTGTAAATACATTTCATAGCTGAGAAATAAATATTTGCTATTTTATTTTATTAACTATATCAATACTTGTATATGTTCAGGAATCTGTGGGCCCATGAAGCAACTCATGGAGCAGAATGCTCAAGCTTTTAATCAAATAACCGCCAATTTATCTACGTACAAGGTGAAAAACTCAGTTATCATATGTATCAGTTCTGTTTTATAAATACCGTTGCAGCTGATGATTTTAGGCCCTATACAAATTTGGAATATCTTAACAATTTTTAACAACTGATCTAATGTGATAACCATTCACCTCCTTAGATTTTCTAGTGGATGGTTAATTCTCATCTTGTTTAGGAAAAGTTCAAATTATTAGACATAGAAGAAAGATGTCATATCCACATGATGTTGAATGGTTATCTTATTATCAACATGTCAATAATCAAAGTTCTTTTAGTTATGTTGTCATTGTATTATTCTTTCACTTAGGATTTTTATATACGAATTAGTTTTCAGTCGTTAAGCTGTAATAACGATTATGTTTTTTGAAAAACAGTTGCAGGACAACATCGATCTCTTTTGCCACACAAGGCACAATATTAATACCATTCTAAACGAGTATGTGAATTTTTAATGAAGTTAAACTATACATATTCATTTTCTTTCATATTTGAATTTTTCGACTACGAGCTTTGTGAAGATCACCAGTATATGTTTGTGCAGCATGAGTGAGATGCCCGGCATAATGAGCCAAATGCCGCCACTGCCTGTAGCCATTAATGAGGATCTTGCAAGAAGTATTTTTCCTAATAGAACTTAGGTAAGCTCAAACTTAACTGATATATAACTTGCATTCATAATATTTTGAAGCTCTACAATCATGCTTCCATATGTTTTATGTGTGCAAGTGCATGATTAAATAAAATTCACTATCCACTGAACAACAATGTAATAGATTCTATTATTAGGTTTCAATTAGCGAATTAAAGAAATCCATACATATATAATAAGGAAACGCAAAAAAGAAGTATTATTAGGTTTCAATAATAAGAAATCCATACAAGAAGTATTATGAGGTTTCAATCATTGCATACATTTTTACCGTACACATTTTACCAGGTTTTTTTTTATATAAAAAATAATGGAAAAAAGCACGATAGTTTGGTCATATCTGTAAATTGTTGAATAGAACATCAGATATAAAAGTTGATTGGTTTATGTATTTACCAATTCAAGCGTGTGAAAGTGCTGACTTCATCAACATTGCTTTACACAAATCAAATTGCATCCATGGTTGTAGAGATGTTGGCATGCAACTGTTTTGGTGGTGCTACATGCAATTGAGGAAGTAACTCACAAATACACATCTCAGGAGGACTTTCCAGAGATTCTTCTAATCCATCTTTTGATCTTACTCTGTTCCATGATGGTTGATTATTTCCATTTGAAACAAAACTTGGAACTCCTATTGTTGTATAAATAAATGAATAAAAATAGGAAAGCGATTAATATATCTGAATGCAGCTTTATAGAGATATCAGAATATTGGTGTTCTGTTTTACTACAATGTCATGTCATAGGAACTGTTATTATTAGATATATGTATATATATGTTGCTAGTTTGCCGTATTACATATTTAACTGATGACAGCTGTTCTGTAAGATGTGAAGGGAAATCATTATTATGTACATAATGTAACAGTATTTCTTATGAATTCAATTCCTCTCAACCAACTAGTAATTCACTTTAGAGGATAATAAATCAACAGTTTGAATGTTGTATAAAACAAAATTCAAAAAACAGTGCATCAACCATAGACTCCAGTTCTGATGTTTTGAAATGTTAGTTTTTACTGTTTTAAGAAAATAATTTGTTTTGAAGGAGCTAAATCTATAGCTTTTCCTTGGAGGGGTATCAAGTACCCAAAAGGGTGCAGGCCTGTACTGTATTTTATATTTTATAATACAGATTAATTAGGTTACTTAATAGGATACATGTTATTTATTTTTTAGTTACAAGAACAGTGGACCAACAGGATGCCCCACCAAAGAAAGAGGTTACTATTTGCCCTTCGGGTCTTTTTAATACACCGTAGACATGAACATCTTTTCTCTAAAATACCCTTCTCAAAATTGAATATTTGAAACTCTTACTACCCCACTCTCCTTCCCTGTCCCTTTCCATTTCCCATTAGGCCGTACTTGCCCTGACATCAATTTAGGTTCAATCAAATCGGCAGATCTAACAATGACTCTTTTGAATGCACATGTTATTCTATTGACAATCTCAATCTGATCATTGACTTATAAAAATCTCGTAATGACCTTGAGCTCATGTAAAATTTATATTTTTTCAATTGTTTTTCTTTATCATTTTTTTCTTCTCATCTTGGAGACAAATTACTAAAGTAGTCCAATTTAAGAGCATTGGTACTAGTATGTGATTTCACTATATACATTATTGGAAAATTCGTCCAGTAACAAATAACTTTTGCATAAATACATGGTTTATTGAACACAATAAAAAATACCTATGTATAATATAAGAATAATTTCCATTTAAGTTTTTTTTATTAGTTACACCTAATAAATATTTTATTTATACAATATACAATACTTACATTCAAAGGATACACAATGAACGAATATTATTTATCATTTATAAGCCGGGGGAGTAAGTAACCAAAATATTGTCATTTATCATGCCGTTTCTGCAGATGCACGACCTATTATGAATTGAAGACGAGTTAGAAGATAATGCCATTAAGATAGTAACAAATTTTGCAACACAATGAAGACTGAAAAATTTATAAATTGTAAGACAGATCAACTACTAAAGGGTACAGCTACAATTTTTAGTGCACTTTTGTGAGAATATCCTGTTTTAAAACTCTTGTTTTCTTTCAATACTCCTGAATAGTCAAAAGTAAAAAGTGTAAATAAATCAAATATACTAATATATTCATTGTAAATGAATTTAAAATCATGTGTTTGTGTCATTATCCTTGAATATGACTCACACTAATGCTCAATACAAGGATTCTCCCGTGCTTAGATTTTTTTTATTTTTTTTTTTTTTTTTAAATTTGTAATTAGCAAAGTCAAAAGAGGAAACCATGTTAATGTTTGAAGCCTTTATTGTTGTTATTTGACAACTTCCCCTTCTCACACTATTTTTAGTATCCCATTTAAGACATGGTCTGTTGAGAGAGTTCCAAATCAATATTCATCTGACATTTGTCATTTTTTGGACAGCCTTTATTGTCCTCAGTGATTGTCCATTTCCAGGACTTTCTAGACCACCTTATACCTCACTGTCTCCACACTCTAAATCCAAACCATATAAATGCAATCTCAACCTCCTTCTCCAACACCTTTCTTTCTACTTACCAAAGCATTCCTTAAACAGCTCATAGATAGCTCCTTATCTTTAACATACACAACAACTAGGTGCAACAATGATTGACTCAAACCCACCACTCTTGAACCATTATGGAGCACTTTTGAAGAATTCCGCTGAACCACAAAAGGCTAAAAGTTTCAAAGGTCAAGATAATTCTGTGGTGGATGCATGTGAACTACCATTGATCGATCTTAATGGTCTTAAAAGTTCTAATGTAAGAGAAAGGTTGGCTTGCACTGAAGCAATATGCAAGGCAGCATCAGAATGGGGATTTTTCCAAGTGACAAACCATGGAATAAACCCTGAACTACTAAGAAATATGAGAGAGGAGCAAATGAAGTTGTTTAAGGTACCCTTTGAGAAGAAGGTCACTTGTGGACTTCTAAATAACCCATACAGGTGGGGGACACCAACAGCTACTCGATCAAATCAGTTCTCATGGTCAGAAGCATTCCACATTCCTCTCACCATGATTTCAGAAGCAGCTTGCTGGGGTGAGTTCAGTACTTTAAGGTATACCTATTATCTCAGTCTTACACATTAGTTTTGACATAGTTTAATTCATAGAAATATTTTAATAATAATTCTACAACATGAAAACAGAACAATGACAAAGTCAAATGAAGCAGAACAAACACAAAAGACATTTGAGTGTAACCGATTTGTCTTGGGGCGGTGAGGAAGTAGTCACCATCACCACCCTCTTTGGAGCTGTTATTTTCATTGCTTAAAAAACATATTTTTGTGTATTAGGTCCAATCCAGAGATTGTTTAATCTCATAACCTGATTTATAGGCATGGCATATGGCATGGCATTAACCATGATATAAAACATAATGATTCTATTTTTTATTTTTTATTCCTTTTTGAAGAAAATCACACTTGGCTCTTCTAAGAATTTCCTAAAACAGATAAACAAATAACTTATGAGTAAACATTTCAAGATAGGCATGTACAGGTTTTCGAACTACAAGGAACATTTTCCTCTTTTTTATTAATTGCAGCATGGGTTTATGATAATATCAACTTCAGGATGACTAAAATAAGAACCGAGCTAAATAATTATTTAGTAACTGTCTCCTCTAAAATAAGTTTGAGGATTAAAGTAAGACAAAGATAATCAACTACTAATATTTTAAGATATCCATAATTTTTATGTATCTAATATATGTAACATAGACAACTGATATTTTTCATTAACTATCATTCTAGAATACTTACTTTATGCTCAGAGAGATAAATCAAATTATTTGAATATAGACCAAATGACCACTTGTTAGGTTATTACAGATCTTGACAGGTTGGCTTCTAGAATTTATGCTCAGACAAGCACTGACTAGTCCTTCTGAGCAAAATGTAGTTGTCTAGAGCCAACCTGCTTCAAATGACAGACAGTTATGTTGTGCATGCATGATTTCACCCTTAGAAAGAACTGGAAGTTACTAATTTGTTTCTAAACCTGTCTGCAGAGAAGCAATAAATAAGTTTACACCAGCTATGCTAGAAGTGTCTAGGCTACTGGCTGGCATTCTAGCAGAAAACTTGGGCCACCCAACAGATGCTGTTGAAAAACTCTGTGATGCCAGCACATGCTTTCTGAGGTTGAATCACTATCCGTCCTGCCCAAAATCTAAAGAAGAAATTTTTGGATTAGTACCTCACACTGACAGTGATTTCCTCACAATCCTTTATCAAGATCAAGTTGGTGGACTTCAACTCATGAAAGATTCCAAATGGGTCGCTGTAAAACCAAATCCAGATGCTCTTATTGTTAACATTGGAGACCTATTCCAGGTAAAAGTTAGTTGACTACCACAAAAAATTAGACATTATTGAAGAAAATTAAGTGACTTCACAATGACTATATCATTTCTAACATCTACAGCCATTAATGGAGGTAATAAATTGTAGTACTACAAATAATATGACGCATGCAGCATGCCAACCTTCAAAGGAATATGTTTAAACTATGAACCAATATGAATGCATGCTGCATGCGTACCTTTTTTCTCTCAAAGGAATATACTTCACAAGCAACTGAGTCAATGAAACAAGATTCCATCCTTAGAAATGAATGGAATGGTTATTTGCAGCATCCTTCAACTAGAACTATGGCTCTTGTCGTTGACTACAAATGCAAAAACTACAGCCCCTTTATTCTTCTTAGTTAACCCTTTTCTAAGTCAATACTCACTAGTACTACAAAAATTTAATAATAGAGTAATTATCAAAGTGACTATTGCAGCATCCAGTACTGACTCAACCCCATAATCAGAGATGCAAGTATCATCACATAATTTTTTTTATTAAAAAAAACCCATTGGCTATAGAAATAATAATTAACTAATCTGTTACATTTACCAAATTACCAATGGTTCATTTGTTAACAAGGTATTTCCTTTGGGAAAATCACAGGCCTGGAGTAATGATGAGTACAAAAGTGTGGAGCACAAGGTCGTGGCAAATGACAAAGTGGAAAGATACTCCATTGCATACTTCTTATGCCCTTCTTACACTACTATGATAAGTGGCTGCAAGGAGCCTTCTATATATCGGAAATTCACATTCGAAGAATATCGACACCAAATTCAAGAAGATGTCAAGAAAATAGGACACAAAATAGGACTGTCAAAATTTCTACGTAAAGACGCATACACAACGATCGTTTAGTGCATTGATCGTTGTTCAACTCGAGGAATTGATAAATAACACTATATTAATATTATTCTTTATTTCTAAATAATTTTCTTTTTCACTTCAGATACAATATGTAAAAGTCACTCAGAAAAGAGCTAGAGTGAGATAAACAACAAAAATGAAGGTGGGGTTAAAAGTCTTTTATCCCTCCCTCCTCCCCCAATGGAGTTTTCTCCTTTCCTTTTTTGCTACTATTATGATTTTAGCTTCGATGGTGATTTTTTTCTTAATCAACTATCAATGTATGTTCTACCAAATCAATGTATGTTCAACCAAATTCTGATGATTATATAAGGAGTTCCGTCTAATTTTGAATCGTCTAAAAAGAGTTCCAACCATGGACTGCTTACTTATACCTGCTATAACAGGTTAATTTATTATTAAGAGATTTAAATTGACACTAAAATTAAAAAAATCAAATAATTACAAATCGACATGTAATTGCCTGTCACCTCTCACCTTGTCCACCATTGACCACTTCCAGAGTAGGTGGCTTCCATATAAGCTTCCTCAAAGCATTAAAGGTAATCTAACGTGGTGAAGCCAATAAGTACAATTAGATCACTAAACTGAACCTTTATACGAAAGGCCGAACAAAATTCCGGCAGCACAAGGCTTGATTGATAATGCTTCTTAAGGGCATAGATATAGGTGGTAAATATGAAGTGGAAATGCGTACAAACAAATAAACGTGCTTATATTCAAACAAATGCACTAACGCAACAGAGTTATCCAGTCCCTCTTCAGGCACATTAATGAAATCCTTGTAGAGACACAAGTGCTGAAAATACATATAAAAGGGCTGTGAAATCAGTTCTGAAAAATCATGGCCAAGATTTAAAAAATGCATTCATATGGGAGGTTGGATAGCTCAATTGGTTTGAGCCAAGGGTCAAACTTTAGTGAAGGAGAAAAATTAAGATAATAACTAATATACTAACATTTGTCTATAAAAAAGAATCATATTTCATAAATATTGTATTATCCTTCCTTCACCCATCATCATTATCAAAGACAAACTGCCTAAATATCATGGAGATACAAGAGCTGAGATGCTAGAATGATTGTTTACTTGCCTTCTATAGATGATGTGGATGTGATCATAATATACCCTGGAATTAAAAAATAACAGTCTTAGATAAACTTTTTCTTTACGATATATTAACCAAAAACCTACGTTTCTTTCCCCC
>JBBPBR010000003.1:18524804-18549695 GCA_037974775.1 Cicer pinnatifidum | reverse complement strand
CCCCCCCCCCCCCCCCCCCACATGGCTAAAAGTAGATAATATTCTAGTGTCCTACGCATAGAGGAACCACTCCAATCCATCCCGAACTTGGTGGTTAAACTCTACAGCGGTGACGATATTGTAGGGGAGGCCCTGTGGGAAAATAACTCAGCGCCAGGATGATAAAAAAAAAAAAAGCCCATTTTGGTCAACCGGCTGTAGAAGCTTTTACTAGGGGGTGCTCTTGGCCCAGTGAATATTGCCTATTCCTTTGTTTATCAGTGGTGGTATACAATCGGTTTATGTACTAATGAGGATCTTTATACTGGAGCTCTTTTTCTAGAAGTTTCACTATTCCCTGCGATTGGCTTTGGGTTTTTCCTATTTTGACATCCAATTTTGTTGTGTCTGAATTTAATCTACAAATAACTAAACACATCAACTATAGCAATATTATCGAGGAATTTTGATCAACTAAAGTGAGAATGACATCAATTTTGTTGTGTCTGAATTCAATCTACAAATAACTAAACACATCAAATATAACAATGTTATTGAGGAATTTTTATCAACTAGGGTGAGAATGCCTACTATTTACATCAACTATAGCAATATTATTGAGAAATTTTTATCAACTAGAGTGAGAATGACATCCAATTTTGTTGTGTCTGAATTCAATCTGCAAATAACTAAACACATCAACTATAACAATATTATTAAGGAATTTTGATCAGCTAGGGTGAGAATGCTATTATTTACATTAATTCCTGCAAATGCAGCTATTATTATGTGTCATGCAATAACTAATTCATTGCCTTGCCATGGCATGTATATGTGTGCTGATGAATCTACATATTTCACTCAAGAAGATAGCCACCTTCTCTTTCAAAGTGTTTCTTTTCTTTATCAAGGGGACCATTCGTTCATTTTGACTTTGTCTAGTGAACTCATGGGTAATCTCCAAACTTTCTAGGACATATTTTCTCTTCTCCAGTTCTCCTCCTTCTCAATGGTTGTTCTCAACAACGAACCCAAGAACACATCCAGCATGTCTTGAGCAGGATGACCTATTAGAGGTGTGCTTGTAGGAATTACCTCACCAATTGTTGGAGCAGAATTATAGAAAGCTTCCCTTTCCAAGCTAGACGATTTTTTGTTCTCACAAGCAGAATCATGAGTAGTTCCTGCTTCAGTTGTGGCCGGAAATTGCCATTTTGGCTCATACCGTCCATTTGTCGTTTCTTGTGGTTCGTTGTCCTCATAATCTTTGACATACTGCATGCATATGACAAAAGTTCAAATGTTCAAGCTGAGATAGGCCAAATTAAAAATATCCAACACATCAACCTTTGTCTTGAGAAGCAATATTTTAATTCACTGGATCAAAACATGATGATACAAAGAAAAAAAAAATTTCGGCGAACATTTCTATTCAGATTACTCGAGAAAAGTAAAAGCTACTTATCAGAAAAAATAAAAATTACCTGTTCCGCTATGGCCATTAAATCTTCAACTGTCAACTCGATATCATCGTCACTAGATGCTTGAACTTGACATACATGATCACTACTATCATGGCTACGATCCTCCAAATTTTTGTGTTTCTTTGTCGTACGTCTAGGAGCTCTATCACTAGATCCATTAATTTTTTTCTTCTTCTTTTTAGTAATATTATCACCACTTTCATTCTGTTCGTCTAAATTTAATTTTTTCCCCTTAACCTCACACTTTGCATTGGAATTTGATTTCCTCTTTGATGTTTCTTTCTTTTGATTTATCTTCTTCACATTGGCTGCAATGATGTCTCCATTTTCTGTAGAGAAATTAGTTTCAACAACATTGCCAGAGTTACTTCCATGGTTGGAATCAACCTTGGGCATCATCCATGATGGTAATTGGCGTTTATGCATTCCTATTGATAATATCAATTAATCAATTTTTAAGTCATGTTACACTCAACAGAAGAAACAGTACTAAAAGTGGAATCATGTAAAGAGATATATAACACTACATCAAAAAATGTAAACAGATAACAACAAATTTCTAATCACAGAACAAGGTTGGTTTTGTTTAACAATTGGAATAATGAGTAAGCAAATATAGCAATGGGGTTTGTCTAAAATAGTTGAAAAGCTTCAATTGGGGTTAAAATTAGGGTTTCAAAGAACAGGGTTAAATTTCTGAAAAGAGAAAGCAAATTCTAGAGTTATCGAAACTGCAAATAGTAAAAAGACATGAGAAAATAGAAATTTGGGTTCATACCTAGGAATTGTTGGGTCCCGATTCAACACACACCAAATTCAGGGTTAAATATTATAAGGGATTTTCGGATCCAAAGGGCAAAGAAGTGTCAATTGAAGTCACACTATTGCGAGAAAGTGGAAGATGGTAACGAGGGATAAAATGACTAATTTACCCTCTGTATCGTCCATGGCTTGCGGACGAGCACTATTTGTAAAGGGGTATGGTAACGTCCATCTTAACAAAGAATGTCAAAGTTTGAATCTGCCGGATCGATCCATTTTATCGGTGTTAGCAAAATTTACCTCCAATACACCTGATCTTTTTATACTTTTCTACCATAATGTAAAGGGTTTTTCTTTTTACTTTCAGTTTCTCACTCACGCTTTTAAAATTTCAAAATCTATTATAAAACTTTCAAATATTTTGAAACTTTCAAGTACATGAATTTTTTTTATGAAATTTAAATTTTTAAAATTTAAATTTTTAACTTTTTCAAATATATTTGAAAATTTCGTTTATTTTAAAATTTCGTTTATTTTAAAATTTCTGAAATAGATGAGTCAACAATTTTCAAAAGTTTTAAATTAAAACTTCCGAAACTGATTTTTAAAATTTTCGAAATTTTCATCTACATCAAAAGTTTCACATTATAAATTTTTCAAAAAAAAAAAAAATATCGAAACATTCAAAATTTTCGAACTATATATATTCATCTTTTACATACAAATTATTTATACATTTATTTTATGTTAGTGACTAAAACAATATACAAAAATGGAGAAATTATTGGCACTATCGTATATGTGATTTCAGATCCCAGAAACTTGATGAGGATGTTCAAGAGACTAAACAGATAGACATACTATGAGGTAGCGGGAGAGGACAAGGAAGTTGAGGAGCACACAACCGAAGAGACACTGTGTGGCTCACATGATATAGGAAGAAGAGGTATATTTAATTAATTAAGTTTTTTCTAATTAAGAATAAGTATATTATATTTAGTACATTTTTGTAATGAAATTTAATATATTATTTTATTATTATGTTATTTATGTTTTTTAATTACTTGTTAGATTGTGGTCTGTTAAATGTAATCATGCACGGTTTGAAATTGAATAGGTTTGTTGAAGTAGCTGATATTGTAGAGCATTGTGAAGTAGCAATGTCAATTTACAAGAAAGGGGGTTTGAATTGTAAATGTTCCTATTTAAATTTTCTTATTAAAAACTTAAGAAAATAACTCAAGATTGATCTTGTTGTGAAAATAGAAAAAAGAGAATGTTCTTGGTTAGTTAAAATCAATAATTTAGTTTATGTATTTAACTGGATAGTCAATCAAACTGAAAGTAAATAGATAAGAGAAGAGATACCACACAAGGATATATCTTGGTTCACCCAATCCGGGTTATGTCCAGTTCTCAGAACCATGAGATTTTTTACTGATATTCAAAACAAATAATCTTCTTGGTTTTACAACACCTAGCTCATATCAACCTTGATCTGTTACAAAGTTAAAAACTTTCCACCCAGTAAAGAGATCAATCAGGTCACCTACCAACCTTGATAGGATTTCTTACAATTTACCCAAACTATACTAAATTCTTATAATTTGAGTTTTACAATAATGATGAGATTGTTTTGTTAGAATCTGAGAAGGCTTAACACTTACAATATACCCTCCCTAAGCTTTTAGGATATTTAATAATGGTCAAAAGAGTTGTTGGTAGTGCTCTGTCAGTTTTGACCAAAATCAATATATATGAATAAAAATATTTCAGCCTTTGAACACTTTGTGAAATCTGTTTGACTAGGCATTTTTCTTCGTCTTGATCAAATTTCTTTTGTGTTTCATGATCAATGATTGTGAATCTTGAGTACTTCTCATCAATGGTTTCTCCTTCATTCATTTCAAAGAGTTCAAACTTTCTTATGCCTATATCAATCCTTGTCTCTTTCGCATGGCTTGTTCTTTCATGATGAGTTTGTAATGTGTCTCATACTTCTTTAGCAATTTTGCATTCATCAACTCTTTTACTTTCTTCCCTACTTAAAGCACAAGATAAAAATAATTGAGCTTTTGAGTTTATAAGTACCTTAAATTTTTCTTCTGTTGTCCAATTTGCTTCTTTATTTTCAGTAGAGGTTGAATCATTTTGGTCGACTCTTGGTACGAAATCTCCATCTGTAATGATGCGCCATATTCTTGTATCTTGAGATTTCAGGAACAACTACATTTTGCTTTTCCAGAAATAGTAGTTTGTGCCATCAAAGTAAGGTGGTCTGTATGATGACCCCCTTTAGCAATGTATATATCTTTTGACATTTTTCTTCTAGATCTTTTTCTCTAACACTTGTTAGGTGTTCAACTTTAGAGACCGAGCTCTGATGCCAATTGAAGTAGCAATGTCGATTTACAAGAAAGGGGGGTTGAATTGTAAACGTTCCTATTTAAAATTTCCTGTTGAAAACTTAAGAAAATAACTTAAGATTGATCTTGGTTGTGAAAACAAAAATTGAATAATGTTCTTGATTTTAACCAGAAAACATAGAACGTTCTTGGTTAGTTAAAATCAATAATTCAGCTTATGTATTTAACTTGATAATCAATCAGACTGAAGGTAAATAGATAAGGGAATATATACCACATAAGAATATATCTTGGTTCACCCAACCCGGGTTACATTAAGTCCTCACAATCGTGAAATTTTCCACTAAATGTTCACAACAAAGAACCTTCTTGGTTTTACAGCACCTAGCTCAAATCAACCTTGATCTGTTACAAAGTTAAAATATTTCCACCCAGAAAGGAGTTCAATCAGGTCAACTATCAACCTTGATAGGATTTCTTACAATCTACCCAAACTATATTAAACTCTTATAGTTTGAGTTTTAGAATAATGATGAGATTGTTTTGTTAGAATTTGAGAAGGCTCAACACTTTCTTGAGTTATGATTCTTTGACAGAGAAATACACGAGAATGATTCTAGGAATCGAATGGGAAAAATCAGAATTGATTCAATGTATGTGAGTGAGAGAAATTCAAGTATGATTGAAATGAGTAATGAATTGCTTAGTATTTAAAGCTCTGATTTTTTTCTTGAGCATTGTCCTTCTTTTTATAGGCTTTTAGGATATTTAATAATGGTCAAAAGAATTGTTGGTAGGGCTCTGTCAGCTTTGACCAAAATCAATATATATGAAAAAAAATATTTCAGCCTTTGAACACTTTGTGAAATCTATTTGACTGGACATTTTTCTTCATTCTTGATCATATTTCTTTTGTGTTTCATGATCCTTTATACCTTAAATATATTTGTTAATGATATTGCTTCGATCTAGAGATTTGATTCTGCCAAAACAGCTTAGAGAATGATGATAAACTGTTACATAATATTTATTGAAAATTTTGGAGATTGATGATCAATCTGGAGACTTAGTCTTGAACATCCTATAGATTGATAATCAATCTGGAGACTGGTCTGATCATTCTTGAGACTGATATGATAATTCTGGAGAATGATCTGATTATTCTAGAGACTGATGAGAACTTTCTGCAAACTGATGTTATCATTCTGAAGATTGATGTTTAACATGCTGGAGAATGACGTTGGCATATTGGAGATTGATGTTAACATGTTGAAGAATGATCTTGATTGATGTTAACGTGTTGAAGAATGTTTATCAGTTTGGAGGCTGATGTTACATTGTTGTCCAGAATGGTCAGAATATTATCAAGAATGTTCATATGATCTTTCTAATTTGTGACCTTCTCTCTTTATGATTCGAGTAGTTTCTTTCAATTTGATGATCTCAGTTTATTCCTTGTTAAGTGTTGATGATATATATGTAAAATCCAAAGGCTAAAACTTCTTTTAACTAGTAGAGATTGATTGATTTTGGAGTTGTGATGATCATTGTTGAAACTGTAGAACATTCTCCGTTTTCCAGATTTTGTTAAGAATGTTCTCCATTCTTGTCTGTTCGGTTTCTTGACTTTTTATGTTGATTTATTTGCTTTGTTTCAATCCTATCTTTAAATTAATACACTCAAAAGCACAAGTTAAATTAACATTACATTTATAATCATAATTAACATTCTTAATTAACTTTTTGTTTGTTTTCATCAAAACATTAAATTGAGATTTTGTCTCAACACATTTGATTCAAGAATATGAATTGATGCATTTGTCTTAAGTATATTTGACAATGATTGACGATGTCTCATATATGCTTTTATATACAAAGGTGACATAAAGACACCAACTCATTTCACATGTCATTCAGGGAGATAGCCATCACATTAGATGATGTCACGATTCTTTTGCACATTCATTCTTGTGGTAGGTTCTTCAATGCACCAATAAATATGAATGCTAGTAATGTTGTGATTGTTGTACATGAACTGTTGGAGGCAACAATCAACGAAAGAATCAACTATTTAGATAAATTTTAACAAATGCGCTCAATATGAATTGCAATGGTTGCATGATCTATACAAAATTCTCATATGAACTAACCAAATTTAGCGTGTTGCAAGAACGTATCTTTTGAACTTAGTTGGAATGAGTATTTTCTCTAACAAGACTCGCCCTCGGGTCGAGGAAAAATATGTTAGCTTGTTCACTAATTTGGAGCATTGTCGAGACTATGCATGGGATGTAGCTTCATTGGTTGTGTTATATGATAACTTGAGAGATGAAGCTATTGATGACACGAAGCAGTTGGGAGGGTATATGACAATGTTACAAGTATATGACTCATATTAAGCTGTATTTTCAATTTATTAAGTTGTGTTTTTAATTTACTAAATTGTTTTTATTTTTGGCGGAGTGCTGACATATCGACGGAGACTTGATGCCATTTTACTTGAGGGTGTAGGGTTTACACCATACGATGACGAATGAGTCAATCATCCTTTTGAACCAACGATGATGTACTTTGGATACCTTCGTTGAGGTGGAGTTTCAGTCTCATATCTATTAGAGCAAAGTCTTCGATAGCTTGGTCGCATTCACTGCATTTCGCATAACGTTCCTCTAGTGCCAACTAGTATAGACTGAGAGTAGAAGAATACCTTGAGAGCACGTATAGAGACCTTTTGGAATGTCTCACCTCTAGCGATGTTTCCTATTGAGGTCTTAGATATCAATTATGTTTGACACTTATGGATTTCACATCCTCGAATCCTCTTTGATGCTCCACTTGCTACTTTACTTGTTGATCCACATGTTCCATCATCTTCTGCATGAGACGCTAGAACATTTGAGCTTTAACAGAGGGTCATACAGATAATAAATCCATATAGTGAAGTTCATGAGATATTATGTGAGTTACTTTGCATGTTCCAAAGAGACCATCAGTAGATTGTGTTAATAGTTCATATTATTTTGGAGTTTTGTTTTATTGTATGACTAATATTTTATTTTGTATCATGAATAGAATTATTTTTATTTTGGGTCAATTATGCAACTACAATTTCATTTCTCCAAAATAAACAAACAACATATACACAAAACATCATAATGAGTTTTATGGATCAACTAAAGTAGATTTATAGAAATATCAATTCAATCGGTGCAATCTAATGCATACAAATTAATCTTCATCTAATGAAATACAAGATGGTTTGATAAATATTAGATCTATGTGTTCCCAATACTTAATTTGCATATTTCTTATGCCTTAGCACCATCACTAGAAAAGTCTCTCCATTTATGTGAGGTGGGTGACAAAGGACAGACAGACTTCAATTTTATCTGCACAATAAAGTATCAAACATTAGTTTATTATTAAACATTACTTTACTATTAAAGTATGGGGTTTTCCATAAGTTTTACCTGTACTCAACGGTCTTCGTTTACAAATCCAATTGTTATTAAAGAATTACGAGAATAATCCCTTAACGGTGATTCCTTCAATGGAAAGAATGTCGTGTTCAAATTGCGAGACAATGACACTAGAACGACATTATATTTTTTCATTATCAAGACGTTGTCGTAGAAAACATTTGAAAAAAAATCCCGATGTAGATAGATCTCTTTGTCCAAATATCTCGGAACTAAAGGCCAAGATTTTTCACTCCAACTTAATAATGTTGTAATTGAGCGATAGCCACAATTTCCATTAGACAATACATCTTCTATGTCATCAATTTATTGGTGAATAAAAGAAGGAAACTACTTTTTAGATGATTGTTTTGCAGATCCTTGAGATAGTTGCTTCACAAATCCTTGGGATGGTTGCATTCCAAATACTTTATATTGTTGCTTTGAAAAACGCTAAAATGATTGCTTTGGAGATCCCTAATAAGCATCCACATACTTCCAATATGAAGGATCACGAGTAACATCAAATTATTTTCGCTTTTGATTTTTCTTAGTAGCTTATGCTTCCATTGTCTCTCATTCTTCTAAGAAATTCATATTGTGATAAATATTCTTCATCTTTTAATTCATGCTCCATGCTTAATTTTCTCCAAAAATTATGAATGATATCTAAAGGATGGAAGTTTTAGACATATGCAAATATTCCAACTCATAAGCACAAGATAACTCACAAGTCGTTCTGATTGAGCAGACACATGTTGATTTTTCAATACCTACCATCTTTATTCTCTTTAGCAATTTTTTAAAAACATTTCCTTGAGACGAAGTGATTCAATCTCTCATAAAATGGTGAATTATAGTCATACTTAATGTCGATAATGCTTTTTTGAAATGATGCTTTGATGCTACATATTTGATTTTTAATTTAAATATATCTTTGACCCTTGCAACTTTTTTTTTTATTTTAGTTCTCATAAATTTTTTTGTTTGGTTAACATCCCTGCAAATAAAGTTTCATTTTAAAATAGTTATTTCATTCAATTTTGATTACAAAAACCGTAACACTGTTAAAAAATAATTGTTTTTTAACAAATAAATAAAGTTGTGTATCTTTCACCAAGATCATAAATAGTTACGTGAATGTTCATCTTCTTTAAAGAAGTACTCATTGTTCAAACATAAATTAAAATCAAAATTGAACCTAAAGATTGTTGGATCTTTTGTTGGAGGTATGCTGCAAATCTTGAACAAGAATAAGATGAATTCGATGATGGTGAAGGTTACACAAATATAATTTAAAGCGTGTGTATGACACTAAATTTTAGGTTTGATTTGCTCCTACCAATTTATGTATATCGGATGCAAATTGATTAACTGGCCAATCTCCTTTAGGATACTTTGGATCTTTGAAGTGAATTGCACATTCACATCAAATTTATCGATCAATGATGGTTTACAGAATAAAGTTTCTTCAATTACTCTCATATACTAGAGAAAAAATAAGACGACGCTGAAATATTTCTGACATCATTTTGACTCATGAAACTTGTCAAGTCATTTTTTCCTCATATGTATCTATTTAGAGAAAAATTAATACCAATTGGTGAAAGAAAATAACTATTGAAAAAATTTGTAACATTTGATAATTTAAAAGATGCATTGGTTCAATGACTAACATTTACATTAAACTCAAGTAGTCCAACCACTTGACCAAGTGATACATTAAAAACTATTTAATTTGTTAATAAATATAACTATTAGAAAATTTCAAATATATTTTGAAAATTTCTCTCAAAACAATAGTGGAAGCACCGCTAAGAGTCATGAGACGCACGGGTTGAAAGCTTGTTGGTTGAATGTTTCAATTTGTTCTAATACATGTGATGTCTTATTAATTATCTTTTATTGTTCTAAAAATTGAGTGATATTACCAAAAAAAACCGTAGTATATGAAACATTTAAATTAATCAATCTTTCTTTTCATCAGAATTTTAAGTGTTTATTTAATAGTTTATTGCGATACTAAAACTCAAATCCGAAAAACAATTGTCTTAAAATTGTGTAATCAATGAAAATATTTGCAACATAGAAAGAAATTTTCATCCATATAAATTAAAAAAACAATGAACTTCCTTTTGGTGAATTGGGCATAATACAATCAAGAGTCAAGACATATCAAACTTTATATTGTTGAACAACAGCTTAGCTTATCCACAAAATCCTTAACACCATATAATATATATATACCAGATCCGTCTTTACTGGCATTCAACAAGCTTGATAAATAGCTCTTCATCAGTTATTGCTCCCATTTCCATTGCTCTTTCAAGTGCAGTATGTCCACCAGCATCTTTAATTGACGGTTTTGCGCCCCTGGTATATCGGCATGTTAGTTTATGTTTTAATTGGAAGTATGTATCACACAAAGAACATGCATGCAATACAAGTGTGGCTCTCACATGCACCAATGCATAAGACGTGTAATTGATGCAAAATAAATCATGACATTCAAAAATAGATTTAATTGCAGTTTTAGTCTCCTTATTTTTAGTGATTCACAAAATTGGTCATCTTATTTTAAAAATCGACAATTTTAGTTTCTTCCTCTGATTTTTTAACTAAAAAATAATGACATAGAATGTTTTAAATAACATGACATATGGTATGATCATATAGAGTGATTAACATCATAGAATTGGAATAAAACGTCATAAAAACTTAACTTTCAACTTCGGAAATTTTTCATATTTTTAAATTAATTAATAAGATATGAATAATTAATGCATCTAAATGGCTATATATCATAGAATTGTATGTCACGTCATTTGAAATATGTCGAATCGTCATTTTTTAGTTCAAAAATCTGAGAGAAACCAAAACTGTCAACTGTTAAAATAGGAGAACTAATTCCATAAATTGGTAATAATAGAATGACTAAAACTACAATTAAATCTAAAAAATATTAGCTGGTTGTGGAACAATTATAACTTGTTTGAGGAACTGATGGACAGTCCAAATTGGTAATGGATTCACCAAGGAAAACGAATGGTAGTATTTGAGATAATTTGAGATTTGAGATTTTTCAAGGGAATGTAGGATAGACACGCATGGACAGAACACTTCTACAGTGGTTATTTTCTCTCATTGATACTTATTGAAGAAAAATAATAAATAAACTCGTATCTCTCAAGAGAAAAACTCATGAGTATGATTGGGTGCTTGATTTATATGCCTTATATGCTATCATCTACTGCATTTGGTGCCAACATCTTCAGAGACAATTCCCGTCTAGGGTTTCAGTGGGGTGAAGTTGTATTTCTTGCTTCTTTCCAGTGTTACATTTATGACTGTCTCTATTAGGATATACAAATAGGGATAATTAGGAGTTTGTTAGTAGTTGTGTTCTTAGGTTGTTAGTAGTGGTATAAGTGTACCTGCTTTAGTGTTTTTGTTATTAGTTAGTTATCTAGGACCTAATCCTTATCCTAATGTACCGAAAGTCTTTAAATAGAGGCTTCCACCCCTTTAGAAAGGAGTTTTTTATCACCTTTACAAATTGAGTGGTGTAAATCATTGTAGGAGCGTATCCGCTCTTGTGTATCATTTTCTTGGGAGAAGTTCTCTCTTATTATTTCTTATCTTTTCTTTCTAAATATTAATGTTCTTCCTCTAAATCAAGGAATCCAATTCTTGGGTTCCTAACAGTCTCCGAGGGTTTTAATATTTTGATGTAATTAAGGATGCCTTAAATTCTGTTCACGCATCTTTATCCAAATTCTTTCCAACACTTTTCTTAACAGAAAATAAAAATGAGACAGGGATAGAAAGGAAGAATGTATGATTGCTTTCTAAACCAACCAATGCCCAAAGACAGTAAAAAAACCGGCTTTAAATAAAGCATTACCTTCTTAGTAAAAACTTTGCCAATGGATTTTTCCCGTTAGAAATGCAATGGTGCAAGGGAGTCCTTCCATGATAGTCACGCATGTTTATATCGGCACCAAATTGGAGCAACAACTCAACCATTAGTGTACTGTCAGAATGACATGCCAGATGTAATAAAGACCAACCACGGAAACAACTCTCTGTTTCATTAGACTCTTTAATCCTTAGACAGCCTTCAGGATTATGCTGTTGTCCTTCAGTATCAGCATTGGGAACCGCATCGTCATATTTTGTGTTTATCGGATTTGAAGTTGAGGTTACAATAAGGCGATAAACTTCTCGTACATTTATAGCCTGAACTGCTTGCCATATTTTTGTGGAAACTGAAGGAATTTCAGGTATATCTGCTCGGATGATTAGTGATTTCTCTACATACTGATTGAAAAATCGTGAGTTACAACAATATTTACCGCAGTAAAAATAGTGAAGAAAGCCGAGGCTTCCTAATCAGATAACACATCTCAGGAATCATAATGTCAAGATGCAAAACTTGCATGTGATTAGAAGAAACAAAGTAGAGAGAGAGAGAGAGAGAGAGAGATAAATAAGACAGAGTAGAAATCATATTATAGAGGTTACCAATCAGTGATTATGTCCTCATGAGCAACACTATCAAATTTCCTATTTCATTTTTTTTTTTGGTACAAACAAATTTCCTATTCAATTCCAATGAAAGGCCAAACTCTACAACTTCAAAATTGATGGTCGATAAAATGATAACAATTGCCGTCATTATCCACAAGACTTTTGATAATTTTAGAAACATTCATACTAATCGTGTGAATACTGGTTTTTGGGTGTATTATTAGATAGATTATCGAATTCAAAACAGCATAATTTTTTTTATAAAAATAATAAAATACCAATAAAGTTAAAACTGATTTCACGGACAAGTTTAAAAAATCATAATTACACTATCTCACTCATGTCTTATTGTGACATCAAAAATACCAATAATCAAGCTGCCCATGAAGACTTCCCTAATCCCTACATAAAGTTAAATTGAACTGAAAGTGGTTACCTTTGCTTGGATGTACTTTTCTTTATATTGGGAGGGATCGGTGGAGCATGGTTTCAAAGGCACATTTGATTCACCTACTCTGCAGATAATTGTTCCCGAAAAGAAAAGATTACAAGCTCAAATACCGAATAACTCATCGAGAAATAAAGCACATACTGTACATTGCCTTAAAGAGAGCCAAAAGTATACCTTTCATAATCAAGTAGAAGCAAGCCCTCCCAGATAGAATTACAATAAGCATTACCCAAGTTATTGAATAACTCCAAAATGGTAGGTTCCCAAACCTTCACATCTAATGTTAGAGATCTCACCTGCAGTTGGCAGACAAAATTTAATGACCTTTAGGAAATGGTTATTCGTAAACTGCTGAGTCAAAAACCACACTAATTAAGAAAAATGATTTAGTTCAAGTATAAAGACAAACAGAAGTTGCATATTATTTCTTAAAAGTCGATACTAATAAGATTCTTAAAGTGAAAGCCCTTCATCCGAGAAAGAAAGAGTTGGAAAATATTGTAAGCGCTTCAGTACTATATATTATCCTACAACAATAAAATCAAGAACTAAAATTTCAAAATCTCAACCCATTGATGCTTCAATTTTAAAAATCCAAACAAATTTAAATCCAGTTAAAAAAAATCTTATTTCTACATGATAAACGCAGAAGCAAAATAAATGGTTTGCATTTGTCTGAAAGAACTCACCTTGGAGATATGAACTCCAAGATTGCGATGCACTCCGGAGCATTCAATACACAACAGTATACCAAGGTTTAGAGATGCCCAGTCTGGTTCAGGAGCACTGCACTCAGCACACTTATCATTCCCAGGAATTCCCCTTAAAATATAAGAGACACTACCTCCTTCTTCGGAAAATACATCATCCATCAAAGATTTATTACTATCCTCTTGTTGACTTGTCAAAGAAGAACCAATTGCTGAGTTTTTATTTTCTAATTGCAATTTACCATAATGAGGCTGCAGCAATTTCAGACAGACAAATGTTGACATGACATCATATATGGACATATTGGCAAGAAATTATGCTTCGGAAAAGCAGAATAGATACCTGTTGAAGAAACTGAAAATTAAAAAGTGAGGTGATAGCTCCAGTAATTTTGTTTACCCAGTCCATCCTATCAACTTCATTTTCAGCCTGATTAAACCAACTTAAAGAATCAACTAACAAAAAATCAATACAGGAGTAAAACATATTACAATACATAACTTGATGAAAGATATAACAAGGAACCTTGACAACTTTAACAAACAGAATGTCCATTTTTGATATTTACATTTGAAAAAAATATCAAACAAATGGGAGGTCAGTACAAGATAAGAAACTATGTTTTGTTGTCAACAAGATGATTTAACACATTACAGAGGCTGATTATATGATTGTTCAAATATATGAAATAGGTCCATCAGTCACCTGTAGTGTATATGATTTTGAGGGAGAAATAATACGGAAGCAAAGTCGTAGATCTGTATCCTCTGCATCCATTTTTATAGTGGATGTGCACAGATCAACTGCACAGCTACCCAAAATATCTTCATTTAGTGATGCGGCCCTATTATGCTTTGCACGGAATCTACCAAACATGCCACTATTTTGTTCGGAAAGACGACTATAATTATATGACTGAAATCCCTGTAAATAGATTTCAAAGAAAAACATTAGAAGATTGCTTGACAGGTGAAACAAATAAAAAAAAGTATTCCTACCGAGGGTTTGGGTCCTTTCGCTCTGTAGTAATATAAACTCCCTTGGTTATCAAGAACAAAAAACCTCCTTTTCCAATCTCCCCGCGTCCTTGATGATCGTTTTAACAGATAGCCTTGTTTAACTGTTTGAACCTAAAAACAAGGATAAAAAAAATTACACTACAAGACCAAATAAAAAACAATTATTGAACATGCACTAGAGAATTATCGGTTATCACATATTAACAAGAAAATGCCAATTACTTGCCTCGCCTTTGGTTGCAGACTGCATCCCTGCTTCAAAGCTTTTATAAGAATTCAAACGTACAGGATGGGTGCTATCAGCACCTGGCATGGGATCAGTATTGCTGCTAGAAGCTCGTGCATTTTCCAGCTCTGCCTGTGTTCTGTATTCCTGGATCCGTTTTGCAAGCTTATCTTGCTCAATATTAGCCAGTTCTTTAGATTGTTGAGCATATGTTAGCACCTAGGTTAAGGAAAGACATCAAATATAAAATGGATTGTGAATTTACATGAAGCAGATTTGAGTTGTTCAAAACCTCCAGCATCGAATATTAAAGTAGTCACTTCAAATCATTATAAAATAACCTTACTCAGTTGATATATTCAGTGGTCACAATGTATAATTACAATCTAATGTTTATAATATGCCCCAAGCCAGTTAGAAGAATCAACAGCATAGAATAAATAAACAACAGCAGAATAATGCAGTCCTAGTAAAAGTATAAGACAACAACTAACAATAGATATCCTCTCAAGCTGCAAGGGTTCAAATTACATACATGATACAAGAAATTCAAACACAGATAAAACACCAGGCAGGCATAGTGATGATTCCTATATTAAGTATATCTAACTTGTTTAAAATTTTGTTTTGGAATGCATTAATCAATATTTTTAGCTACCCTCAAGTGACATTGAAAGTAAATATTAAATGGGACATTAGAGATTATACTATAATACTAGCCTTTAAAAATTTTGTTTGGATCATATAGCAGGCATATAGGATACACAACATGATCCACGCATACGATTGTTACCAATGTCAGGTATTCAATATGAGAAAAGTAGTTTATTAGAGGTGGGGGGAATCAGAAGTTGAAAGCTCTTTATCCAAGTACAAACATAATTTAGGTATTGGTCAATCAGTGAGACTCACACCAGGCACTCTATGGGAGAAACAACTCTGAGCAACTAACCATAAGTTATCCTGAGTTCATCACTGCCATTGTTCTTACTTAAATTTTATTGAAAAGCAGTGGTAACCCTAGGCTAATCAATTCTCACAAGGCTATAAGAATTGCAAATAAGGAGACTGTATTATAATAGGAAAACTAGCAAGCCTTCCATGCATTACATGGATACTTTTAAATTTAGGTAACCTTACACAAATTAAAAGATAAGCATAATTGATGGGATAAAATCTTCAAAATACAGATTACAAGGATTTTTTTTAAATCATGAAGAAGGTGCCCAAAATTATCCAAAATAATTTAATTTAAAATTTAAAAGAAAAGTTAATAGTGACCCGTCATTTTTCAAGGGAGTGTAAACACAGATTAAACTCCTTTCAATAGAATACATTCAAAATCTAATTTAATATATAATGGAAGATTACTGAAAAATATTTGACAAGAATCGATTAACCAATATATGCATAGTCTTATCCATGGAAATTTGATACTTATTAAACAGATAAATAGGGTTGGGCAAACCAAATTTGCATTTGTCGAAGAAAATTTTATTTGAACCTATTGAATTTATGGGTTTTAGATAAACAGGGGAGAGAAATAATCAGAACTTAGAATACTATTGATAATTACTTGTTACTAACTTAACACAAAAGAACAACACCCCTATTTATAGGAGTACAAGACTCATAATTCTAAATAAATAATAGTATCAGGAAACAAATCATGATAATAACTAAGTAATATGAAAACTAATCCTAGAAGATCATCTAAGATACTCTAATATTAGAAACTAATTTTAGGACATAATCTAAGATAATATCAAAGATATTGTAAGATATTTCATATATTCTAACAGAACCTAATAAGGAGAAGAAACGGGGAAGTTAACTAAGAGTGAATTGTGAATATTAAATGCAAACGAAAAACTTAAAATAGAAAAAGGGATAGGTAGTTTTCAATAAAGAATCCATATGTTTGATGGATAAAGTGAGTACCTTATAGATCATCCCAGTCTCTAAAGTGAGGGCTCTAATTTATAAAATATATAGGAGTGGATTACTTTTTATGTGCTCACATGCTCACTAACATCAATAGTGCAGGTTGAGTATTTTATTGAGATTGATATTCAATTCACAAACTTAGAAAGGGTGCCTCATCTATCCAACCAACTGCTAAATATAGCTGTTTTAAATAAAAAAAGGTTATGACTCGAGGTTCAACTTGATAAAGCCAGTTCGGGAACCAATCAAGAATGGAGCATGTTAAGTTGACAATTATCATCCTTTTCCAACTGTTGTAGCTATGATAAACCAACTATCTCAAAAGCCTAAGATTTAATGTGAAGACACATGGATGATTTTATATTATTTCTTTAACACATCCCATTACATAAGAATCCTCTGGATATAAGTTTGGACAATCTCAGGCTCATCTACCTTGTGCTGGACTCAACTTTTTATTATAAAATGGGGTCACGGGGACTGAATAATAGAACACTTCATTTTCTAATACCATGCCAGAACCTAAAAGCTTAAGTTATTAGGTGAAGAGACATGAATAGTTTTATACTATATCTTAACATTGTCAAATATGCTCATAATCATATCTTGAAAATATCTTCCCTTGTAAGAAATGAACAAAACATTAGTTACCTGGTGAATATAAGGCTCCATTTGGCTTAGTAAGTCGTAGCCCTAAAGCATAAAATGATTTGTTAAGTGCAACATAATAATTAAAAACTTGAAAGTTCACTCATGAAGAATTAGCCACCAATTTACAGACCAGTTTAAAGTATCTCAGATGAGCATCCATTATTGCACTTATGGACTCCAAGAACTCGTACTTCTTTTTCACTTCAATATTCATGAGAGAGTGTACCTGCACTCCTTAAAACCCAATACCCAAATTCATACCATAAATAAGGTTGTTGAAATGTCAGCATAAAACATCCATAATTGTAAAAGACATACTAGATTGAAGCGGCTTTTCTCAAATGATGACTTTGAATTTTGTAGACCCTGCCATTGATCAGAGTATCATATAATTGATTACATATTGGACATACCAATACTCATGAAAGAATATGACAAATAAAAAAACAGAGAGAACACAATGGATTATAAATGTGAGCAAATGTGTAAAGTCATCCATGAATCACCATCAACAATAACAAAATAAACCAAGCCTTATTCCACTAGGTGAGTTAGCTACATGGATTGAAAGATGCCATAGATCACCTATCATGCATTAAGTTTATAGATAGACCGTTCATCTCTAAGTCTCACTTAATGGTTTTTCCTTTAGTTTTTTTCAGTCTTCCTTTAACTTTGCAATATAATAAAATAGAATCCAAGGCCTTGCTTGTGACAGCAGAGTCTCTACCGCATAGCGGCTTTCAAGCACAAGGTAGCTCTTACTGGAAAGTACAAGACATGCACAGATTGGTCTTGTCATACCATTCCTTAAAACAAATATTTTCCAGTTCTGATGTGACAACGTTACAGACTGCATTTTATTTTTCAGAATTAGAACCAACGGCGATATAGGGAATTCAGGATGCCAAGCTCTAATGTACATGCTATCCACTACAAAATATTCAGAAAAGAATGTTGATCTCAGAGCGGACAGTATCAACCTAACTGCTACAGACTAGAAATTGACCCATTCAGAAATGTATAAAATTTCTCCTGATGATAGGGAAGCTCCAAAGACCTATTGACTATTGCTGAATTCACAAGATATATAAAAAAGGGAAACCTAGTGCTATAAAGCTCCTGCCATAACAAGGTCCACAAAAGGACCAAACCTATTACTATTAGACAGTCTTACCCTGCATTTGCAAGAAGCTGATCCATAACTTAAAATTGTGAACTATTAGTCACATAGAAGCAACATCAACCACTGCGCCAAGGTTTGACAAGATATATCTTGGTAATATCATTTTATGGTTATCTCTTTTGAACTCCCTTGTTAAAGAAAGAATCATGAACTATTGAAGATTGAGGTCGTTTTAATTCTAAAGGACAGATGATGAAGATAATAAAAGTGATGAAACGTTTTCAACATTTTACAGCTAAATACAAAACTAAGGCTTTGGAGAGTTAGAAGACACAAACCACTTCAACATTCATTACCATAACAGTAACAAAATTTATATTTAAGCAGGAAAGTGATGAAATACATTCCAGACTAGAGGTCTCATTATAAACTCCAGCAGGCAAAATAAGTGCACATGTATAACTCTTGAACTGACAATTTTTTCACTGCAATCTGTAATCATGGCACAGCACAAGATAAGGGAGAAGCAACTGATGATTTACTAATTGATACGGCAAACCTCTTCTAATTCAGCAACAACGTCTTCCGGTGTATTCTTCTTTAAAGAAACAAACTTTTCTCGTGACTGTATAAAAGAGGTACACAAACACTGTGAGAAACCACTACTAATATCAGCTGTTAGCAATTGATATATCAGTTCAAATTTAATCAAAAAATGAAATAAACATCAAATAAATGGAAGAACTATAATATTGAAGTCAAGGATGGAAGCAAATTACTGCTTTCAAAAGTGTCATTCATGTACAAAATAAAAATGCATATATAGACATCAAATATTAAGGATTACTACCGCTGCCGAAATAACTAGGCTCTCATCAAAATACAATTTATCATAACCAACTGCATGTTCAGTCACGAGACAAATAAAATGAAGGGTAAAGAATTAGTTGCAAAAGTAAGCAAGTAAACATAAACTACAGTTAATTACCATAAATGACTAAATTCTTATGCACTGATCATAAATGACTAAATTCTCAATACCTGATCATAAGAATGCATGGATTTGTCAAAACGACGGCGAGATTCCTGATATAAGCAAAAATGGATGGAAATAGAAGAGAGAAAGTCTAAGAGATTTCACTAAATATATTATGTACATAAAAAATTGCAACATAGAACTTTTACAAAAGAAACATTAACTTAAGAGTGGAAAAAAATAAATACCTTTGCATCTTGCAAATCAACATTCATAAACTCTGCCAGCCGGTCAATCAATACATGCTCTACCTTTACAAAAAATATGTCAAGTAATTTCTCAAACAAAAAATCTAAGACAAATTGTCAACAAAGCAAGACGAAGATATCTTTGGAGAATGCCAACCATAAATAAGTACACAATGTCGCTCTTTAATTATTTTTCTCTCTCTATTCTTTTAGTATACAGCATAATAGATCCAACGCATCCAGCAAAGATTTGTGAAAAGACAATCTTAAACAGGGAAGGAATTTTCAACTATTATTCAATTCGTATTATACAAAAATTGGAGCAATCAGAACTTTCCTTCTTCCAGTGAAAAGTAAAGTAGGAAATTCTACAGATTAAGTCATCATTTACACGCTGCTTCAAATTTTTAGGATGAGAAAATTGTAGTTGATGTTCCATTTTATTTTTATGTGGGTTAGAGGAATGAGCAACAGAATTTTTTTTTCCCCATTCAAGTTAGGTCTTTTGACAAACATAACTCGTGCACAACAAAGCACAATGGAGATAAACAGAACTGTCACATAATTTTCATTTTATTATTACATGAATGATAAGTGTAAAATCTACACATTCTTTGCAAGATATTTGATTATCATTAGCAAAATAAGTACACGGATACATGAATGAATAAATCCAACTCGTCAGCCTTTCAAACTTTCTATGAAAGAGAAATCAAAAGGACTGTTTTCTTCATGTTTGTTTTAGTAAATTTGAATAAGCAGACCAAATCATTTGCTTTCAAGATAAAAACACATCTGAAGTAAGGCAAGTCTCACAGTCACTACTGTCTATGGAAACTCTGAGATAAAAGTGCAGCATTCTGGTTCAAGGACTCACCTGTGAGCGAAGAAGCTCTTTAAAAGTAGCTAATTCACGTAGTGCGGTGATAAACTTAGATATGACGGGTCCTGGTTAGAAATCAAAATACACTTTACACTTAGCAATGGTCAGGGCTATCTTTGGTGGATGTCAGACATCCCACTAATCATCAAATAACAAAGCAGCTTATGCTCAGCTTGAACAGTGACAAAGCTGTCCCCAAGTAAGTCATATGGTAAAAACAGTAACTATACCATTATGTAACCAGCAAAAGAAAAGTGAAGCCAAGAACTAGATAAATATCCATTCACTAATCAGGGCAAAGTTTTGTGAAGTTAAAACCTTTTACAAGGAAAAAGAAATTAAGCCGTAGACTACTAAAAAGGACCATGTTGATAAACAAACTTGGTGTTTTAAAATGCTAAACTGTGTACTAGCAATTTTAACACTAAACGAAAATATAGTTCTTCTGTGAGCATAAAAGAAGCACCATATGGAATTGTTAACTTGTATGAAGAAGAAGTAAAACAATATATTACAATAAATTTCAACAACCTCCAATTGAAACACTAACAGGGTCGTCATGGCCACCTCCAAATGCTTCTAATGAATCAGCAAAGGCAAGTTCTCCATTATATGCTTCCCCTAAAGCTGTCCTGAAGTGATATAGAAGAGCATTAATAACTTGCCCCTAGTGTGGTTCCAACAAATAATTTAAACATTAATTGGCCAATTTGATTTGGTGAAATTTTCAACCAAAAGTCCAAAACACGGTGCTTCTATGTTTAAACTTTATAGCCACATCTATTAGCCAATTTGTCTTTCGTATATTATCGATAATTATCATGAAAATCAGGGATGTCCAATTTGTCTTTTGTATACTATCGATAATTATCATGAAAATCAAGGATGTCCAATTTGTCTTTCGTAAACAACCATGAGTAGCTGACGGAAAAAGAAGCCATGTACTTCTTTCTGCTGTACTCAAGTAAAATATTCATAAAAAGATATATATCTTCAAAATCAAGGATTGATTTAGTAAATGCATAATTATATCTAATACTCAATATAGGAAATCCATCTAGCACTTACATAAACTTCTTACACCCTTTGAATAGGTTCTGGCACCGATCCTTTAACTGGTCCGCTGTTTCTTCAATAGAAAATAACTGTTCCACGGAAAATAAATAAATTACTGCAAGGTACCATCATTCGTAATCTGGTAGATTACTATGAGAATGTATACATATAACTAAAGAATTTGGCCATGTGCTTTATAGGAGTAACTACTTTCTGTTAGTTTGTTATTACAGCTGTCAATTTCCTATTATGTAAAAGACTCAGCAAATATATAAGCTGAGATATCTTCTCTTGTAAGATAGAACATTCATTTCACAATATTGTTGCTAGAAACCCATTTACAAAGTCAAAAAATAGGCAAAATGTGATTGGATGTGTATGTGTAAAACTTGTTTGCAGTTATAATATCCACATATAGTTATTAAACTCATATAAATAATGGAAATGAACATGCACATGCTTATTTTAGGGGGAAACAGAAAAAGATTTAGGAATTGAAGAGAACAACGAGCACAAACAAAAGTAGATAACAAGGAATCATCCTTGTAGACACAAAAGGAAACAATCATCGACCAAACTGAAAGTAAAAAACAAAACTAATATTAAAGAGAAAAGCCTGTTAATCCAATTCCATTTCCATTTCCATGGTGTATTATGAAAAAGACACCTCAAAGGAGGAAAATAAAATTATCATCACTTTACAGCGGCCATGACTGTGAAGACAACTCAATGTATCTTACAGAAATGGTAATTCCTTAATTATGAAGCAACACCTAGACCCCAATAATAATCTAAGAAAATGACATGATTGAATTCTCATAGCACCAAAACTTCTATCAAAAGTGTATCCGACATGGGTCGGTGTCGACAATTTTATTCAATTAATTCACTTTCTCAAATTATTATAGGTGCCAGTGTTGTGACCAGTGTTTGTGTCCGTCTACATGTGTCTGTATCGGACAGTGAACGTGGTTTGATCTGAAGAACATAATTCATTATTTCCTTATTGTAACTATTACTGATTCTAGATCCAAAAATTGGATATGGTGACAAACTAAACGGAAAGCATAACAAAAATAATAATAATAAAATGTTGCGTGAGAGATGCAAGGAGAGTGAGAGTAAAGCAAATCTGAAGAGAAAGATGGAAGAAAAATAGATTGAGCAGTAGTAAAAGTGAATTGCGATGTGGAAATGGGAATGAAAATACGAACCTGCTTCTGGAACATTGGGGAATCATCAAGCTTGACGAAAGAAGATGCCATTGCTGCTCGCTCGTTACTCGTTCTCTCTCTCACTCGCTGGCGGTCTTGTGGTTGGGTCAAGCTGAGTTACAGTTTAGATCGCATGTCAATGTTATGCGGAACCCAACATACATAACATCATAACCCATGCATACATACATACATAATCGATTTGGGAATTGGGATTATTACCGAAGACAAAGATTGGAAATGCAGCTAGGCGACGTGACTATTTTGTCCCCACTGTTAACTCTCCGTCCCAAAATTAATTTATATCGAGTTTTATTTATATATGTATATACTGTTATTGTAAGTTATAATCAATCAAATGATTTATATGAATGATCTATATAAATTAAATTTATTTATTTTTGAAAAGAATCAATTGACCCTAAATAGTTATGATTTTTTTATTAATAATTGGTATTCTTTATTTTATTAATAAATTATTGGCTAAATTATATACGTGGTCCTTCAACTTAATTTGAGATAACGTTTTATTCTTTTATCTTTTTTTTTTAAGTTGGTCCTTTATTTTAATTTTAAGTGATAATTTGATATTTTATGTTTTAAAATTTCAACAATGTTATTCTTTTTTATACAAAAATTCAAAAAAATCATCAAAATTTTCAACCAAAACCCATAAAATTAATAATAATCTTTAATATAATGCAAATTTTATCAAATCCATAACTCAAATATTCAAATACACTCATATTTTCATCTCCAACAACATCAAATAAAGAATGAAAATATGAGTTTATTTCAAGATTTAAGTTATGAATTTGATTAAATTTGTATTTTATTAAAAATGATAATGAATTTTATAGGTTATGTTTAAAAAATTTGATGATTTTTTTGAATTTTGTAAAAAAAAGAACAACATTGTTGACATTTTAAAACATAAAATATCAAATTGTCACTTAAAATTAAAATAAAGGACCAACTCGAAGAAAAAAATATAAAGGACTAAAACGTTCTCTGAAATTAAGTTAAGGGACCGCGGATGTAATTTAGCCTAAATTGTTCATTTAATCCTTCTACTATATTTTTTTTTTAGGAAATCCTCTCAAATAGTTAACTCATGATGGTTAAGATAAGAGAGAGTTCAAATTAATTTTTAAATTTTGTGAATTGGTAGATACATATTTGAAATTGTAAAATATTAATTAAAATAGTTTATATATAAATTTTTGACGTTAGATATTTTAATGTAGCAGTATAATTAAATATATGGTTTATCCACATTAATCCTACAACGTTGTCATATTTTTAGAGATAAATTTTCTGAAAGATTAAAATTTAATTGAAAAGTTAGTATAAGTTGTGATAATATTGACATAAGATCAACGTGGAGAGATCAAATATTCAATTAATTCATATTATAATATCTAACGATAAAAGTTTAAATATATACTATTTTGATTACTATTTTGCAAAAAATCAATATTAATTTGAGGAACGCTAACAATTTTAAGAATAATTTGACTATTTACTCGTTTTAAAGGTTATTGATGATGTTTGAACTTCACCAAGAATAATATTATATATTAGAGTTTATGTTTAAATGTAATTTTCGTCATTTATCTGATGTTAAATATTTATTTTTTATAATTTATATTGTCTTTTATCTTTTATAAATGATGAATGTTAGACTTTTTTATCATACATCTTTCAAGCAATTGTATGATTACTGTTATTATGAATTATTGAGGTTTAATCTTTAATAAATTATAAAGTTAAGTGTGTAACCTTAGTAAAGACGACATGAAAA
>JBBPBR010000003.1:18510552-18524628 GCA_037974775.1 Cicer pinnatifidum | reverse complement strand
AAAAGATTATGTAAGTTTCAAAGAATGCAAGAGAATTTTTTCAAGTGTGCTGCTATTATTGTGTTAAATTGATGCTCTTCTAAAATATTATAGTAGATATATATTGACAATTGTTATAAGTGATTTTAATGATCATATATTGTTATAGTTTTGGCTGTCATTGTGCAAAAACTAAAATATATCACTTATAAAAAAATAAAATTTGAAAATTAATCAATAAATAAATAAATAACCAAAACGAATATTCAACAAAAGAAAAATAATTAAAATTATATTAAAATATTTTATTTATTGTAATATTTTATTCCTCAATGTTCTTTTTAGAAACTGTTTATGATAAACTAGTTATTTTTATAAATCAATGAAACGTAGTTATGTGATGCACCAAAAAAATTGTGGTAAAATTTATATATTTTTTTAGATCAAACTAGTTACAATTTTCTTGAGATCATCTGGGAGATTAACTCGCGCAAATTGTAATTACAATGGTCTTGACTCAAAAAAAATTACAATGGTATGCTCTAAAATCTCTAATAATGTCTTAAATGTATTTTTTTTTATGTGGATAAATTAAGTAATCTCTGGCACGTCTATAAAGATTAAATCTCTAAAGTATAAGATCTATTTAAAAAATTGATCGTATGTAGTTTTTCTTATGCATCGATTAGATTTCACACTTATATCAGTTTATTATGCATTCGTATCTCATGCCATCACTCTTATGTTGAGAATTAATCTTTACTGTGATTTAACTTTCCAAATAACGGTAACACCGTTCAACAAATGCTTTTTTCATCGAACTCTACAACTTTCTTGATAGTTTTGTCCATTGCAACTAATTCCAAACCCTAATCATGAGCTTTTTTGGATTTATCAGAAGAAAAGTTAATTATCATCATCTCCATCCATTCCATTATCCGCAAGCATTGTAATTTTCTTAATAAAAACTGAAGTTCAAATATCAAGCATATGAATCACAAGATAGCCATTGAATTCTATATGAGCAGTAGGGAAAAAAAAAGCATCAGAATCAATTGAAGACCAAATTTTATCTTCTATAGTTGACGTCAAACCTAGATCAATATCTAGTTCAAAAGCTTCAACGCTGGTATATTCAAGTCCAATGGTCAATGTCTATGATATGGTCATTTACACAATTGAGAAAAACATGTAAAACCAAAATGCCTCGTTATTGTGTGGTAAGAATCTGATGCATCGGTTCCTTACAAGTGCAAAGATATGAATAGTCAAGAGGTGCGACTAAGCCATATCATTACCAATACTAGGTTGTTTTCCATCAATTCAATAAAAAATTCAATTACTAATACGCCTCTAGTTTGAAGAGGAGAATTGGCAACAACACAAACTCCCCTATTTTCAAACAAACAGACAGATACAAAGATAAAAATAAATCGATTAGCAAAACCATATATTCAAGGAAAAAATGCCAATGGTTATTGAAGCTCTGTAAATATTCTTAACAGCCAGGATAATGATCAGAATCTTCCATCAAGTAGTTAATACAATCTTTCACTAAAACTACTAGAACAATATTAGAAAAAGCTATTTCATTTGATAATGCATACTACACGTTTCCAAAAACTTGATAATTGGGGGGATTAGAAACAGCTCCAGATAAATATCAAAAAGTTGAATAAAAAACAACAAACTAAATAAAAGTGAAACTATGAAAGAAGAGAAAGAAATAGCATTACAATTATAGTTCATTTAACCAAAACCCAATCATGTCTTCATTTATTCTTCTTCCGGAGTGTCTTTGTTTTTCTTTTTCTTGTGCTTCTTGTCACTCCGATCAGCATTACTCTCATCCTTTCCGTTACTAATCTCAGCAGCATCTTTGTCCTTTTTCTTCTTTTTCTTCTCTGACTTCTCCACTTCGGGTGTAACATCTTCAGCCTTGTCCTTGTGCTTCTTTTTCTTCTCCTTTTCAACCTTCTCCTCCACTTCTTTCTCTTCTTTTTCATCTCCGTTCTCTTTATCCTTCTTCTTTTTCTTCTTCTTCTCTTTCTTCTCATCTTCGACCTCCACATCTGCTTCGTCTACTTTCTTTGTCTTCACTTTTTCTTCATCTTCAGTTTTTACCTTCTTGGCAGGAGCAGGGCTATCGTCAGATTCATGTTTCTTTCTTTTCTTCCCTTCCCCATCAACCTCTTTCTTCCCACCTTCAGTTGCAGGAGCAGCAGCCATACTCGCAATCACACTATCCCCACCAGCAGGCAAAACCACATTCCTCATCCACTCTTCTGGAGTATTCTCATTCGGCTTCCCATGCTTATCCAACTTCCCTAAAGCAATCAGTTTCTTCTTCATAGAAGCCTTAGGACCCAAACCCCATTTCCTCGGATAAGTATCCCTATCCATAACCACCCTCTTAATCTTAGCAACAATGCCATGATCACAAGTAGCCATAACAGCAGTTGTCATCTCAGCAATCCCAAGAGCAATAGCTTCACCCTTGGTAGTCATAAGCACAACCTCCTCACCAGCCTCAATATCATTCTCAAACCTAAGCAAACCTGGAATCATCAACTTAGCACCATAACAAATAGCATTAACAGCAGAATCCTTAACAACCAATCTCTTATAACTAGTCAAAAGAACCTCTAAAGGCATAACAACCCTCCTCAAATAAGTCTCATCACGGTAATTATCATAAACCCATTGAGCATCCATAACATCATGCATAGAAACCATATTATCCTTCTCACCCATAATCCCAGATCTAACCCTCCTAAGCTCTTGCATATGACCACCAACACCAAGAACCAAACCCAAATGAACACACATAGTCCTAACATAAGTACCTGCCTCACAAGAAATCCAAAAGACAACTAAATGTCTCTCAGCATCATATTCAAGCAACTTACTTTCATAAACAGTTCTGATCCTAAGTTGTCTCTTCACAGCAGAAATCAAAGGTGGCCTTTGAAAAACAGCACCAGTTAGGGATTCAAGAGCACGAGCTACCTTAGAAACATCAGGAACATCAGCATGAAGTCTGGCAATGCAAACATACTCTTTACCAGCACCTTGTTGAGATTTAACAAGCCTAGTAGCTCTATCAATACAAACAATTAAATTACCAGTGACTTTAGGATCAAGAGTGCCACTGTGACCGGTTTTTTCGACACGAAGAATGCGCTTGATCCAAGCAACAACTTCATGAGAAGAAGGGTTTGCAGGCTTATCAAGGTTAAGGACACCATACTTGAGGTATTCAACAAGGGGACGTTTGAGGGGTGAGTGACCAGAGGGAAGGGGGGTGTAGTGACCGGTACGGACATTAAGCCGGTCATAATTTTTCAAGAGTATCGGCCAACTTGAAGTGTCGATTGAAGGTGTTACCTGTTGAGGTTTGATCATGAATTCTTCTTTGTTGTTTTGTTGATCTGTTGAATCATCTTGTTCGCCATGCTTGTTGCGGTGTTTCTTCTTCTTGCCTTCGGATTGAGGTGGCGAAATGGACATGGCTAACGACATGGCTGATAACGTTACAGTGTGGGTTTTAGCAGTAAACTAGGGTTTTAGAGAAGAGGCAGTGAATGGTGTTAAAGTCAGCTTTTTATGCGCGAAAACTCATAGCCCTAGCTTTTTTTTTTGGTGTTTACAAAAGAAAAAAAAACCCTAGCTTTTCGGGTTAAACTTTTCTGTCGGGTCCATTATTAGAACAGTTTCGGGCTTCAATTTTTTTAATCAGAAATTACTTTTAGCACCACTATGTTTGCTACTATACCTTTTTTATTTTTTTTTTTTTTGGTATTAAAAAGGATGCTATTTGTATTCACCCAATATCCTTATCTTAGTCTAATCAAGTTGTAGCTACGTTAGTAAGATCCAATTAAGAGATAATCGTCTTCTTGAAACAACCTACATATATGGGTCACATTATGGTCTACTTGAGTATATGAGAACATCTAAATATGAGACCATTACAAGTTTAATTAAATTAATATTTGATTCAACTTGAGTCGTCAATTGTGTTATAATTTTTATTATATATTTTTACATTATTTGTGGTTTATAATTTAAAATCGCCAATTTTATATTTATGTTTCAAAAGTATTTTAGTTGTTAAATTTTAATATTATATATAGTCACGTATATTTGTTTTTGTGGATAACTAACGTACAATCCATCTACATGAATGTTTCGGAACATACGAGAGAAAAGGTAAAAATTAGAAGTATATTTGTATAAATATATAACATAATCACCAAACATATGAATTCCGATGTTTGTAATGTAAAACACAACTTCTAAAGGTATACTTTCAAAATTTATAGTGAAAATATCATTAGTGAGTAGTATGATGTATCAAACAATCATTTTTGAAGAACACGTTTAAAAAGAACAATATTCCCCTCCATACTAATCACGAGTTTTTCTCTATCATTCTTGTATAATGTTAGGTTTTGAAAAGGACTTTTCATGTCATTCTCATTCAAGTCCTACTCAAATTCCTTTGTTGTTCGCAATTTTTTCTAAAAACGAGAAAGAAGATGATACACTTGAATCTTATTATTTAAGTGTTTATTACTTGTCAAATATCCTACTTCTACGATTAGTAGATCATGAGGTTATTCAAATATGTTGTGTTTTGTGTGATTTTCTCATGTTACAACTTGCATACCAATTCGACCAATCAAAAATAATTCGGTTAAAAATTCGATCAGGGAGTTTGATATTTTATCTTTTGTGTGATATTTATTTTTGTGTGATTTTTGGAATCAAATTCATAAAGTGATTGAAACATAATAGAGGTTAGTGAATATATAACATAAAGCATATATAACATTAATAATAAAATAATTATCTAAATATTCTTAACTCATAATTCAATTGACAATATTGATATTATTAGGTTATATATCTTCTATCGAATTCGAACTCAAAACCTTAATGAATTAATTATGGTAGAATTTATTATATCTTTTAAGACCAATAAAAATAACTATCCAAATTCATAATTAAAAATATCTAATATTTCGATGTCTAATAATTCTAAACTCATGTTAACTCCGTCTTTATTCTCATCTCCAATCTTAGAAATTCTTATTTATTTTTTTTACAAAAATGAACTAGGATTTTAGTAGTAAACTGTAAACTGAGATTTTCAATATTACATAATAGAATAGTAACAATTAATGGGTGTGTGTTGTGCCACACTTTACACTAAAAGTTAAATATAGAAGCGCTAATTACTTTTGTAAGCAAACAGATTAACTTTTTTTAGATAGAAGAAATATTTCAGCTACATGTAAAATATTTTTTTGGATGAAAGATTGAAATATGAAAATACAATACTATAAATCAAAATATTTATTCATTATATTATATTATATTGTAAAAGACGAATTGTCTATTTTCTTAATAGTTTGTTTTTGTCTTCCTAATAAATTTGAGAAAGTTAGCTTTTATACTCATAAAATAACCTTATACTCCTCAATTTGTTAAAAACTATCCTTAAATATTTCATTCACTAAGTGGTAAAAAAAAATTATTTTAAAAATCTCACCTCCTCAATCAAATTTTTGTTACGTGACATTTTTATTTTAAATTTCGGTACACAAAAATATAATATTGGAAATTTCGTATTTCAAATTTTCGATAGTTCAGTTAAGTTACCGGAAATCTCGCCACAAAATTTCCAGTAGTTATTTATAATACCGAAAATTTGAGCCATGAAATTTCCAGTAGTTACATTTACATTACAAAAAATTTGAAATTTCTTATAGTTACATTTCTGTTACCGAAAATTTTAAATTTTTGAAATATCCTGTAGTTATATTTTCTTTACCGAAAATTTCAAAAGTCCGATATATTGTTATTATTTATTTATTATTTATTTTTTTTTTGAAATAGGGATGGAAAAAATACAACTAGTATGTATAGATATAATTGAAACATTCACAACTGATCAAATTTTTTAGTCACGAGAAGTTGTCATATCATGTGCAAGAGAGGTCGGTAGACAAAATCGAGTAACAGTTATCATTATTCGATCTAACGTAAAGACCAGAAAGAGAGGAAGGAAATCAAAATTAATTTTTGGTTGTGATAGAGGTGGAAAATATAAGTCAAATAAAAGTAACACATGTACTTCAACTAGAAGGTGTGGTAGTACATTTAAATTTAGATCGAGACCATTGAAAAATGTTGAATGATGGATTATTAGTTTAATGTGTGGACTTCACAACCATGAGTTAGTGGCTACTTTTCAGAATAATGCAATTATGAGCCGCTTAAAAGCAAAAGATAAGAAACACGTTGACGAGCTGACAAAGTATCACGTTTTACCGAAACACATCTTGTCATCTTTGAGAAATCAAGATACGGAGAATGTGACTAATATCTATCAAATTTACAAACGACGAATCACATACAGGAAGAATTTGAAAGGTCCTAGAACTGATATGCAACATTTGTTGAAGTTACTTGAAGCTAAGAAGTATGCTTGTTAGAGTAGGACTCATGGAGAATCCAATGTTATGAGGGACATGTTTTGGACGCACCCAAATTCCATAATTTTGTTGAACATGTTCCCTCTTGTATTGATCATGGATAACACCTACAAAACCAACAAGTATAGGTTATCATTGTTTGAAATTGTTGGTGCAACTTTAACTGGGTTGATATTTAATGTTGCATTTGCTTATATGAATTCTGAACGTCAAGCAAACTTTTGTTGGGCATTCGAGAGGTTAAAAGAGTTGTTTGTTTCAAACACCTCATTTCCTCAAGTGATTGTGACTGACAAAGAACTTGTTTTAATGAATGCAATTGAAGTTGTATTTCCATATTCAACAAATTTACTTTGTAAACTTCATATTAACAAAAATATTGGAGTCAAATGCGAATAATATATATTAAAGAAAGATATGCAGGAACTCATTCTTGAGTTGTGGAGGAAAATTGTTTATTATTCTAAATAGAAAAAGTACGATGAACTTTTACAAATGTGTTGAGCAAACATGTGTCGATAATATCATTTTCTTTGACTACGTTAGAGACACATGGTTGAATCCTCACAAGAAAAGATTTGTTGAAGAATGAATCAATCGAGTATTGCATCTAATAAATACTATGACTAATAGTTACGTAATTAAAACTTTGCATTTTGTATTATACTTATACTTATATAGGATTAAACATGCATGATAAAATTTTTATTGAAATAATATCAAATGTTTTTTATGTTTGAATATTAGGGTTGAGTCTACTCATTGGTAATTGAAGAAATTTTTGGAATACAATAAAGGATATTTCTATAAGGCATGGAATGGTATGAATGACATGTTGAAGTTCTAAATTATTAAGATAAAAAGTTCATTTGAAATAAGTAAGTGCCGCAAAGAGCATATACACAACAATATATTCTATGAGAAACTGACTTGGATTGTATCTAAGAAAGTCTTAGCTGATATTGTTCATGAATACAAGAGAGTCAGATATGTTGGTAATGACAAAACTACGTGTTGTTGTATACTTAGAAACATTTGGATTACTTTGTGCATGTGGCACGATTTGTTTAAGGCACATTTATCCTGTTTATTTAAAAATAACCCTTAATAATTTATAATCTAAATATACAATTATTTCATTAAAATCATCTTTGTAATAACGTAAAATTAGTTTTGTAATAACCTAAAATCAATTTTGTAATAAATTAAAATCAACTTACGTTTATCCTAAAATCAGTTTTGTAATAACCTATACTACAAATATATTAAAGTATACATATTATGCTATATTATAATATGTAATAAAATAAATTATTTACTAACATGTCCATTTCATACTTTAACTGCAATACAGTGTTCATAATCCTTAAAGACAGAAAGATCGTAAGGACCTCCAAAAAATATACGTTCTTCAAGCTACTGATGATGCTCGTGTTCAAACTGGTGTTGCTGATCATGTTCATCATCAAATGCATGATTTTGCTGGTGTTGTTGATCATGGTCTTCATCAAACGCAGGATCTTGCTCAAACTTATGCGTTTGCATTTCTTCGTTCCTCATTCTTTTTTTTTTCAATTGTAACTCTCCTATTTGATTGTGTAGTAGGTCGAACTTGAGAATCTTCAACGTCTGTTTTTGCTCCTCTAGTTCTCACTAAAAATATAGAATGAAAAAAAATATAAAAAAAATGTAATTTTTTTTACAAATAATGTAAAAAAAAAAATTGCTCCGAAAATTTCAACGAGTAACGAAATTTCTGGTGAACATCTTGAAAATTTCAAATTTCCGGTAGTTATAAATCAATACTGAAAATTTCATTTTTGAAATTTTCGGGAGTACTATCCAAAAATTTAAAATTTCTGAGAGTACCATCTGGAAATTTGAAATTTCCGGTATTAAAAACCAATACCAGATATTTCAAATTTCTGAGTGGTATTTCCAAAAATTTCAAAAATGAAATTTTCGATATTGATTTATAACTACCGAAAATTTTATTCCTCGTTAAATTTCCGTTGATTTTTTTTTTTTCATCAGCACTCACTTTTCCATAAAACACAACTTGTGGGATACAAGGAAGCTCATTGATTTTTAGAGTTTTGTTAAGGGTATTTAGGACATCTCAAACAAAAAATTTAAATAGAAATATAGAATTAATTGGGGGATCCAAAAGACAACTGTTTTAGAGTCTATAATAATACTTTAGTAAAATTATTAAATATTATATGAAAAATTATTTTTATCTATTTTAAAATAAATAAAAAAGTTTATTAAATTAATAATCGACTTTATATAACTTTTTTAATTGTTAATTAAATCAATTAATTTAATATTTATTGACACAATATTAATTTTAAATAAGATTTTATTAAATTTATATTTAAAAATATTACAAGACCATTTTATTAAATACAAAACTTTTTTAGAGACTTTTTATTAAGTTAAAATTTAATTTTTTTTTAAAGGTCTAAAACAATTGTTTTAGTACTCTTACATAGTCCTCATGATACTTCCATAGTCATGGTGATAATTTCACTAGTTGTCTCTTAGATTAGGTATCATCATTAAATAGCGAAACAAATCATGATAATAACAACGAATATGAAACTAATCTTGCGATAAAATCTAAGATAGTCTGAGATATAATACTAAGATATTAGATATATTCATATCTTTTAACACTATTCAACAGGACATAATTACATAGCTCTTAATTGTCAACTGCAGCATTTTTATCATCCAAGATTCACATCTTCACAATAAATGAGATTTCTGGCTTCAAAATCTCTAGATTTTTCTTCCACTAGAGGTTATGCAAAATATCACGGGCACTTAATGTAGATTAATCATTAATGTTTCTTTTAACTATGCATGCAAATTTGGGCCAACTTCCCAGATGTAACAACTAGTTCAAATGCATAGTAATGCAGAGCTGTTTGATCACTTGAAACTAGTCAATTACTTTGCCAGTTCACCATGCCATCTGAACGCTTCCCCCTCTCCCATCCAATCCTTTAATTGAAATAATCGCTCTATCACAGCTAACCCAATCATGCACCGGAGCTGTAATATTAAATCACTAGAAGCATCGTAGTCTTCTTAAGGCTCAACCCACATCATTGTTGAACGCAACGCCATAGCCTTCACTCCATTGATCTTGATTGACCAGTTTCAGTTGCGATATTAAATTCTCCAACATCAAGTAAACACCAGATAATTCATTATGTGAATGATCAAATGCTTTGAACTCGTGAATTGAGCCGGCCACTTCTATCCAACTATATCCTGGAGTCTTTTCAACCTGCATTCCTTTCATGAGCTTCCTGACCTGAGCTGCTGCTTCCCAGTTTCGACACATTGAATACAAGTTTGCCAGGAGTGCATATCCAGCACTGTGGTTCGGTTGTAGATTAACCAAAATTTTCCCTATATGTTCCCCCATTACGAAATCTTTGTGGCTTAGGCAGGCACCAAATAAAGCACCCAATACACCAGGGCTAGGCTTCATTGGCATATTATCAATAATTTGTTTGGCATCTTCCAAATATCCAGCTCGACCGAGGAGATCAACCATGCATCCATAATGCTCCATGTTTGGCTTCAAATGATAAGTATGTCTCATCAATTCAAATAGCCTTTTCCCCTCGTCTACAAAACCTCCATGAGAACATGCACCAAGAACACCAAGGAAGGTAACTTCATTAGGTTGAAGACCACTTTCCAACATGCATGAAAAGACATTCAATGCTCCTAAGGCGTCCCCGTGCACAGCCAACCCATTAATCATTGCCGTCCAAGTGTGCACATTCTTGGCTCGCAAGTTTTCAAATACCCTTAAAGCTTCATCGATGCACCCGCATTTCGCATACATATCTACTAACGCTGTCCCTAGCACTGCATTCAGACTAACCTCATTGCACTCTATGTATCGATGCACCAACCTTCCTTGATCCAACGCCCCTAAGTGACCACAAGCACTAAGAACACTCGTCAGTGTAAATTTATTCGGCATAATATCATCTAACAACATGCTCCGAAAGGCACAAAGTGCATCTTGGTACTTGTTACAGTGTACAAAACCAGCCACAACCACAGTCCAAGAAACTACATCTCTATAAGGCATTTCATCAAACACTTTACATGCATCTTCACAACGACCGCACTTAAAGTACATATCCACAAGAGCACAATAAACAGAACCATCCAATGTCACTCTCCCTGCTTCCACATAAAACCCATGAACACACCTTCCAAAACAATAATCACCCGTCATCGCAGCAGCACGTAAAATACTAGCAACAGTAACACCATCAATCACAGCACCCTTAAATCCCATCTCCACAAAACACTTGAATGCCTCACCAGGAAGTTCATTTTTAACATACCCATTGATCAAAGCAGTCCAAGCGACAATATCCTTCTCAGGACTTTCATCAAACACTTGGCACGCACTTTTCATGAACCCGGAATACCCAAAAGCTGAAACCAAAGCATTACATACAAAACAATCGAGATCAAACCCAAGTTTAAAAATTTGAGCGTAAATCATAAAAGGGTCATGAACTACAACACTTTTCGAGAATGAAAACATCTTGAGAAGCAAAGGGAAGGTATGTTTATCTGGTTCAACACCCTTTTCTCGCATTTTTGCGTAACAGAGAAGAGTTATGTGAGGGTGGGAGGAGATAGAGAAAGACGCAATGAGTTTATTGAAGAGACGAGTGTTGGGAGTGTGGATTGCATTGAGGAGAAGGCGAAGAGAGGAAGATTGTGTTTGAGAGAATGGTGCGCATTGGATGAGTTTGGTGAGGAAAATGGCGTCTTGGAATGAATAGTGAGCATGGGTGATGATGATGGATTGAATTTGTTTCCATTGTTTGAAGTTTTGGTGTTTGTTTGATAGGGATACAATTGTATTGCGCAAAGGAACAGAAAGAAGCATCGCATTGACGGAACCACCGCATAACCGCCGGTCACCACTCTTGTTAGTTTTCAAAAAACTTCCTTTTTTTTTTTTTTTTTTTGAGAGTAAATTAGTAATTTGGGTTGGACTAGTTTGGATGGTAAAACAAGATATTTGTTAAATAAGAATGTATCATGACATTAGGTATTTGTTAAAAATTACTGAAAAAAAAATATGTATATTTTGTGATAAAGGTAGTTTTATCATTTTATATAATCAAATAAATTATTATCCAAAATTTTAAAAACTATTAATATTAATCTATGTTTTAAAAATAAATGTAATTTTTTTTATAAAGATAGTTTTTTTATTTACATATAATATATATTATATTTCTATTTTGTTTATCTAACAAATAAAATAATTTGATTACTCATGATTTTTAAAAAGTTTAAAATTGTTTATTTAGTATTTACAATAAATTTTTTAAATATAAACTATTTCATTATTTATTTTTTATTGTTAATTTATAGAATTATAAGTTAATTTAAAAAAATAGTATGTAATTGTTTCACGATGGTAATTTTATAATTTAAAATGATATATTTTATATGATATCGTAGTGAAGTGTATACTAAATATCTGAAAGAATAAAATAATATTATTTTATTTGTTGTCATGTGTACATCAAATACAAAATATGATAAAATTTATTTTGTTACTATCATATCTTATATATTATCATGTCTCTATCATATCATGTTCATTTAAAATTTCTAAATGAATAATGTATTTATGTTAAATAATATGTATAATGTGCACGGTCAAATGATAAATCAATGATTATAATGATAATGGGTTAGAAAATTTTAGGGCAAATGAAAATTAGAGGAAGAAGAAATTAGGGATGACACAAATGTGGGGAAGAATATGGAGAAAAAAAAATCATATTACTAAGAAAATAATTAGGGAATACACAATTTTAGATTTAGGATTTGGGAGCCATAGGAAAGAATATGATAAAGAAAATTCTTAAGAATAATAACCATATTTTTATGTTTTTAGATGTTGTAATTTATTGAGAATTTTATTTTGTGTTAATGTCATTTTAGTCTCTGGTCATATGAGCAACTCATATTACAATAAAATTGAGGCACATCATTACCACATCAAAGTTCACATCATCCATTTGATATAGTTAACATTTCCCTTAAAGTTAGAGACTAAATATTTTGATGGTTGAAGAACTAATTTAGATCTTGATTAAATAAAGAACTAACTTGACAACAGTCTACACTTTTAATGATTAAAATGGAGATTTGTCCAAAAGGAACACAAACTAAAAAAATAAATCAATGGTCAAAGTCATGCAAGTCCCGAGTTCTAGTTATGTCATTAAATAGTATACAATGAAGCTCACTAAAAAGAGATTCTAAGTCATAAACACATTCATAGAATTTAAAGATAAATCGAAATAATTACCATTCAAATCAAAGTAGATTGACTTTTTGAAAATGATAATTATCATTAAACATATCAATAAAGATTTTCGAATCATTCTTTACGAAAAGATTAAAAATATTGTTCGCAAACGTTTGAGATGATCCAATTTTTAAAACTGATTTATGATTTTTATCATCGTAATTGAAATTATGTTTAAAAGCAAATTACACTTGAAATATCCTTGGGTTGGTTGATGCCTTCCACTAAGGAATTACCATATCCCGACACACCACCACCCCCCGCCACCAACAAAATATAGTGATGTCACTTCTCTAACAAATGATTTGTCCCTTCTTGGGGATTCTTCCTTCTTTTTTTAATCTATAGGGGGATTCTTCCTTTTATATATAGCTAATTTTTAGACAAAAACCTTTAGATTTTCGTATAATAGGTTCTATACAAATGGTAACAATTTTTAGACACAAAATCTTTAGATTCTCGTATAATAGGTTCTATACAAAAATTAATTATAAATTATCAATCTTTTCAAACATAAAGAAGTTAAGAAAATTTTCCAGAAAAAAAATGTTAAGAAAAATCATTACAAAAAATAGAATAAAATCTACACGTGAAGCCATAGAATAATATTATAATAAAATGCTATGTATAAGGGCAAGTTGACAGATAACTTTATTTTATAGGTAAGTTGTCCATGTTGAGCAATTGATTTGATTATTGAAAGATGAATTAACTTATTTGACATTGGTGGGTCGAAAGACCCGTGACTGATTATTAGCTTAATTTGTAGTTGTAGCATATTTCGGAGACAAATATATGCCATCAAAATTATAAGTGGTTTATATATTGATTAATAAAATGGTTCTTATTCTTGGCAGCCGATTTATAACTTTAATAACCGACACTATCATAGTATACAAGTGAAACTAAACTCAATATATATTCTTTTATAATATGATATTGATATGATAAATATGATTTTTTTTATTTTATACATATATAATAAAAATAAGATATTATTTTATCTGATCATGTATGTTTGTTATACATGTATATTCAAATGACAGAGTTTTTGTTGTGAATCAAAGTTTGGTATCAATTTTTTTTAATATAATTTTTTAATGAAATTAACTTATAATTCTTTTAATTTTTAAAAATTATAAATTAATAATAAATATTAAATTAAATTAAATATATGTGTTATTTCATATTTATTATAATTTTGAATAATAA
>JBBPBR010000003.1:18475702-18502576 GCA_037974775.1 Cicer pinnatifidum | reverse complement strand
TCTCTCTCTCTCTCTCTCTCTCTCTCTCTCTCTCTCTCTCTCTCTCTCTCTCTCTCATATCATTACTGCCTAATGTCCATCTACTTTCTATAATTATTTTATTTAATAATTATATTTCATATATAATACTATTTTTGGACCTTCACCAAACAAAGTAAGATTTTATCAGAGTTGGTCCTTTAATTACACATGTTGTCTGTGATGTAATAGTAAATAAATCTTTACCTGCCAGACAGAAGGCATGTACTCACGATACTGAAAATGTTGATAGTTTCTTGTTACATTTCTCAAACTTCTTTCTTCCCAATTATTCTTCATGAAGCTTCTGTAATAGGGTATCGTCGTACACAGTCAGGAAGTACATCAATGTCTTAATCAAAGAGTTTCCAAATGAAGAAACAAAAATAACTAGCAATTGCAAATGCAAAGGACCTGAAAAATCACTATTAAGTCTAAGCCCATGCCTGTTTTATTCTAGAGGAAATAATATACAGTAGTGTGATTGTAAATTAGTTGGCCCTGGGCCAGCCTCCTAACATACAGCAATTGATCAACAAAAATGAATCCCATGTTAACCACCCTTGAAATAAGACAACTCTTCCTCAAATTGCAATTCTACTAAATAGTTTTCCCTACTCTTGGCATTGTGGAAGAAGGTTTTATCAATATCAATCATGCACCAAATAAAAATATAATCTTTTTCTTATACAAGATCACAGGTAGGGTCCATAAGCTTCTTGGGTTTCACCATTATCTGGACATTGAAAAAAAAAACAAAGTTGAATATCCATAACCATTATAGAACTCACCCTTTGACCTCAATTGAAGCTGTGGAATGTTTATTCCAAAAAATCACTGACTTTGTAGCTATAACAAGCATTGGATGCACCTGAAGAAGTTTTTTAATATCCTGAACTACAGCTTCTGACACACTTTGAAGAAAAAGCTTTTTCCTGCAACACATATAACACCTGGAAATTAAAATCAACATATATATGGACCAATGTTAAAGATGGGTGCCTTTATTAAGTGAGCCTCCTGCAAATATTCATTTTTACCATTGCTTCGAGTCTAAGTTTTCATTCTTCCATTAAAAAAACTCATGCCATCTTCTAGAAAATATCAATGCCTATCAATTACCTGTTGTTTTCTTTTAGAGACAAGAACATAGATGCACGATCCATCCAGTGAAAAGCTCCAATGCTGAAAAATACAGTTTGATTTGATGAATCAAAGTCTACTTATTAGTTATGATATCAGATCATTTTTTAAGCAGCATGTTCAATTAAACAGTTGTATAAAGTCATATTGTAGGCTAGAAAGAAAACAAAGTTATCATATATTCTACTTTGTGATGGGGACATGGGGTTCTTTTGAATCATGGCGGTTCTGGCATGAATATGAGTTTTTATTTTTTGGTAATAAAGATTCACAGGTTCTTCATTTGTGATATCATCTAATTCATGTGGCTAACCACACCTAGTGAGTAAAGGCTTTCATTTTGTTGTTGCTCTTATGCATAGAGTCATCAACAGATGGATAGAGAATCCTATCAATAATAATAATAAAGAGGAAAACAATAAAAGCACATTACACACAGATAAAAGAACAACAAGTAAAATGAAAAGAGCTAGAAGCAAAACGATCAAGAACTGACACTAAGAAAATCTTGAAACTAATAAATCATCACTTAGTCTAAACTCCCATATGTATCATATTCCTATGTATTCATCAGTGACTGATTTTATCTTTGCTTTACAATAGTGTTCCTTGAGTATCATATTTCATGTTGACATTGAAACAATAATAAACAGTATCATCAGAATAGAACAGTGAGAAATAGGTCATAAAGACAATTCACAAAAAAGAAGCTTTATATTAAACAATAGTATCATCCAGTGTTTGATGTGTATTTTTCACTCAAATTATGAAAGATATCCCTCATCATGAGCGGAAATGTCGATAGCTGACTTTATTCCAATGATCATCAAAATAAATAAAAACTCCAAGAGTGGGAACATTGGTCACCGAGCCACTGTACAACTGTAAAATATTTCCTATAAAATTAAATTAAAATTAATCAGCAAATTCCCATTTAAGCCAATTGTTTATGGTTAGTATTTTATGTAAATAGTTTTCTGGAAGCTACAAAATAACCGTATTATTAACCATAAGTATACACAAAATCTTCAGCTCTTTAAAACCAACTGTTATTAACATGGCATTGTATGAGTGGAATTCATGGAGTAGGTGAAGACTTCTTTGTTCATAGTAAGGTGACCAAACTAATAACAATATAATGACAGCACTTAAACCCTTTTTTACATTTTGGTTCAAAAATCACACCTAAACTTTCACAAATTAGAAACACAACCAAAAAAACACAAGACCAGATTTATTTCACAAAAATCATATCAAATTATTATGTGGAACATTCTCAATCAACTACTCAAGATTGCTACTGTAAATAAAATGACATGTTAAAGAAAAAGCAAGAAACCAACCTGTCAATCATGAGCAAGTGAACACTAACCCCATGAACTTCTTTCTCCTTATCCAAGCGCCAATTTAATGTCTGTTGCAGAACAAAAGGAATAAGATACATAGACATGAGTTTAAAATTGTTTGATTAGCTGGTTAGCATATGCTCCTTGGAAAGCACATGTTTCACCTAGGGTTTCAATTAGATTTCTATACCAATGGCCATCATATTAGAAAAATTAGATAGAGTTAGAGTTATTATTACCTATGAAGTACCGACACAGACACGGATTACATACACAACGCTAACATGTAGACATTATTAATAATTTAAAAAAATAAATTTAATGTAACTATATGTGTTAGTGTGGAGCATCAAAAACACCTTCAATCTAAGTGTGGGTGCCACAGATGTTACTATGCCAATTAATATATTTGAATAAATACAAATATCTTAAGAATTTAGAATAAAGTTAACAGATTCGGTATTCATTTTCTCTAAAACTTTCCAGTGCAGTTTTGTTTCGCTTTCTCTCAGTTACCTTGAGTGTCTGAAGAAATTGAAAACTGTCGGAACAACGAACATACAAAAAACGAGTCATGCACAAATCATATAACGACTTATCATAATCTCCACCAGCTTCCCCTGTTCCATCACACAGAGAAAAATATCACAAAACCTAGTAATAAATAGAAGCCTGAATCAAGTATTAAAATAGTACAGTTAAAAAACAAGGGAAATAAAGTAGTTACCATGAATGCGATGAATGAGCAATTGAGAGAAACGCAAGATATCAAAACGAGAATCGAGGTCAATAAAAAGTACCAAATGGTCAAATCCACCATAGTGTATACCATTCCAGTGTTTTGGAAGAATGCAAGTGATTGCGGTCTGAATTAGGATTTGAGTTTTGGCGGAAGGAGAGGGACCGACGAGTTCGAGGACGTTGCCTACGCGGAGAGGGACTCTGTGAAGTGGAGGAGGGAGAATGAAAGGTCGTACACTACATACTCTTTTGAGCATCTCACTGCCATTTTCATCTCCCTTTATCCACCTTGCAACTTCCTCTCTCGTTTTCTCATTCATTTTTTATTCCGATTTACACCGCCCCTTCTTTCCCGCGCAATTTCATTTAATCTACCACTTTCTCTATATATACTTTTCTTTTAATTTTAACTCTTACACTTAAACCTTGGTTAATGGAGAAGGAGATTTGTGTAATCCTAAATTTGTAGTAATACAAAAATATTTAACTTTTTAATTGAATTGTATCTTCCGAAAATATTAAAATTAAGATGATAAACTACGGCTGTTTAATCAAACAAATGCAAAATAATTTTTTTTTTTTTCATCTTCGTTTATACGGTGACTCTATCTACGTAAGCAAATAATTAGCACAATAAATATCACATATATTAAGTAAATTTATTGGCATATTTTGTGAAAAGATAAATCAAATAATACATAAATTACATAAATATATAATATAAATGTTGTTTTAGAAAATTGTTGAGGTAAAAAACTCTCTCGGAACAAATGATATGTTTTATGTCTATATATAATAATACAAACATATAAAAATTATTTCAAAAGACTTTATCCTTCACTCTTATTTCCAAAGAAAAATTATTTGCTTACATGGGTTTCAAATAAGACAATTCCCATATAAATTTCTAATTGCGAATATAAGTTGATAGCCATATCTCAAAGACACTATTTTATCCTTTATATTTAATTGTGTATGTTGATCGATGATTGTAAAATTAAAAAAATAAATAAATATATTTTTAATTTTTTGCAATTATAATATTTTTTAATTTTAATCCTTATAATTTATTTTGTTTAATTTACATCTTTATAAATATAATATAATTTTATTTTAAAACAATCACTCAATTCAATTTCTTGATCATCCTATCTCATCAAAAGCAATTTAGTCGTATTTCATTGATTTTTTTGGACTTCCTTTCTAAAATATTTCTTATTTCTAATTTTTAATTTATTTTTTCAAAAATATATATATATAAATTGTCACGTAAAGTTTTTATAACAGAAATTTGACTAAATAATTATTTTAAAATAAAAATATATTTATAAATAAATAAAAAAACTTACAACAATCAAAATAATAAAAAAAATGTTAAATTGCAAAGATGAGAAACATATTTAAAAAAAATATATATATATTAAAATCCTATAATTCAATTTAGTTAGTATACTGTGACGGTGAAAATATGATAATGTATAATTAAAGTGGAAAGAAGAAGACGTGGCTTGTTAACTGTGTTTATCGCATGTCAGCTTGTGGTTGGTGTTACTTACGGGACAACAAACACGCGAGAATGCGAGGTTGTCATTGCCTTAACGCCACAACTTAACCAGCTTTGTTACTATCCATAGCCACAAAACTACTGGTCCCTTCCTTCCACTCCTTGCTTGTTATCTTTTTCTATTATATTTTTTTTTTTTGTCGATATTATTATCTTTTTCTCTATTCTATCTCAAGATATCAAACCTCTATTTGATCTTTATATTTATATATTATAGTGGAAATTAATTTTCTTATTCCCTCTCTCCAGTGCGAAGCCAATATTGGAGCCTTCACCCATACCCAGAAAATAATAACAATAATATAAAAATAAAGAAACATCAAGACAATCGGCCTTTGATTCTGTCTTTCACAGGTAATAACTAAACTAAACCTCTCACACATATACAGTTCAATACTTTTTGTGCCTTATATTCATTTTCTTTCCTTTGCTCAAAAGTCAGAGGCACTCACTTGCTGGCTTTACTGGAAATGATACTTCATATTCCATAATACATGTTTCATATAGTTTTTTTTATAATTATTATAGATGTGGTTAGAATTATTGATGATTTACCGCACACATGATTTTTTTAAAAGGAAAACTTATTAACATAAATAAGTTTCTGCATGATTTAGATTAGAAGCAGCACAAGTATTGATTTCCAGCATTCTATTTCAGTTTTATTATTTTCCGTTGGAAATTTAGTATTGTCTTATGAAGGAAACAAAATAAATTATTTATGGTTGAATCAACTATTGTTTATTTGTTTATCAGTTTGATGAACACTTTGGGTGCATGGATTAGGATGGTTAAATAACTTCATTATTTTTTATATGTTAATCAATTCGAAGAATTATATAAAATCGGAGCAATAAGTTATAATTGTTTGTAAGATATTATTATTCATGGCCTTTTGTAGTGATAATGGTCTTTATTTGGATTCCTTGAGGTCGGAGAAAACATGCAGTCGGGGTAAGGTGAAATCGTTGAATGAAGAACAAACAACTAATTTGAAATTACCTTTTTTTAATGTGATATACCGAACTTAAAATATGAACTTCTAATCTTCCTCCAATAATTCCGATTTATTGACTGCGTGAATGCATGCTTTTCCTTGACATCTACGCGGAATCCAGATATTTAATCCTTCATTCACATTTCAAATTGCCATTTTGTCTTTTATCCACACACACAAAGATTGTTAAGAACAAGCATATCTAATTTTTTTTTGTTGCTAACAATGTTATACTTTCTTTTAATGAAACTGAGTGCAGGGCACAATGAACATTATGTCCACCAACCAGTGTGGTTGGCCCTTGAGAATTCAGGATCATCCGGACAAAGGAAGTATTAATAAGTCTCCATTTTCAGGATATCATTCTCCCTCCAAAGGAGTGGACTTTCTTAATGTTTCTCATCATAAATGCCGCCGGAGTGCCAGAAAATGTAGGCCAATTTTTTCAAGATCAGTGAGTGACAGAATGGATCCCTATGATTCAGATGACAGTGACAAGAACAAATCTCAGAAGGATGATGAAATCAAAGGAGTATGTTGATTTCATAGTTGGCTTCTGTTCATGACTGCATGTAAATCATTGCATTGTTAAACATCTCAGCATTGCTTTAGAGCCTAATAGAGTTTAATGAGTATACAATGTTGAGAGTTCGACATTTGATGAAAATTTGGCCTAAATAGTGGTTATAAAGTAGTGCACAATCCCCGTCTTACAAACCAGTTTTGTGGAAAATTTTTAGATAAAATATAAAAAAGGTTTATACAATATCGAATCATATTTTATCATCTTGCTACAATGTATTAATTGTCTATTGCTGTGCATACCTCTGAATCTGGCTTTTTTTAAATAAAAAAAAATGATCAGGTGAATAGTGAAATGCTCAGAGAGAGTCTTGAGAAAATAGTCGGCACAGATGACTCCAGGTTTAGTGGATTTGACCTGGCCACTCTTATCAGGAAAAAATATGGAAAATCTTATGATGTTCAGTTGATTAAGAAGGTAAGTTTCTTACACGTGAAATTGCATGAGAGTCATGCCCTGAAATTTTTAGATATGATATGAGGGTAGTTATTATATTGGTGCAGTATTGTCAATTGTAGATTGCAGAAAATAGCGGTTTGTTCAAATTATTTTATGGAACGGTGCTATAACACCGCTATCAAAAGTTTGTATTAAATAGTGTATCGTGGAATAATAGTGAATTGTTCAAATTCCGCTGTGCTAAAACACAATTAGCGCTGCAATAGACAGCTATTAACAACAGTGGGTGCAGTTTGATCTTATACATTCCTAGGACCTAAAATAGGAATCTATATTATATTATATGTGTCCTCCTTTACACTCTCTTGTTTTGGTAGATTTACAAAAGAGAGAAATAAGAATGAAAGCGAAAAGAGAGAAATTGAGTATTCCTATGGTTTAGAAGAGTAGAGACAACATTGTCTATGCTTCTTACATTTTCCTTCTCTTCTATTTCTCTCTTCCCCATTTTTTTGCATATCCAAATAACATGTTAGGTTCTGCCTTTTTCCTTATTTTGCTGTCACATGATTTATGCTAGGAATTCATGGGAAGGAATCTCCTTGCTATGAATGTCATGTGGAAGTACATGGAGCAGGTAACAAAACTCTTGTGCCACATTTTGTATTTTCTTTGGATATGATTCGTGAGATAAGTATATTGGTTGGCTTTGAGATGTAAATTTCAGATATCAAGATAAAAAGAAAGGAAAATACTAGACATCAATTCTTTGTTTGAATTTTTGTCATCAGTTGATAAAATTCTGTCATAATGATTGTGTAACATTAACCAAAATGAAAACAGCTTATGGCTTATGTCATGTGCATTTGTGCGATGATATTTTTTGGTATTATATAGAGATCATTCCCATTAACTGAAGAAGAGTATATTTTGAGGCTTGATGATGTTGCAAACTCATTAAAATGTTGGGGAGCTGTCTCACATATTCGGAACAGTCTAGCAAAGTCGAAAGAACGACCTCGGATAGGGAAGGTAAAATTATGTTCTTTTGTCATATGTACAGGCTATCTAGGAGCTGTCTTGAACTTAAAAGATACTATTATACTGTATGTGAAACAAAAATCTTAAACAGATTCAATAGGCTGTGTTTACCAAGAAAAAAAAAAACAATAGGCTGTGAACATGTTTTTTTCCCTAACTTGTTATTTCCTGCAGGCTGTAAGCATTTTTATAGATATGGATGAGTCTGGTGCACGTGCAAACGAGTGGATCTACAAATAGATTGCACTGATGAGTTGAAATTCATCTCAAAGGTGGAGTCCATAGCTAGCAGGACCACCTCTTTTTTGTGAACTTGGGGATTTAATATACATTTATACTTGAATTGTAACAAAATCTACATAATCTTTCTAACGTTTCTGTTAGCATCACTTCAAGGCAACTGTATATTTTGTTCTTTCTCAGTTTTACAGTATTGGTGTAAATTTTAGTTAATATACAAGAAAACAATCCACATTAAATTTCTAATGAACTTCTCTTCAACTTAGAGGAGATATTAATGGTTGTGTTATCCTATGAGTGTCCATTATTATTTGAGAGTATCGGTTGAATGGTGCGGAAAAGTTGAAATCTTTTGCAGCAATAAACATTTCCAACTGACGGTGTAACTGCTTGGATAGAAGGCAAAAGTTTCACCTTTTTAATCATGAGTAAATAAAATTTCAACAACAATTTCAGTGGTTGATGTAGTTCAAATTCAAGATTAATTAATTCCATTCAATAAATAGATAATAAATATAACAATACATTACCATTCATTATCAACTAAATAAAATTAACCACGTTTTGGATGTTGTTATTTGTTAACCATGTGTATAATTGAATACAAATTGATTAATACAATACATATTATGTATATTAAAACTCCTAAAATCATGTATATTTCCCTAAAATAATCATGCATATAATTCAGATGATGAATTGACATCGTGTATAACCTAAAAATCATAGTTAATAAAGTTCAAAATTGTGATTAATGAGTTGCAATAACTTATTATATTTGTTAACTATCGAATGAACATAATTAACCGTATATTTGAATTGCGATAAGCATCCAAATTCTAGTCGACATCATTGTCAAATTTATGTGTCAAAATATCATTTATGAGTAATCATAGGTGCCCACTCAGAACTCACGGTGCCAATTAATTCAATCACTTTCGTCATAAATTTGCAATGTACATCATCAGAGGTATGGGAGCAGGAGTTCACTTATCTACTTTCCCTTCAAGCCAGTATTTATTGTTTGTTGATAACTTACAATTAACAAGTAAAGAGCATAGAGGCTAGAAGCAACACATTCTACAAAAAAAACTGCATACTGGTAAAAATTGCAAGCTACAATTTACATGCTATCTAATCCATCTGTGTCTGCTTTCTTTACAAAAAATATAAGCCGACCTAACTTAAGCAACTGCACAATCACCTCTTCTTGGACTCTCACATGCTATAAGGAGCCGGATCAGTTATATAATTCTATATAAAATCAAAGATAATTCTTTGCTTTGAAGGATCAAGACTACAAAAGTTTCCTTTTCTCTCCTCGTCTAAAAATGAAAGAAGGAAAACCTGAATTGAATCATTTTTTAAGAGCTGTTATTTTGAACTGGCTGCAGCTGACATGGGTCCTCCACGGCTGGTGAGTTTAAGAGCTTCCTGAGAGAACGATATTGCAGGCGGACGTTCTCTCCAGTTCCAATAATCTTGAGCAAATACCTGTACAAAAGGAAGATTGACATTAAATGTTGAACTAGTATTCCAAAGAATGCAGACAAAATATATTTAGATAAAGTTTTTAAATTAGCCACATAGAATATGTTAAATAAAAAAGCATCATCAACAACCAGAACCCACGTATTGCCCTCAATAATTATCAATGAATTAATCATCATAATTGTCTCACACTGTACAAAAGACAATGTTGTTAACACTATACAGGATAATGAGTCAGCTCAGGTTCAGCCATTTGAATTGAACGTAATGCCCTTTGATATTTAGGGCAGCATAAACGGTCAAGGGGTAGCAATTAAAGTCGGAGAGAAAACTTTGTGCACAGTTCCATACCATGGCTGTGTGATTTCTTATGGGAACAAGCATCCCAGATATTTCAATCTTATCTTATAGTACTTCATTATTTGCATATGGTCTTTTTTTTTTTTTTTTGCATGCCAATTTTGTATAGGCATTTGTTTAATCATTCATGGATGGTTATTGAAGACAACTTGTTGAATCCATCATTTGAGCTAACATTTATCCTGTTACTTCGAAGAAATATACAAGGTTCTTAACATCCCCTTACACATCTAAAAAAGGAAGCTAAGGCATAATGGAAGTTGACTATTTATGTGTAAGAAACTTACTTTTAATATTTTTACATCAAAAGTAACTTATTTCATAATATATCTATATCTTGAGCCTAAATGCAAATTTAACAAAATATTCTTGATAACTCACCAGCCATTCAGACACTGAGACGTAATGACAGCTTCTTTTCCAACAAATTTTTCGGGTGTTCTCCTGTTACCCTGTAGAAATTGGTGGTTTATAATTCTCTTGACCGTTTGATACAGCAGTAGCCAAAAAAATTAAAAAGTACAACTGACCATGTTTACCTTAATAATAACCTTCTCATTTACTGAAAATGGATATTGTATTCTCCGCTGGAGTCCATCAGCAGAAGTAAAATCTCCATTTTCCTGAAATAAAAGTGCTAATATACATAAATTTGTCTCCTCAAAACTCCATTCTTACGGTCTATAAAATTTTGTTCAGTCAGAAAGTGTATCCTATGTATTAATAAATTAGCCTTTACTGGTGTGCTAATTGCTACTTTTTCCAAAGTCAATCTCATCAAAATTGACACAAATCATGGATGAAGGTCAATTTGTTTCATGGGCTTGCTGAAGTCAATTTATAAAATTATATTTCAAAATCTGGAAGTACTATGATTGCAATAGCTTATATGTAGCACAGCTTAACATTACTGCAAGGAGAGAAGTTTAATTGAGGTTCACACATACAGTTCACCGACCACTACCACTCCACCGCATAAAAAAAAGTCAACTAAGAGAGAAAACTTTTATACCCTGTTCACTCTTCTGATTGGATCAATTTGTTCACCCATTTCTTTCCGCCGCTTTCGAAGAGCAGCATTACGAAATAGCCTTCGGTCATCCTCATGCTTGACAGCAGCAGCTGCAGCTCTAAGAGCTGAGAAGGAAATGATATCACACAAAATTAATTTTTTTTTTAAAAAAGTAACAAGGAACCAAATGCATCAAAGACAGAAAGAAATGACATGACCAGCTAAAAGCCTACATTATATGACAAGTTTCTGTTTAGATGGTTGAACTGAAACAGAATAAAACTACAGAGCATCAGTAAATACCAAGATTAGGGATCAGAGAACCGGTCTCAATATCAGCATTGCAGAGGCTGCATCTTGACTGTGACAGAAACAAGAATTGTAATTATGACAAGTCAACAGTGAATGGGAATAGAAAATCAGACAACACAAGTAAAACCAAAATAAAAATGCAGATGCATGAAAAATAACAAAGAGCAAGAAAATAAAAGCTTAAATACTCCAAGCCTGTGTTGTAATCTGTTAATCTTGGATAGCAGCAGGGAACAGCTGACCACAAAACTAGAATTGTGGTAGAGGGTGTAGCAAGATGGCCACTATTCTAATATTGTTTATATCTATTAAACAATTAAGATTATATAATTAATACTATAAAGTATAAATGAAAAATCAATTTATTTTCGTTTTTTGGTTTCCCAGGGTGTCAACTTATTGGTAAAAGCTTGACATTGTAACCTTAAGGAACAAGGTCCAAATCTCGTATGAGACAGTTGTAAAATGACCATTAATGTCACCGTTATTAATTATATATTTTACTATAACAAGTAAAAACCTACTTCTTTTGTCAAAAGCTACAACTTACCAGTACTTAAATTCACATAAAAACAAACAGATAAGATTCTAATTCCAAGCCCACTCCACTTCCTTTTGTAGAGGGCCATCATTCACTAAAGACAAAATGAACATAAACTTAAAATAACAATCAGAATCCTAAAGCAACAATCACTCAGCAGCTCCTTAACCTAAAACAAAACATAGCTGCTGTGTTTCCCTTATATCAGAAACAACTTGGGAGTCCTAAAATGGTCCAAAAACAAAAGGGTGGCAGAGAAATGCTGGTAGAGTTGGTCCTTGCAGGCAGGAAGACCGCCAGAAACAGTGAGAAAGTCCCCGTGTGGTCCTGCAGCGCACGCGAGGCTGCAATTCTGGTGTTATTTGATGCTTGATATAATTGTACAATTCAAGGCATTACTAGCTTAATGTTGTTGACATTTCGTTGTAGAAACTAAATGTTACCATTTAGCTGTGTAACTTGGGGCATTCAGGCGATCTTCATACTTACCATAAGTGACAATGACTACACTAGACCAATAATTTCGGCCAAGGATTTTAGGAATCTAAAACGCTACTAGGCGTCATCTCCACAACTGCACAAGATCTCTTACATTTTTAAATTTAAATATGAACCTTCAGAACATAAAAAACATAATCATTGTTCGCAATATTGTACATAACCCATCAAATCTAATTTTAACCCAATCAACCATTCCCCAAATTTAAGTTCATTAAAGAGCATACTGAAGGAAAAAAATAATTATCTGTGGCAAGAGTCGGCAAGAGTCGGACCTATGGCGGATCTACGGTAAACAACATTACCTTGCATTTGCAAGGAGCCTATGACTTGAACTTGTGACCAGGACTCCAACCTTTGCAACCAGACTCTCCTTCCCCATATGGAAGATTTATTCAATACATTAAAGATTAAAGAACAATTTAATGTCTATAGATTCCTTACCCTTAGCCTGCATATAATCCTGAACCTAACTATCAAACTTCCTATTTTGTTGTAGCCACTAATCATCCAGCAGCACCCAGACAGCAAAAGAAGTGCAATCTTGAAACATTAGTAAAGTAAGTCTACAGTGGCCACCTATGGTTCAAATGCAAAGCTGTCACTTTCATCAGCTGTTGGCTATCATTTCTTAATGCATAGATGCAACCTGTGTATGCTTGATGACTAAAGAGGACAGAGTTCTACTTACTGTTTCGATGACTCTCCTCAGTGTGAGACCACCAAAGGAATGTCCACATGAGACAAGCATTGCATCTTCCAGGAATGAGCCACTAGTAAATTGGTAGAAAAGGAAAATAACAGATATTAGAATAAAATTGAATCTTAGAATATGAAGGTTATATTTTTCTTTTTTTATCTTGAAAAATGAAAAGGTACAAAACAAGCCAATACGTGAGTTAAATAGAGAAGCTCAACATTTAACAGAAATTAATAAAAGAATGCACACATTGCATTTAGACTTCAAAAGATTCATAAATAAATTTGTCTACGACAAACCAAGTATCTAGAAAACCCAAACCAATATTCCGACCAGAGTTTTCCTTAACACAATGTCATCAAGAGCTTTACTATACAACCTTTGAAGCAAAGATGTCAAAGAATCCTTTCTCTTCTCCATAATAAATATGAAATTTTACTTGTCTGGATCTATATAGCACAGAGACATATACACAAACACCAAATACAGGACACGACACTAACTCATAGAGTGTCTAATATATAGGATATATATATATATATATATATATATATATATATATATATATATATATATAGAGAGAGAGAGAGAGAGCAGGAGAGAAGTTAATCCCAGTTATCAATGCATAATTGTATGTTAAGAATTAAGATGATCTTATCATAGTACTCACTTTATATGCCCCTAAATACATTCATGAGTGGGGGTACAAGGATGAACAGCAAAAAGGAACTAAATATTTTTCAAGCTTGAACTATTTTTTATTTTGATTTGAGCATTCTGAAAGTTATTTAAAAGCAAAATGGAAGTTTCGTATAAAAGTTGTGTTCCCTTCAAGTTTTATGTTAAGAATCCAAAGTGTGCTGGCTAAGTGCCCAAGAAAATAATTATTTAATTGGACACCTGATGAAGAGTGTCTGACATATGCTGTGAGAGTGTTATATGGATGCCGGTTACGAAAGTGCTCGATGCTCTTGAACACTTCAAGAAAAAGAAGTGTCCATGCTTTCAATTGAGAATAATATATATTATATTATTTATTGGGAAATTTTAGATATGGCTGCAGATTGCATAATAACAACAGGAACTCTCTTCACAGAATCACACATGCAACAACACTTGCATGGAGCAATAAACATGGACAGAGCAATGAATTAGAAGACACCATGGCAAGGCACCATATTTTCTTGAGATATAAAATAAGAATATGGAAAGCTCAAAGATATTAGTTTATTTCCATATACTTAATCAAGGAAACAAGGAGCAAATAAAGAATTTCGGAATAATAAATGATTTCACAACAGTAAAAGAACAAAAACCATCATAGATTCCAAAGCTTTAAGCATATTATGCTCTAATAGGCAATAGCACGGCATCATTTTCATGTATCTCTGTAACTGCACTATGAACAATCCACTGAAAGAACTAGCAGAATGTTGTGTATTTCCCAAATAATGGATTTATCAATCTTTTGATTTTTAAACAACTTTCATGGCAACTTCAATTTATTTATTTGTTAGAAAACTTAGACAACATTCGGTGAGGTTGTGAACAACCACATACCACCAAAAACATTCTTCTCTGATAAAATGCTTAATCAGCTGGTTCAAGTTAAACTACACTTACGACAAAGGATCTGATAGAACACTTCTTAGTGATGGTTCCTTGTTCACATTGCTTTGAGCAACCTGTGAATGAAAAGTTCACAAGTTACCTCATACATCAAGAAAAATATTCTCAAAGGAAAATTGTACTGTAAGTTTTACATGTAGAGTCGCTGCATTAAATGCCAAAAAATACTACATGTGTAAACTTTTACTAATTACCGGAAACAAGAAGGCCATAATATAATTAGTTTAAAAGAACAAGTAACTGACTATAGGACAATGGATGCTAGATAAAATAGTAAGTATTAGTTTGTATGTATCATCCAGGCACAAGAACTTCAATTCAGTAGTAGTTTCACGGTAGAACATTATCAATCAAATACGGTCATTTCAAGTGGTTCGTGCACTCATCCTCAATAGTTCACATTGTCCCAACATAAGTTAAAACTCAAAGTTGGTTAGTTACATTAATATGACATTTGAGTCTTGGCACAGACACGAGAAAGTAAAAACCAAATTACAACAGAAAAGGGTGTGTTCTATGATTAATTTAGTGTCAAGGGTTGTATGTTATCCCACTTTCCAATAGGAGAATTCACATTAAAAAGAATCACAGTGAATGTGGTCAGAGAGGAACTCTTGCAGCCTTATACAGCAGAGAAGTTACAGTTGGAAAGAATAAGAATGCCAAGATCCCTGGACTATTCGGGTTGGGAAGAGAACAATGCTCATATTATAGGTTAGGATTTTTTTTTTATTATCTAGTCACATTAGGTTTGAGGCGATTTCCATAACAAGTACTCAAAGAGAAGATTGGGAGAGATAGCTTACATCATCATTATCACATCTGCTACCTATCAGTTCTTCAGCAGCAAGATCGTCCATAAATTGGCTTACAGATATTGGAACATAGCTTTGAGGAATAACATGACCAGCTGCTGCAATTGGAGAAGAATCTAATATAGCATTGCCCTGTGGCATGAGTCTATATGCAAGTGAAGTCCTACAGTCAAGGAGAACTCAAATAAGTTCCTTGAAAATGTAATCAGTTCTCACAAATACAAGGTTTTACACACAACTTATAAAATGTATATATTAGCACCTTCCACCGCTATTAGGACTCAAAAAACAATCTGGGGAAGCTCTATATGATGCAGCTGGATGAAGGCCTGCAGTAGCATGGCTAAGCGCCCGGCCTGTTATAAGTAAAAGATCTCCAGGCCCAGACCCACTGTCTGCCAGATACCAGCGGCCATTGGGGTCACATACCTAGAGAAGAGAACAGATCATTCATATAACCTAGGTGATAAATTAATAAAAAATTACAACATTTAACTATCATCAAACAAAATCACCTACAGGTATAACAAATACATTAGATAATAGCACCCAAGTTTACAGCCAATAGGCAAGTGACTGTTTTCTTTTCACTGATGATTGAACTAAGACACACTTGAACTCTCTACTTTTACAATTTACATAAACAATAAAAATAAAAATAAAAGACACCTGAAAACCAGGAGTGTCAGAAGATATCAATGTCAACAACCCCTTCTCAACTTCACCATTGACGGTAGGTTTACCGCCTCCTATGACACCTTTTCCATTTTGCAAAGAAGCATGTGAGTAGGTCCCAACAAGAACAGAAGAAGACACCTCGTTTGCAGGCAATGGAGCATCATCAAGCAATTGGTTAAAAACACTGCACAAATTAACTTTCTTTCTGTGAGCATACACGGTTAAAAAGTAATAATAATAAATTGAACAATGAGAAACAATCCATACTCGCTTCTCAGGCGCAGATGCCTTGCAATGGCAGACAAAGCAACACGAGAAGCCTTTCCCATACACCTAAAAATATCAGCCATGCAAGGAGGAGATGAATCCCAATCCTCCAAAGCCCTGAAAAAAGGAAACACAAGTCACAATAAAAAATAAATCAACAACCATCCATCTCTAAGCAACAACCAGCACTTCATATTAAGCCATGTCCAACATTTGTGACATCAATACATAATTTCATTCAATAACTGCTACTTTCTCAATATGTAATATCAGTGTCTTCTTTGGTGTCTGCGTATGAGTCGTAATTGGTATGAACAAAAGATAAACAATTTCCATGGAATATTATTATGAATGAATTAATAAAATTGATTTATACTAATATATACTAGTACCTTCCTGCCCTATACATGTAAACCCCACGGCTTCCCTTCCCAACGCCAAGATGTGCCCTACTCCTGAAGAACAATCTAGCACCTTCCAATCCACATCGCATCAGAGAAGTATCTTCACTCCCTAATTCAATCAACGCCGCATTATGCTTCAACAGAGACGAACACAGTGTTTCCAGTGCCCTAACATAGGACCCCGCCGGTGCACCGTCATAAGGAGCAATGTCCGACAGCCGAACCCTTGCCAACTGAAAAGTAGGCGGCGCCGTCGAAACCGGCTCCCCGGGCGGGAGAACCGCCGCGACAGGCGAAGGAAGTGATTGGAATTGGGGTAAGCGGTGGGAAGCGATGTGAATAGGCGAATAAAGGTGGGATTGGGTGGCGGTAGCAGCAGCGGAGGTGGAGGAGGGTGACCTAAGGGAGGTGGCGGTTGAGGAAGATTGGGGATTGGTGGTGGTGAGTTGTGGCAACAGTACAGAGGGATTCTGCTGTTGTTGTTGTTGCTCTTGCATGATCACCACCATAAATCATTCTGAACTGTATTTCAATGATATGATGATGACTCAGTGAGTGGTGATGACTCGGTTAGGGTTTTCGTTTGTGGTGTAATTTAAATTCCAACAAGATTTTGTTGCGATCAATTGCCATGGCACATCATGGTTCGGAGCTCAACTGTGTTTCTTTGGCTTTTACGAGAGGGAAGAGTGCCAGGGTTTTTTCAGTAGTAAACCAGTCTCAACTCTGAACATCCAACTCCATTTTCATTTCCATTTAAATTTACCCACTTTAATTTAATATTCATCCATCTATTTTTTTCTTTTAAATAATTTTCACCCGTCTATTAAACAATTCAGTTTTCAATTTTACAAATTTATATATTCAAATCATATGCTCTATTTGGATATTTTTAAATAAACTGAGCGGAATAAAATGAAATAAATTAAAGTGGGATGGAATGAAACATAGTTTTAAATCTATTATTTTAATATTTTATAAAGAAAATATATATATTTTATTATTTGAAATATTGAAAGAATAAAATAAATTATATATTTTCTATTTCATTTACACTCTTGTTTAAAAATGCATTAGTATTATGTAAAATTATGAATTTATGTTTCTTATTTAAAATTAAAATTATTGACATCGTCTTATTATAATTTATTGTCATTGATATGAATATTATATAGTAAGTCACTGATAATAAAATTAAATTTTGACTTCATGAAATATAAGTAGAAAATATATATAATAGTATAATAACGTTTAATAAACAACAAAATATATTGATAAGAAAAAAATATTTGTTAATGATTTTTTTTATGGATAATTTTGAATCCAATTTCTAACAATTAATTATTTTATTATTATTTTTTTTGTTATTTTTTAATTATAACATTGCCAATTAATCAAAAAACTATATTTTAATTTCTTTTAACTGTAATTATTCTCTATTTTTTATTTAATATAAACAAAAGTGTGCTGGACAAATGTGTTGTTGATCTAAATATATTACAAATAGTAGTCATTAATGATATGTATCATACACAATATTTTCGTAAGCAAAGAGTTTACTACTCTAAAATACATAAACAACTTAGGACTAGTGACGACTTACGAATATTTTATCAATATTGTTTTCCACACCCCTTACAATGCTTCCCACACTCCTAATTTTTTTTTGAAACCCAAAATGTCCAAAATGTCCTTCCCTCTTTAATCAATTAAAACTGTTTTCAAACACCTTCTTCAACCTTCTATTCACTAACTTCCATATTCAAAGTTCTTCATTGTTGTTACTGTTCATCATCATCATCTTCATCATTTTGATGCATTTCATGTTGAATAAAGTTCAATCACTTTGAACATTTCATCATTTTCATCATCCTCATCATTCACGTGAATCTAAACAAGCAGGTGAGTAGTTTGAAGCTATATTTTTTTTCCAGATCTGAGTTTCGTACGTGAACTCAGTTCACGTACGTTGACGTGAACTGAATTCACGTATCTAATAGGATGATGAATTTTTACAGTTTACGTGGACTGGGTTAACGTAGGCATACGTGAAACAGGATTGCGTAGGCATACGTGAACTCAATTCACGTATCATACAAGTGAATTGAATTCACGTGAACATATGTGAACTAAGTTCACGTAAAATAGAAAAAAATGAACATTTTATGCGTACGTGAACTGAGTTCACGTAGGTGTCTTAATCTGAATTCACGTGAGTGATACGTGAACTCAGTTCACGTAGGCACACTCAGTTCACGTAGGCCTTATAAGTTCACGTACACATGCCATTTTTGAAACATGTCATTTTTTGATTTTTTTTTTAGGGTTTAGGGATGATTATATTATGTTAATGTAATTTATTGGATGTAGTTAAATGGATGAAGGGGAGACAACAGTGATGAAATGTATGAAGGTTTGGAAGGTTTGGAACACGATGTGTTTGAAGAAATGTATGATGATTTGGATCGTGATTTTGAAGAAATGTGTGATGATGTGGAACCTAATATTGAAGCTATGAATGACGGAGTTGAACCTGTTATGATTGATTTGACTGATATGTTTACAACCGGCATGATGTTTGATACACGAGATGAATTATTGAAATGGGCTAGAAAGGTTGGAAGGGAAAATGGAATTGTTGTTGTGATTTTTAGATCTGAAAATGCGACTGCACGACCAAGAATAAAGACAAAATTAATTCTTGGTTGTGAAAGAAGTGGTAAATATAGACCATGGAAGAATCCTAATATTACGAAGAGTACTTGGACTAGAAAATGTGATTGTCCATTTAGATTGAGAGGAACACGATCAAGTGTTGGTGATGGATGGTATTTGCATGTAATATGTGGTCTCCATAACCACGAATTGGCTAAAAAATTGATCGGTCACTCTTTCTTAGGCCGATTGTCTCAAGATGAGAAAAATGTACTTGGTGATATGACAAAGAACTTTGTAAAACCAAAAAACATTTTAATGACATTGAGGGATCACAATGTTGAAAGTTTGACAACAATAAAACAAGTTTACAATGCACGTCAAGCATATCGTTCATCACTTAGAGGTAATAGAACAGAAATGCAACATCTTTTGACATTGATGGAACGCGACAAATACGTGTATCGATATAGGAAAGTAGAAGGTTTAGATGACATTTTGTGTGGGATTTGCATATCTACAATCTGAGTGTGTTGATAACTTCATATGGGCACTACAAATGGTGAAAGAACAGATTACAAGTGGTGAAGTTGAAGTCATCGTTACTGACAGAGACCTTGCTTTGATGAACGCGGTTGAAAATGTTTTTCCAAAAGCAGTGAATTTATTATGCTTGTTTCATATATGCAAGAATGTGAAAGCCAAGTGCAAGATGACCGTGTTTCCAAAAAAGAAGCAAGTGCAAATAATGGAGGCATGGGAGGCTCTTATTTACAGTTATGATGAGACTCAGTACTACACGAAGTTGGCTATCTTTGAAGGAATTTGTAGTAGTTGTTCTATTTTTTTATGATTATGTACACGAGCAGTGGTTAATTCCTCACAAGGAAAGGTTTGTTGAAGCGTGGACAAATAGAGTTATGCATTTTATGAATTCAGTTCACGTACGTGAACTCCATGGGCAGTCTACGTGAAATAAGTTCACGTACGTGAACTCCATTCCCCTAAATCCTTCCTACGTGAACTCAGTTCACGTCCACATACGTGAATTGAGTTCACGTATGGCATCTCAGTTCACGTAAATCATCATCTTCACCATACGTGAACTGAATTCACGTAAATCCTTTCAACCCAACACAGAAAACGCAGAACCCAGAAAACATAAAACCCATTAAACCCATTAAACCCAAAAAACAATGATAAACCCAGAATGTGTTCAATAAGCTTAAAAATGAAAATGATGAATCCATAAATGAAAATGGTGTTGCTCAAAAACCAAAAATGAAAATGATTAATGTGTTGAAGATGACTTACTTAAGATGATGTTGAATGTGTTGAAGGTTGAAGGTTAGGGTTAGTGAAGATGAAGGAGTGAATAGAAGGTTGAAGAAGGTTGAAGGTTGAAGGTTAGGGTTAGTGAAGATGAAGGAGTGAATAGAAGGTTGAAGAAGGTGTTTGAAAACTGTTTTAGTGGATTATAGAGGGAAGGGCATTTTGGGCATTTTGTGTTTCAAAAAAGAAATAGGGGTGTGGGAAGCAATGTGAGGGGTGTGGGAAGCAATATTGATATTTTATTAGTTATATCAGTTTAGTTGTCACGTATATTATATCACAATTATTTATTTGGTGATTTTATATATATATATATATATATATATATAATAATTTAACAGATGTGATTGATTGATATTTTTAAAAATATTTACATTGACCGTATGTATAAATTAAATTCAAATTATATTATATTATTTGTTATTAATACTATTATGTTTAAATATAATTTGTTATTTATCTTTATTATATTATTTGATCATTTATCTTTTTTATTGATTTGTCATTTATCTTTTATAAGTAATGTATTTTAGTCCTTTTCATACTAACTATAATAGTTATAGCATTATATGATCCTTATTATCACAACTGTCAACCGGTGTTTACTATAAAATTATTTATATAAAAAAAAAACTATGTGACCAATAATATTTCTTGAAAAATTAAACTTTGTTTTCATGCTTTGAAATAGATATAAATTTTTTGAAATGAAATATATGTATTTTTATCTCATCGTTGTTAAATTTGTATACATAATTTTATAACTAATTTAATATTAAATTTCATCGATTCATAACACTAATCATGTAGTTGTATGAAAAATATATGATAAAAATGGATAAATATATGATAAAAGATAAATAATCAAAAATACATTTAAATCTTATATTTATATAAACTCTCTTTCTCCTTATATATATATTTTGTCTTCTCATTTTTCTCTTGTGATTCCATTCTCCCTATATATATATATATATATATATATATATATATATATATATATATATATATATATATATATATATATATATATATATATATATATATATATATATATATATATATATATATATATATATATATATATAGTCTTCTCATTTTTCTCTTGCGATTCAATCTCATTTCAATAATCCAATTACATGCACATGCTATCTAAAAAATACCTAAAAAAACTACAATCACACGTAGTCAGAAAAAGTGTTCCTCTGATGAGAACAACAAAGAAGAAATTGGACCTCCTTCAAGAGATATTGAAGGTTGGAAGAACTCTTTGACTTATAGCGTACCGTGAATAATGTTGATAAGAATCATTGAACCACTTTCAAAAATAACTTTCTTTATGACTATGTTAAGAGCTATTTCGATTATAGGAGAAAAGCTCGATATTTAACTATAAGGATTTTTTATGTTTTTAACTTACAATACAAACCTTTTAAAAAGTTTTTATTAGAGTCACATATGAGTCTTCAAAAATATAAGTGGATCACATAAATCCAATGTACTTGAACGTTTAAACCAAATCACTCTAAAAATAACTTATTATTTTATAGTCTAGGTAAAAAAATCAAATTGAACCAATGTAAACTGAAGATTATAATTAGTTTTAAAAACCAATGTAAATCGAAGCAAAACTAACAATTATATTTTTTTAATATATATAATTTATGGTCCATGATATTTGGTAAGGTAAAAGCAAATCCAGATTCTATAACTCAATGTAATTAAATTTATTTAATTTTTTCATTTTAAAAATCTATTTAGCATTATAGTCAACTGTTCAAACTTTAAATCTTCTCACTATGTGGTTATTTAAAGATTTCATCCCTAAAAATCTTAGAGTTCACGATGTTGTTTACTCCTATCTATTTTGACCGTCTTTGTTTCTCTCTATCTCATGCGACTTACGACAACTCCTCTTTGTTTTCTTTATGTCATTGTTCGTGGTTGTTCCCAACTATTTTGAATCGTTGTCGTTGTTTAGTTTGGACATTGTTTATTTTGTACTGTAATTAAAATTCTCATTTAGATTACAAACATCTAAATTATAGTTAATTTGACATTGATATTGTCTATTTTGTATTTTAATTCGGGGTCGTTGTTGCATGATGTTACTCCAAATAGTACATGTTAGGTTATATCAACATTTACTTTGAGAATCTCGTCACGAGGATGATTCCAAACTGCATTTGGTGTGCTACATTTGTACAAAAAAATCAATAGATTTAATGTTTTATTTGGTAATCACATGGATTTAATTATGAATTTTAAATCAAATACATCAATTTACAAATTATAGATTTCTAAAAAAATTAGTTGGTTCAAAAATTTCCATGTGTAGCAAGGCTAAAAAAATATGCTCCAATGGTCTCAATAACATTATTCCAAAATTCTATAACAACAAGGATTTGAGTCTTTACTAGTCATACAAGTTGATGATAAAATCTCGTAGACAATTTTTAATTTTTAAAGAGACATGTCCATTTAATGCATCAGTTCAATTTAAGAAATCAACTTCCTCTTATTGAGTCGGTAGTCAAGTTTGAAGTAGCAACATCGATTTACAAGAAATGGGGTTTGAATTGTAAATGTTCTTATTTAAAATTTTCTATTAAAAACTTAAGAAAATAACTCAAGTTTTATCTTGGTTGTGAAAACATAAAACAGATAACGTTCTTGGTTTATGACCAGAAAAACGGAGAACGTTCTTGGTTTCTGACCAGAAAACCGATAACGTTATTGGTTAGTTAAATCAACAATTTAAAGTATCTATTTAATTTAATAATCAAACAAAATGAAATTAAATATATAAGAGAAGAGATATCACACGTAGATATATCCCGGTTCACCCAATCCGGGTTATGTTCAGTCCTCACAACAGTGAGATTTTTCACTAAGTGTTCAACACGAAGAACGTTATTGGTTTTTACACCACCAGCCAAATCAACCTTGATCTGTTACAATATTCGCTTTTCAACATATAAATGATTTTTACAATCACATTTCAGCCTTGTAAGAATTTTTACAAACACACTCAATCTAACATAAAAGATAAAATTGAGTTACAAATGATGTGCATGATAAAAATATTTGGGATCTTGAAACTTCTCAACACTTGTTTGAGATAAATGAAAGACAAACTTAGTAGATAATAATCCAAATATATAGTGAAGAGAGTTGGAGTTTGCTTGAAGAGTTTTTCTGACTTGTTACGTGAACAAATGTTGGTAGATTTGTAAATTAAACTATTGCTTTCATCTTCCAATTGATCTTCAATTTATAGATGTTAAAGAGCTTTGAATGTTCAGTTTAAAATGAATATATTCGTTGAACAGACTTCCCAAATATCAGATATATTTTAAAACAATTAAACATGTGTTTATTTGTTGTTCAGAGCGTTCTTGACAAAACGAATAACGTTCTTGCTTTTGAGTTTCATGAAAAACGTGAATAAGTGAGTTAATTAGTTGTCACATGTCAGTTTGCACTATTTTAAGTCAAGTTTATGCAGAACATTATGTGGAATATTGTAAGTACAATATACTTGTGTCCTTGCTCACAACAACTCATCAATATGGAAATCAATCTTGAGGTTGTTTTTTCACCTTTGGGTATTGATCTCATGTTCTTGGCTTCACCAATGATTTGAGCAGTCTTGGTACTCTTTAATATGTGATTTATAATATGGAAAATTATCTCTTTTAATTTTGTCTTTAAAAGAGAATTAAAACCATAATGTTTTTTTTTGTAAAACAAGAACATTTTCGTTTTATGTGTTTGTATGAGTGTTGGATTTTGACAGTTGTTATGTGTCAGTCATTTGTCTCAAAAACATTATATGCTTTTATGCAAAAAGGTGTAGCAACATTGTCCTTGTTGCCATGGTTGTCCTTTCTCATAGCTCATCGATTTGGAGATTGATCTTGATGTTTTGCTTTGCCTTTATTGACCCTCTTTGATCAAATCTATCCAAAACAATCTTGTGTAAATTATTAACTTCCTCTGCGATGAATACTAATGTTTTGTAGCATAGATATATGTACTTTTGTAGCCCATATCAATCTTAAATTACATCGGATTTTGCTATTTGTAAACAAGAACGTTATTGGATTAAAGTTATGAAAACGGAGGACGTTATTCGTTTCTATTTTGAGTGATTGCTGGATTTTGACAATTCTGACAACTATTGCGCGTCAAGCTTTTCTGTTTTGTACGTGTGTCAGTAATGTAGGGACTTTATCGATATCATTTATGTCCAATTTGTACTTGCTTACTTTAGCCATCAACTTTGAGGATTAGTCTTGCTTTTGATTCTTGATGCATTGCTTGTCTTGCAATGATGGTTTGAAGAGCAACAAAAATTATGAGAATATCCTTATAAGTTCTTGATGATTCCCTTTCCAGTTTGGTCCTTTTCGAGGGGTGCTGATGATCATCAATAGGAATGTTTTGGGAAGGAGCAACAAAGGTGCAAAAAGTGGATATATAAGATTAGCCAAAAAGTAGGAGAGTTCATGCTGAATCCATGAACATTCTTGACATCCAATATCGTTCTTGAATTTGGAGATGAGCTAATTTGTACTTGTTGTTCTGTCAGGTGTCTAAGATGATTTATATCTTTAAGTCAAGTGTGCAGATCTTGATTTGAAAGTACAACTTCAGTGTACTTTACAGTCTGTAAATTTGTACTTGCATTTGTCTCACTTGAAGAATGATCTTGCTTTGTACTTTTCACGAAGCATGTCTTTAATCATTCAAATTATGGAAAAATGCTGACTTAGATTGATCCTTGCTTATTCTTGACGAAGGTATGAGATGAATAAGGCTTCCATGATCCAATTTTTCACAAAGAAAACTGATCATTCTTGTTTAAAACATATGTGGAGAACGTTCTTCGTTTTCCATAAATATCTCAAGAACGATCTTGGTTTTACTGAAGTATGTCAATAAGGATTTTCGTTTGACTGAAGTATGTCAAGAACGATCTTCATTTAACTGTTTTTGCTTTCTTGATTTTATTGAGATCTGCTTTGAAATACTTGTTACCTAACTTGTTTTGACACACTCAAATACACATGTTAAATACCAAAACACTTAGAATCATAATTAAAATTGTTACTTAATCTTTTTGTTTGTTTTCATCAAAATATTAAATTGAGATTTTGTCTCAACAAAATATGCTCAATCTTTAAATCAATTACCTCAAAAATAAGTCTTCTTAGTTAGTCTCGTTGTTGTCCACATAAAAAGAAATAGAAATTTCATGTTGGATAGTGGGAAGATTATCCACACTTCTAAAATCTTCCAATATATCGCAAAAATCAAATATGCGATGTCTTCTATTTTGATATGAAACTTGGTCGTTGCATTGTTTATAACTATATTCATAATAGATCAATAGATTATGATTTATGTCATTAATACAAAGTTTTTCAAAATAAAATATTGCAAGTACTTTTATTTAATTTATGAGATAATATTATTATTTTTATGTTTTTAATTTTTAGTTCAATTTTGCTAATATTAATATTTCACCCTAAAGAAAAGGTAGGTGTCAAATATTATTTATTTTTTATCTCATTAAAGATATAAATTCAATCATAACTAATTCACAATTGTGATGGAACATATTTAAACATATAACAACATATATAATCTAACAATATTAATAGTTGTTAATTTAATTATGAATTAAAGACACCCAAGTGTCACTTTTTAGTGGTAGGTATTATCAATATAAATAATTAAAATAATGATGAAAAAAAATTCACTTTAGGTATTTGTATTTTGATTTATCAATTTTTTACCATCTGTATTTATTTTGTTGCTATTTTCACTTTTCAGAGTCCACAAACATTACGTCAAATGAGATAATATATTATAATAAAAAATGAAAGAAATGAATTTTAACCGCTGATCAATTTATAAAAGACTAGTATATACTAATAGTATGGCTCTAAAGAGCAAAACACAAGTGTCTCTAATTCAAAAATGCATCGTAGGATATTTGTTCTTACAACTATTACCTAAGTTTATACTCACAATACTTAAGATTTGATTAATCAATGCATTGTTAAAAAAATATAATTATTTTTAAAAAGATGTTTATAA
>JBBPBR010000003.1:18444065-18467236 GCA_037974775.1 Cicer pinnatifidum | reverse complement strand
TTATTATTGGAACCGTAAGTTATTTAAATAGGTGTGAAGAAAATAGAAGATATTCACCAATTACTACCAAGAATAACTAGTCATATCTGACACAAATAACTAATTAATTGCAAATAATTTATTTTTTTAATTATTATTTAAATCATTAATATGCTTTCAACTTTCAATTGATTCTATTCTATTCTACATCCTTTTTCTTTATATCAGCATCCTTCATCTACTCGCTAGTAATGCACGGTTAAAAACAAGTGGCAACGGGCAAGTTTCGGACACAAAGGTAAATAAATAATAAATAAAATTTGAAAAGTAAAGAAACACACGTGTTAAACGAAGAGAATGGGTCACGTAGAAGCACACGTGTGTAAAGAGGAAAAGAGAGGAAGCACCACGTTAGCATAGCAAACGTTTGGTGGTTTGAGTTTGAAAGCGCGTGCAGGGTCTTCCGACCCGAGCCCCATTCTATCTCCGTTCACAATACTTTCGTTCTTTCTTTCTTTCTCTCTCTCTTTCTTCTTCTTTTTTTCTTTTTTTTTTCATAATAGAAGATCTATCTCCATCTTATGACACAATCTTTCCCTCTTCCACTCCCATCCCTCAGATTATATTAACCTCTCTCTCACAATCTTCCTCACACCACAACGCCATTTCGCCACAGCCCACAGGTACGTTTTTCCTTCTATGCTTATGACACTATTTTCGTTTTAGGGTTTCCGTTTTTCATCAATCGATCAATCCGCTTCCAGTTTCCACACTGATTATTATTTCCCACCTCTCTTTTTCTACCTGTATCTCAACTGACGATCTTGTTACTTGTGCTTGGATTTTTTTTCTTTGGTTTGTGATTGTTCTAGAAATTTTTTTTTTTTCAAATAATCATATAGAAACTAGTTAAAATGTTTTTTTTTTCTTCTTTCTAAACACTATGAAAACAAAATTTCTCAAGCTAAAATAAATATTTATATACTCGTATAGTTTTTGTTATAATTTGTAGCACTGTTTTTGGTTTTGTAGATATGAAAATTAGTTATTATATGAGAAATGTAAGTAAATGTTTCGAACAAATTATTTTCTCTTGTTTGTTATCATTGCGTGCTTGTACATGTTAAAATGTTGCCCTTGTGTTTGGATTTTCAGTTTTTTTTTTTTTTTTTGAAGTTGAGTTTTTTATTTTTTGGTCTTATCTTTGGCAACGAGATTTTACTTACTACCTTTTGATGGTTAGACTTTTCTTTTAGAGCTACCTCTGTCAAGAATGATATGATATTCTTAGTTATGATGTATTGGGATTTTCAGGTTTCAACTTGGATTAAGGTAATTATTGGTTCCAATATGAGCTCTCGGACAAGCAGGGTGCCTGCTGTTAGAAGTTACCGGCGGAGGAAGGCAGTTTTGGACCTTGACCTTAACCGAGTACCGGCTGGTGACAATCCGGCCGGTGAGAATCGCGAGCAGGAGGGACCTTCCACTCAGTTGGGGCCTCAAGAAGTAGAAGTTCAAGCTAACCGGCAACAGCTAATTGTACAACTACCCCCTCCCATGATTGATGTGGAGGCCATTGATGATGATGTTATTGAATCATCCCCAAGGGCTTTTGCTGAGGTTTATCTTCCCTTTTGTACATTCCTTGTTCTATTGTCTTTTAGTCATTACTAGATTTCTTTGTTGGAAATTAATCTCATTTTTTCGTGTCTGTTTTATTTTAGGCTAAAAACAATTCAAGAAGAAATCGTGGGAGGACTATAGTTGATGTGGATTTAGGTAACATGAAATTTATTTGTTCTCGTAAGCGAACATTGTATTTTTTAAAGATGATAACAATTCTGAGATGATTTTACTTTTATAGCTTTTAGACTTGCCCCAGCTAAGGTAATCGAAGGAAATAATAGAACTCAAGTGGCAGATATGTCTACAAGTTTGTGTATAGCCAATGGTTTGCTATGCTAATAGTTATCGAAGGGTTAGGGAGTGTATTGCTAATTTGCTATTGCTAACTACAGAAATTAGTCATGTTTTTCCCAGTGAAAACATCTACATTGTCCAGTGCTGCCTCCCCTAACTTCGTCCAATCCCTTTCTATTCTGATTGGATTCTAATGCCTTGCACACACACATTTTTATGTCCGGATGGAGTTTCATTGGTATACAATTTAGTGATATAGTTGTATAGGCATCTACTAAAAGTTTAATCAAAACCAATGACCAATTTAATTATGCATACCAAGAGGTTCTATGAGATGACCAATACCCTTGGCAGTAAGTGGCCAATCCTTTTATAAAAGAGTATACATACAACAAGTTGTTTTATTTATATTTTGAAACATATTTAATCATGTATGCATAAACTCTGACTATCAGTATAATTTTTTCGATTAAAAGGAAAAACTACGAGCATATGATTTCACATTGATTATCTTGTGTATTCGTTTTTTGTGTTCTGTTGGGTGCGAGTTTACTGTCTCCCCTACATTTGGTTGTAGGGACAATTTTTACTGCTTGCTTGTCAACTAATATGGTCTTTACTCTTCATGATTTCTTGATTATAATGGTATCTTTTGTTGATATAGTCTGTCATTCATGATTATTGCAGAGGAGCAGAGTAGGGTAATCAACAATAATCGCAACAAACGAAGAAGAGAACCTCCAAATCAATCAATTATTAATTGTGATCTTTATATAAATTTGGAAGGCGGTAGCAGCTCTACGGTAAGAGTCTTTCAGGACATGTCATACTATTTTATTATGTTCAGTGCTTCGGACTTTATTATCTGAATAAATTAGCGGTCGGTTTTGTAATCATTAATTTTCAACCTGTAGCCAATGATTAGTTGTTGGATTAGTAATAATTAATTTCCAACCTTTTGGCAAATAATTTGGTGATACTTAGTTATGATTTGTTTCTAGCTATGATCTTTAGGCAATTATTTACAGCACCTTTTATTTTATTTTATTTATTTTGGAAAAAAGTGCTTTTAGTGAAATTTACCCAATCAGGTCTTTATAATGTATCATCGAAATTTGGATGACTTATTGCACAATTTTATGTATTTAGTTCTCAAGACTTATGTCCTTTTGCGATTATTTTGGGGAAACGTTAGTCAATATTGGTTGTGGGACAGTGCAAATTCCTTTGGTGGGGACGGGGCCTACCACTGAGCAAAAGCTGGGATGGCATGAATATTTTATAATCAGCGATAGAAAATTTATGGTGTTTGTAATTTAAACTTCTTTATTTGCATTTAATGGAATTGACGCAAGCTCTACGGGGCTTGCTATTGCTGCTTGCTTTCGTTGATGTTGTGTTGTTAGAGCAGTTCATTAAGTCAAACATTACTTGATTATCTTCATCCTTTATTGTACAGTTAGATACTGCCTTCTAGATATACCAATGCTTGTTGCAGTGTCCTAGTTTTTTTTCGCATTTGGTTTAGTTCACTTTAGTCCTGCACTGCATAAAATGACAATATTTTCAATATATAAGCTTTGCCTCATCCTTGGAGATGTTTCTTTTCTTCTCTATTATAGAAATTTTTTCATATGTTGTTATTTAACCGCCATCTCCAAGTCCAACAAACAAAAACGTATAAATGACCATGAAGGCTTACTGGAGTTCTAATTTCTTACTTGATTTGGATATCCCTTCTTACAGTTGGAAAGTGTCAAAAAGCCACCTGAGCCTCCAAAGGAACCTGTCTTCAGCTGTCCAATATGTATGGGCCCTTTGGTGGAAGAAATGTCGACAAGGTGTGGTCATATTTTTTGCAAGACTTGTATCAAGGCTGCTATAAGTGCTCAGGCTAAATGTCCTACCTGTAGAAAAAAGATTACTGTGAAAGAGCTCATAAGGGTGTTTCTCCCAACAACTGGTTGAGGTATGGCCAAAACCACTTATGGTTATTGATGTTGGTTGATTTCTTGTCACAGATGAAATTAGTAGTAGGTCTAGAAGAGAACACGAAAACTTATATCATTGAATTATTTTTTGGTAAATTTTATTTGAAAGTTTCCTTTTTTAATTCCAAAAAACTGCATATAAATACTCGTGTGTACAGAAAAATAAGGTGTAGAGAGGAAATGATATATTTAAGACAGTGGAGAGAATAGGTGCTTGGAGATATAATTAATTATAGGAAATAGGCAAAATTGCTCATACGGCCCTTTAAGTTATTTAGTTGTATCGGATTTGTCCGGTTATGTTTTTTCCCCTAATTAGGTCCTTTAACTCATAAAGTTCCGGAAGTTGCCTTTTTTTAGTTTGCGTTTAACTCCGTTAAAAAAAACACATGGCTGTTACGATGGTGATGTGTCTATAACATTGTTTACAAATTTCTATTTTTAACAAATTTTTTATTTAAAAAAATAAAATCATAGGGTTCTTCAAACTAAAAGATGTAAATAAACCTCTGGTTCTAACGGTGCAGAGATTCTGGCATTATATTAGAGTTTTGAGTATATGCTCTACATTTAAATAGCTAACTTTTTATCTCTTTACCCTTAGAATCCTATGCTCTATGTTCAACCTCCTTCATTATTGAGATAGAGCAAGTTTACAATGCTTTCTGTGCATTCCAATCTAAAGTTTTTCCAAACCAACAGAAAATCAATGTATGGGAAAGCCCTCTCAGCAAAAGTTTTGAAATTTTTATCTTCCTTCCAAATATGCTTGAATTGAAGAAAGAGGGCATGTTAGTCTTCAATGCTGCTGAAGTTTTTAGAGAATCTGTGTTTGAATGGAAGAAATAAATACTTCTCTTTTTCTGCCATATTGTATCCTATAGAAATTTGCTGAGTTTGTTTATCTATATGCTGAAGACGAGATTGAATGAGTTTGAAAAACCCCAATTATTATTTTTTGGTTTTCAATAATCAAAACATATGAATTTCACTGAAGTCCTAGTTGGACTTGTCACATATACATTGTTACAAACATGTCAACACTGAAACTGCCATTATTTTTGGGGAGTTAAACGAAAGCTTAAAAAAGGGTAATGTTGTGCACGTTACGAGACTTGAGTTAAAGGACCTAGTTGGAAAAAACTTGAAAGATTCATCTTGACAATTAAATAATTTAAAAGACTGCAAAAACAATTTTCTTAAAAATATTGAGTTTAATTGTTGTACACTATCAATGTAAAAAGTTTCAGAATGTCAGCACTTTACAAACATTTATGGGGATGACTTTAAATGTAGTTTTGGAAAAAGTCAAATATCTTTGTTGATTTAACGATTGGGATTGACTGGCGGTGTAAAAAAATTACACTTATAAATTAAATTTGAAAATATTAGGTTTAAGTTTTAGTCCCCTTATTTTTATTGATTCACGAAATTAGCCCCTCTATTTTAGAAGTTGACAATTTTAGTCCCTATTAAAAAATGACGACGTGACATGCTTTAAATAACTGTCATATGATGCGAGGATTTAGAAAGATTAATATCCATAAAATTAGAATAAAACACTGTAAAAAAACTAAACTTTTAACTTTAGAAATATTTCATATTTGTAATTTAAGTAATGACACGTAAATAATGAATGCATCTAGATAGATCTATATCATAGAATTGTATATCATACTTTTTAAAATATGTAGTCGTCATTTTTTAGTTCAAAAATCTGGTAGGACCAAAACTGTTGACTTAAAAAATTGAAAGACCAATATCGTGAATTAATAAAAATAGAGGGATCAAAACTATAATTAAGTCATATATTGTTAAGGATTTGAAAGAGATGTATGCTGTAAATTACAATCAATAATAATTTGCCATGTCAATAAAACAATAAATAAAGGTCTTTGATCTAAAAAAATGTATAATATGATGCGGTAGATTGAATGGTAGTGATTGGACAACAATGTTAAGTAGTTTTATACTGTCAATGCACTACTTTAAACTCTATTATTAATAATCAATGCACTACTTTAAACTCTATTATTAATGATATATTCAGGTCTAAAAGTGTATGGTTTACTGCAAAAACAATTTTCCTAACTTTGTTTCATTGGAAGGCCAGTAAAACGTCAGTCTTTAGTTGTTTACATTGAGTGGTTACTTTTTTACCTTACAACAGGATTTCAGTGCAAGCTGAGTTGATGAAGATGATGGGAGATGGAAGAAACCTTGTACTTCGGAGATTACCGAGTAGTTTTGTTGTTTCTAAGTTTCCCTTGGCAGACTAAGTAGCTGTTTGTCTAAGTTAATTTATCGTATAAATACATGGAAGATGTTTGGTGCATACAATCTCGTGCTCAGCTTTTTTTGAGCTCTCATGTTCTGAATCATTAGTCTATCTTTTCTTGGTTGTGACCTATTCTTGACTCCAGGGATTGATGTATGTATATTAAAATTCTTCACGATTTATCCATAGAATTCGTTTGATTCCCCGTTAATGCAGCAGTTTGGCATTATGAATTGCTATTCCATTTAGCAATTGATTTAGTTTTGCGGTACTTGTCCAGCATGTGTAGTTTTCAGCTTAATTTTAAACAAAAATACAACAAATAATAATACTTAATACTTTTGCTGATTATTAAAAGATTCTAGTCATTGTGAACTTTTTTATAAGATGTTCTTTTCAATTTAAAGATGTGGTCCCAATATTCGTATGTAAATATATAGTGCTTCCATCCAAAGTGATGGTTTTTATTTATGTGGTGAGAGAAGTCATCGAGTAAGATTTTTACTAAAAATGTTTTAGTCGGAAGATAGAAGTTGTGATTGAGGTGAAAAACAGATCATGTAAATATAAAAAAAAAAAAAAAAAAAATGACAAGTCAACTGTTTGATGCCTACCAGTAAACATGTGAACGGATGGATTTGAATTGCTTAACTTAGATAGAGAACTTAAGAACTTACCTTAGGAGTGGATTTATTGACTCGCCGTCAATCAAGTTCTTCTCAACTATTTAGATAAGTGTTTGGGATGAGGTGATATAGAAGTAAATATAGCTTATTCGCTAAGCAATTCAGTTTTTGTGAAATGGTTTGTGACTAAGTTAATCGAGAAGAATGAAGGAATGAATGAGTTATTTGTTGTAAGAGAAATTTCAGAAGTATTTTCATAATTACAAGGATTGCTTTTAAAAAGAAAAGTTGACTTTATAATTTTAATTCATATAATTGGGTACATTTTGAGAGTGTCATACCGTATGTCTCTTAAGGAATTGGTAGAGGGTTGAAGTTGTAATTAGATGAATTGTCACAAAAAGAGATAATTCGACCATTAATTGTTATTCTTTGTCGAGAAGCGATGATCAAATAGAGCTTGCGTGTGTTTCGAAGATTGATCAGAAGATAAATCTAAGTTAGGATATCACCGTATTAGAGTGAAGGTTGACGATATTTAGATTTGAATTTCAAGCACGTCACAATTATTACGAGCATATGGTTATGTTGTTTGGAGTGATTAATAATACACTTGTAGTATTCATGGATTATATGAATACCATATTTCGACTTAATTTTGATAAATTTGTTGTTTTTAATGATGATATTTTAATCTATTTTGAGAACAAGGAGAAACAAGAAGCACATTTCAAAATCTTTTTGCAAATGTTGAAAGACAATAGTTTGGTTGTCAAATTATTGAAGTGTAAAATTTTACTAATAGAAATCAATTTTTTTATCATGTAATTTTCAAATGAGAAATGACAATCAACATGTCAAAAGTATAAGATTCTCAACATTGAAAAAGGTCAAAGAATATCATTGAAAATCAAAAGTATGTTGGAATTGATAAATTATAAGAGATTTGTTGGAGAATTATCTAAATATGTGTTAGCTTTTACTCATTTGACGATGATATGTCAAGTTTACTTGTAAGATTTGAAGAGTGAAGAAAATTTCCAAAAATTGAAAGAGAAGTTGAAGATAATACTATTGTTAGTGTTGTCAAATACATCTATGATTTTTGTAATTATAGTAATTCTTCAAAACATAGATTGAGAAAATGTTATTATGCATGATAAACAGTGATTTCTTATTGCTTTGAGGGAATTTAAGGTACATGAACAAAACTATCCAAATCATGATTTCAAGTTTGAAGCACTGATATTTACTCTTCAATTGTGAAACACTATTTTTATGAAGCAAAATTCAAAGTGTTCAATAATCACAATAATTTTGAAGTGTTCAATATTAATAGATTTCATTAGATTATCATTTCTACCATACTTGTTATAGAGAACAAGACACCACAAATCATTAGGCTTAGATAATAAATTTCAAATAAATTTAAAAAGAAACATGTCATTTAAATAAAGTCATTCAAAATATAATTTGCCATTCCTTATCCTTAGATGCAACTTTATGGTCGTCTTTGTGTCACGTCTTATAATTAGCATATTGCATATGAACGTAAGGGTTAAAGTTCATCACAACCTAACTATGAGTGATTATGCATGTAACAATAAGACACTGTTGCTTCCAACCACTAAGTCGCCCATGAACTTGCTCAATGATATGCCCAAACCTATGTTAGGAATCTCTTCCATTAGTGATGTTAGCACCAAGGTAACTTCTCAAACTCGAGGTCTCTTTCAATCTGATATGTTGCATAAGTCAAATTTTAGGGTTCACGTCTGCAAAAAAGAAAATATTAGTATTTTGTGCATCGATATTTTGCCCACAAGCTTAAATGATCAAGACAATATACAATACAATATGCTTATTCAATAGTAACCTCCGCAAAGAGACGTAGGTCACTTGAAAAAGGTGAGACACTTGAGGTCATTCACGTTGTACTCCCGACGGTTTCCAATAACTAACCACTACTCGATCAACAATAATGTGAGACATACAAATGATGATCAATTAATGGGATTTGAGTTATCTTTATATTGTTCTTCTTGAAGAATAGTGGTTTTCAATTAATGGGATTTACTTTTCTCTTCCTTATCCTCACCAATTGAAAATGGATGGTTTCAACCCTTTTTTTACTCGGAATCACCACTTACATCATTTTTCTCTAGCATTATTTAAATAAATGGTTTCCACATATATCTTATTGTTCTTTTATGTATTTAACGATTTTGTCGTCTAAATGTGATATTATATTGTTTGTCACCTTGATGCAACTTGTTTGATTTTTCATGTTAAATTCAAAGACATCGATATTCTAGTCACTTTGATTTGTCACATTTATATACATTTATATATTTTATGCTACTAATATGCATCCTATGGATTCATTCTTAATTTTTTTTTTTTTTATTTACATTTAACGATATTGAATTTATTTTTTATTGTATTCTATCAGCTTATAAAAATATATAATTTTAGTTAAAAGAAATAATTCACATTTTTTTTTAGTATTTAGAGTAAATAATAATAAAAAAATCGCATTTAATAGTTAACCTTACAATATTATATTTCACAGTTGAGTTAGAATCATTTATTAAGGGAATGAAATCAATTAATATTGAATTTTTTTTTACCTCAGCTTATATAAAATACATAAATTAAAACCAAAATCCGGGCTGGACCGGTAGTGGACAGGCCCAAGTTTACACATATAAGAAACGATTCCAATTAGGGTTTCTCTTCGGAGAGTTTTGCGTCACCGCACGGACACGATCAGTAGCACCTACAGCAATGGTGAGTAATCTCTATGAATTCAGATCCTCTTCACCCCTTATTCCTAATAATGCTTTTCTTCATTCTCCACAATGTCTTCATTTTTCTTACTTCGATAATTCACATATCAAATATCTGTTTAATGAGTTGTTTATGACTCTGTTTAATTTCTTAGGCTCCCAAAAAAGGTGGAAAAGCTCCAGTTGTAGCTTCTAAGAAGAAACCTGTATGTATCTGCTTCTATTTTGATTCCATTTACGATTTTTTTATGTTATTGGTTTTTTTATTGAAATGAATTTGTATTTTTTTTGTAATCTTAGGAGAAGGTTACAAACCCGTTGTTCGAGAAGCGTCCGAAGCAGTTTGGAATTGGAGGTGCATTGCCACCGAAGAGGGACTTGACCAGATTCGTTAAGTGGCCAAAGACTGTTCAGATTCAGAGAAAGAAGAGGATTCTGAAGCAGAGGTTGAAGGTTCCACCAGCTTTGAACCAGTTCACCAAAACCCTTGACAAAAACCTAGGTCAGAAAAATTGAACAGATTGTTTGGATCTAATATTGTTTTGTTATCGTGTGTCCTATTTGGGACATCTCTAATTGGTGATATATTAGAATAGTTAATTGTGTTAATTGGTATGAATAAATAATTTAGTTCAAGCCTTTAATCCTTTAATGAGTATTTTTTTGCTTAAGTAAAATATCAATGATATGTTTTAGTCTGCTGCATTAACTCTGAAAATTCTGCGATTGCATTGCTTTTGTTTCTAATTAGTGGTAGTAGATATTTTTTAAAATATTTAACTGGTTTACCCTAAGGTAATAGCTTATGGCGCTGCATAACAATTTTTCTTTTTTGGGTTTTGATGTTAATCAAATACTTGTTTTTCTTACAATTGAGCTTGGAGGAAGTAAATATGGATTGCTTTCCTGTTATTTAAACATTACAAATTTGTGTTAAATATTTGCTGATTTAGTTTTGAGCCACGGTTTTTGATTATATTTAATGGTTGTACATGCAGCAACAAGCCTGTTCAAGATTCTTCTGAAGTACAGGCCTGAAGATAAGGCAGAAAAGAAAGAGAGGCTTTTGAAAAGGGCTCAGGCAGAGGCTGAGGGCAAAACAATTGAAACCAAGAAGCCTATTAATGTGAAATATGGTCTCAATCATGTTACCTACCTCATTGAGCAGGTTGGCTTGTGTTTTATTATTGCCTTCTTATTACTTTTGCTTATTCTGTGATATTGATGAATGACTGCTAAGCTATCTTTGCCTAACAGAACAAAGCTCAGCTTGTTGTGATTGCTCATGATGTGGACCCAATTGAATTGGTTGTGTGGCTTCCAGCATTGTGCAGGAAGATGGAAATTCCATACTGTATTGTCAAGGGCAAGGCTCGCCTTGGAACAGTATGTTTGTTGTGTTTTGGACACTTCTTTACTACAGAATTGAATTTTGCTAACAATTAGTTAATGACACATTTAACACATCCTTATTTTAACAGATTGTCCATAAGAAAACTGCATCCGTTTTATGCTTGACAACTGTTAAAAATGAAGACAAACTGGAGTTCAGCAGGGTCCTAGAAGCAATCAAGGTGGCGTGGAATTTCATTTTTCATTTTGTTATCTATTGTTTTTTACTCTTAATAATTGATGTTTTGTATATTGGTTTTATATTCAGGCAAACTTCAACGACAAATATGACGAGTACAGGAAGAAGTGGGGAGGTGGAATCATGGGTTCCAAATCACAAGCCAAAACAAAGGCCAAGGAAAGGCTTATTGCCAAGGAAGCTGCCCAGAGGATGAATTAGGAGTTTTGTTATATGTTGTTGCTTTGTCCTACCATTTTTGTGTTACTTTTTATGCAAAATCTATTTTACTTGAATCTAAAGTTTTCCCTTAGTTTGACATTACGAATTATGACCACCAAAACATTTGTTATTTACAGCCATAATATTTCATTAAAATATCTGTCCGTTGTCTTGCTCTTTGATTGATTATATACAAGGTTGCCCCAGGCGCCCTAATTTTGGTAGAATCATAACATCAAATGTCTTATGAAAAGTAATCGAATGATTCCAATGCCGCATCTACCTTTTATTGTTCTAGATTTGGATATAAATCGTGTTTCGTCTGAAGTACTGCTTTTCAAATTCCTCTGAAGCACTTGAAATCTATGGTTGGACACTGAAATCAGTGTCGATGAGGACATCGTCAAATAATTATTTTGAAGTTAGATCAATACTATCACCAATTTATGTAAACGTGTTAATATTTTACAAAGATCAAAATGGAATTGTGCATTCTGTAGCCAAACATATCGTGCCATCTTTTATGTTTGTAATTGTACACATGATATAACTTCGTTTTTTTATGTAGATTTTTTAAAATTATGCTACAGATTGTTACCTTATGCTATCAAGATGAACATACTAATTTTATGTGATATATTATGAATATTATGCACTAGATTATATTAATTTCATGTTCAATTTCAAGAATTTCAATTTGTCATGAATTTTCTCTACTTATAATCAATTGCAATCAAAATCTCTTGTAATTAAATGATTTTCATTGAGAAATTTTAAATTGTGTTTAAATTTTATAGATATTTTTTAGAAAGTTTAAGCGTCAAAGAGATCATTAGTTTAATTTCTCCTCTAACAAAATTAACTTAACATTGACGTTTTAAGAAAAATGATGGATATTTTTTTAAAGAAGACTGAGGTTCAAATGGTGCTTATGTTTTATATGTTTACAATTATAAACAAAAATTACTAACTTGATTAGATAAGACAATTGACTAAAGTGAAAAGAGATATGAAATATCATGAATATAAAAAAAATGTATATATGTTCAAAGAAAGAAAGAAACAAACCCTAGAAAAGGGAAATTTGCGAGGGCCATGTGACCCTAGATATACTAATATCTAATACCAAAGCCTTTGCAAATGACATAGGTCCAAATGCCTCGTGGCATATTTAGGACAAAGATCCTCGCTAATGTGACATGATACAAATACATAGAGGGTTGTGGCCCTCACAAATTACAACATGAAAGAGTTTTCTAAGGCTTTAGTCCTCGCTAATTGCAGTCAAATACATATTTTCTAAGGTTGTGCCACTCACATAATAAATGTGTTAGAATATTGCGAGAGTTCTGGCCCTCATAGATTAAAGTTGTTAGTCTTTTTCTAGGGTTATAACTTTCATATATTAAAGTTAACATACTATTTCCTAGGACAAGAGAAAAAAAATTATTTATTAAAATTATCAATTATGTAATTTTATTTATTAAATTTTTTATAAAAATTAATTGATTTTTTAATTGAAATTTAATTATTTCATCAAAATTAAATAATTTATATTATAATCATTTATTACTTTATTTAATTTGAATATAAAATAATTTAACGTGTTTTACTTTAGATATATTCTATATAATTTGTTATTTATATTTTAAAATTTTAGCATCATAATAACTTGTTGGTAAAGTATCATTTTTGGATTAGGTTGCATCCAACATCATCTTCTTTATAAAATCTAAACACGTATTGGGAACATGAAATTGAGAATTTAGTCCTAAAAGTCTAACACAGATGGATAACTTAGAGTTAGGAGATCCATCAAATAAAAGTTTATTTGTCTATCTTAAAAGGCTATAATATCTTTGAACTTCTTTATTTGGTAGTTCATATGCGTGAATATCATTTTTTTGTTTAGCAAATGACACATTCACTCCTATAGCGTCAGAAATCATAACTTGTCGCTCATCAAATTACTCTTGATGAGTCTCAACTAACGGAACAGTACTACTGGTTGAAGTACCAAATGTACCAATGTCAGTAGTTGAACCAAATATTTGATTATTTTGAACATTGACAATTTGGAGAATCGTTTCACAATTATTAGTTTAAATTGAACAATTAAGCATAAATCATCATATACAAATTATTATAATATTTTTTACACGTACATCTCATACCACCTTATTCCTCAACAAGAGTTTGGCATGTTGTAAATTCTAAAAAATCTTCAACCCTAATTGTAAATGACTATTTGATACCCCTTATTCTTAGATAATTTATATCATAAATCCAAGTGTGATTCATTTTATGGTAATACATAAATATAAATTAGGTGTGATCATTTTAACCCTATACATTTTTTGTAAACTTCTATCTCATTACAAAATAAATAAAAAAATTCAACAATCAATTAATAATTATATAATATTTTCTCGTTATATATATTTTTGACAAATTTCAATAACATCTTGCTTTGATATCTAAATACATGAAATGAGTGAGATAAACATATAACTATCTAATATCCATTGAGAGAACAAACCATTTTTATTTATTTATTATTTTGGTAAAAAAACATATATTTATGTGTGAATAGGATGTGTGATCAGAAGCTACTTTCCCTTAATGGCACTTCACTTGTATATAAATAAAAGCTGCTTTACATATTTTCCCGCCACACAAACCCGCCATTTCAAAGTTGAGACGAAAATGTCTTCCCCATCTTCCAAAACCCTAATCGATGTGTTCGCTCGAGCTTCCAAGCGCTTGAAACCCAACGACAATGCCACTGAGTCATCCTCTTCCTCTCTCACCGCGGACCAAAAATCGCGAATCGAATACAACAAGAAACTCGCTATGTCCAAGAAGAACCTCAAAATCTGCACCGAAAGGGTTTCCTTACACAAAGGTATGTTTATTTATTTAACATAACGGTAACACACGCGTTCTTTTGTTTCTAATAATGTTGATTTGTTGTCTTTAGCTGCGGGTTGCGTGAAACTAGATGAGTTGCTTGTTGAGGAATCTTGGTTGGAAGCTTTACCGGGAGAGTTTCAGAAACCCTACGCTGTTAATCTTTTCAAGTTTGTGGAAACGGCGATTTGTAGCGGGGACGGTTCTGTGTTTCCGCCTCAGCATTTGATTTTCAATGCTCTCAATACTACCCCTTTTCATTCTGTCAAAGCTGTGATTCTCGGCCAGGTTTGTGGATTTGGATTTTAGTGTTTCTTTGGTTTTTTGGTGACAAAAAAAAATAATTGTTTTGTAAAATTGATTTTAGTTAGACATGAGTTGAATTTGAAGATATTGTGTTTGGATAGTAAAACTGTAGGGCCGGACCAGGGGACAAGCAACCCAAACTAGGGATGTAGGCCTCGAAATTTTGGGACAAAAAAGGCCCCAGGGCATAAAAGGCAACCTAACACATGTCTTGTTTTTTACTTCACTGAATTTTATTTTTATTTTGGTTTTGGTTTTGGTTTTTTTAGGACCCTTATCACGGACTTGGTCAAGCAATGGGGCTTTCATTTTCGGTCCCCGAGGGAGTCAAAATTCCATCCAGTTTGGTAAATATATTTAAGGAGCTCAAGCAGGACCTTGGCTGTTCGATTCCATCTCATGGAAATCTTGAAAAATGGGCTGTCCAGGTAACCATTGCTACCCTTAGGACTGCAATTTTTGTTCCATGTTTCTTTTTAAGTTTTAATGTTTTATTGTTCTTTTTTTTTTTCTTGTGTGTTTTATCTCGGGCACTTACTGGGTTTGTATGCAAACATTATTTGTTTTGACGAAGCTCAACTTAGGCCTGACGTAATACTTACAGAGCTCTGCTGAACTGTGTAATTTTCTATATATTTTTTTTTTCAATCAAAATATATAATTTTCCATTTAATTTCAAACAAACAAACAAATAATCCATTATTAATTTAAAATTTATCAGTGTCTCAATCTGAGACTTAATATTCAAATGATAAGGTTAAGAAATGTAGTACCAAAATGATAATTGACATAGATTAGAGTTCAATATAAATAAATTTCCTAAGGCTGACCACTACACTAGAATTAATTGAGATGTTCCATTTATTCTTCTGAAAACTTGTTCGTGATTAGAACTGTCATCTGTCCAAAAGTAAGGGTCATCTCCAAAATACTTACCAATAAATAAATAAAAATAAAAATATGACCAAACATACAATAACAATGAAAATATAATAGTGAAAATATAACGTACACTATGTACGTAATTAATAACGTTAATCTACCGAAACCACGAGTAACTACACTAACAACACAAATATAATAGTACGATATCTACATAATTAATAACATTAATTCATCCAAACGAACTAAAGGTACAACAACATAAAAATACAGTGCGATATCTACATTAATAACATTGGTTCACCTAAACGACCTAGAGGTACAATGGATTAGTTACCAATTATGGACGCACGACTATGAATGAATGCATGAATGTGGACACTTTAGTAAATCATTAATATAATGCGAGACTAACTTATTAATGACAACATATTTGCACCACAACACTTTAAGTACAACCATTATAATAAGGTATCATATAATGTCCATTGCGCACCATTTGAACAAGCACCACTATCATAACGACATATCACATAACATTTATTCTTCACACTTTGAATATGTTCAACACAACTATTATAACAACATATCACTTAACAACTATTTTTCACACTTTGAACATGCTCAACACAACCATTATAACAACCTATCACATGATATTATTTTCCACAATTTGATGAAAAGCATCACAAATTTCAAAATAAACACAATCATTAATAGATATAATTAGAGTGATGTTTTTGAAAAGCATCACAAATTCCAAAATAAACACTATTTGCTGAAGTAGTTCATCGTCAAATTGATGTTTTTGAATGTCTTCAATTAACCCATTAGAGAGGGTGATCATGCTAAACTTTAATTCTGCTGGTGAAAACTCCACATTCAAGTTCAGATCACGAAACTTCTCTAGTAATTCTTGTTCTTTTACCATTAAGGAGGATACAAGTATACTTTGTCTACTTAAGACATCCGCAACCACATTGGCCTTTCCCGGGTGATATTGGGATCTAAAGTCGTAATCTTTCAAGGTTTTCATTCACCTTCTTTGCCTCATATTGAGCTCCTTTTGATCAAACAGGTATTGCAAACTTTTATGGTCACTAAAATTGTAAATGTACTTCCTTACAAGTGGTGTCTCCAAATTTTTAGGGAAAACACTATCGCAGCCAGTTTCAAATCATGTGCAGGATAGTTTCTTTCATGTGTTTTTAGTTGTCGTGACACATAGGCTACTGCCTTCTTATTCTGCACGAGGACACTTCCCAACCCTTATTGAGAGGCATCACAATAAACTTCATCGGGTTTATCTGGTTGTGGCAAAGTTAGCACCAGAGAGGTCGTCAAAAGTTCCTTTAATAGTCTAAAACTCGCCTCATAGTTGATCATTTCTTGTAAGTTGGGTCAGTGGGGATACAATCTTAGCAAAACCTTCAGTAAATCTCCGATAATAGCCAGCTAATCCAACAAAGCTTTTAATGTTTGTAACAGTCCTTAGCCATTTTCAATCTACAACGGCCTTTACCTTGGATGGGTCGACAACAATTTCTTCATTCGAGATCACATGCCCTAGAAAATTAACTTCCTCCAACCAAAATTCACACTTCGCTTGGTTAGCATACAATCGTTTGTCATGCAACACTGATAGAACTTGTCATAATTGCTCCACATGCTCCTCTCGACTTTTAGAATAAATGAGAATGTCATCTATAAATACCACTACGAATTTGTCCAAAAATGGGTGAAAGATACGATTCATGTAGTCCATAAACATTGCGGGTGCATTAGTCACTCTGAATGGCATTACAAGATACTCATAATGTCTGTAACGAGTTTGAAATGCAGTCTTGGGAATGTCTTCTGCCTTTACTCGTATTTGGTGATACCCAGATTTCAAATCTATCTTGGAGAACACTAGAGCCCCTCAGAGTTGATCCATAAGGTCATCGATGCGCGAAAATGGATATCAATTCCTGATAGTAGCCTTGTTGAGCTGCACGTAATCTACACAAAGTCGTGAACGTCCGTCATTTTTCTTTACTAACAAAACAAGAGCTCCCCACGGTAAAACACTTGGTGGAATAAATTGTTGACATTAATTCCTCCAATTGTTCTTTCAATTCAGTTAGTTCGGAAGGCGACATCCGATAAGGTGCAATCGAGATGGGTCCATTACCTAGGTGTAAGTCAATAGAAAACTCATTCTCTCGCACTGGCAGTAGTCCTGGTACATCCGTCGGAAACACGTTGGAGAAATCTTTAACCACTAGCACATCCTCTATCTTGGCATCATGAGTAACTCCTATACTAGCTACGAACAAAATCGCCATATCTCTTTCCTTAAGAGCGACCTTGATTTTGTGTGCGGCTAAGAATTTAGAAAGCTCTTGGTTGGGGAAAATTACAATCTTACGACCACAGTCTAGCAAAATATAATGGTATGACAATCAATCCATACCAAGGATAACATCCAGGTTCTTAAGAGGTAGACAAATGAGATTCACATTAAACTTCCTACTCAACACAACTATAGGACAATGTGTACATGCCGTATTTGCAGTTAAAGTCTTATCAGCAGCAGTAGTAACAAACAAATCAAACAATAAGGTTGTGACATGCAACTCCAATAGTTTCACACAGTCCATGGAGATAAATTAATGTGTTGCACCAGAGTCAAAAAGGACGATTAGAATGTTACCTGAGATTTCACACTCCCCCTGGAAGGATTCATTCGGACAAGAGGTCCCTTGACCATTTATATTGTAAACTCGTCCTTTAGTTGTTGGGCATGCGACTTTAGTTGCATTCAGTGAGGCTTCTGTCTTTATTTCCTTGCAATCGCTGGCTAAATGTTCGGGCTTCTGTCATTTAAAACATACATTGTTGTTGAGTGTGCACTTATCCGCAAAGTGTCGTGGGTCTCCACAACGATAACAGTATGGCTTTGATTCTGAAGTCCTCTGTCTATCATCTGAAATGGAGGTCATTGGGCGATATGGTCCCTTATTTGACCCTTGATGACGATGATAAGGGTTTTGATTTGGTCTACTACGACCCTAGTTCTGATTACTCGGTCGTGTTGGTCCCCTGTGGTTACTAGTACCCCCACGATTCAACTTGCGGTTCTTCATAGCCTCTACTTCTCTGCACTTTTCCACTAGGGGTTGAAACTGTGTGATTCCCAAAGATAGTACAAAATCTTGAATTTCATACTTCAACCCATCTTAGAAACGGTGACACATAAAGTCTTCATTAATATAATGCGAGGCTAACTTATTAACGACAACATATTTGCACCATAACACGTTAAGTACAACCATTATAACAAGTTATCATATAATGTTCATTGCACACTATCTGAACAAGCACCACTATTATAACGACGTAACATTTATTCTTCACACTTTGAATATGTTCAACACAACCATTATAACAACATATCACATAATATTTATTTTCTACACTTTGAACATGTTCAACACAACCATTATAACAACATATCACACCATATTAAAATTCTCACGCAAGTATTTGCTCCAAATGTGCTACACTTGATGGGATGAATCACTGACTGACTCCTTCTTGAATTTCTTCCTTTTTCTCTCCTAAATCTTTTTTATATCGCAAAGCTTTTTTGAATGGAAGGCGTAGCTTTTTTTCTTTCTATCAGTATTTCAACCTAAGCCGTTAAATTTGTTTTTAACGGTTTCCGATTCATGCTTTTGTTTTTATTATTATTATTATTATTATTATTATTATTATTATTATTATTATTATTATTATCAAAAATTAAAATAATTCGATACAATAATGACTATCACTAATAAAAATAAAATACAATGCCTGAATATTACAAACGGGTTAATCTTGAACCAACTGGATTTTTTTTTACCAGCATATGGAAGCTTTTCAAATTGCAACAAGGGTGTGGTGCATGGGTAATATTTCTAAATGACACAAAAATAACCCAGTTACTCAGACCAGTTAGTTAAGATAAAAGAAGCGTAATTATATAGATTGTATAATAGCTTCTAAAAAGAGGTTGAAAATTGAATATTTTGATATTGTGATTCTTGAAAGAAGGCTTATCCAATCATTTCATTCTTAAAAGTATTTCTTTATACACAAGTGACTTTATAGAAGGCCTTTCAATTTGCTGTAAGAAATAATCCGTAACCAAACGCACTAAAATGACGAATTTGCAATTGGTTGACTTGTTTACATTGTGCAATTAAAGCATACCAACGGGTACCACCAATATGTATGTATTCTCAATGTTGTAGATGACATGTTTTACACACTTTGATGAATTTTCAATAGTATCGGTGACAGAGATAAAAGAATATGTCGATAACCAAGATTCACAGCTTTAAGTGACAGTTAATTTTATTGAACAGTAAGATGGGCTATTTATGAAGTAAGGCAAGTTTCTGTATTGAATGCAGAGGGAATTCTCTCTACTTCATTGACTCATTGGTCAAGATGGTTTAACATACTAGTAATCTAGTATTATGGATGTCTTTAATTAATAGATGTTTAAAAAAAATATTCTCTGACCTCAATTTTAACTTAATTTCAGGGTGTTCTCTTACTCAATGCTGTTCTTACAGGTTAGATTTTTACATTATTGTGAACTTCTAACCAAGAATATGGTGACTAAAAAGGTCATAAACTTTGTTTTTCACTATTTGCATGGTGATCTAGTATGAAAATGTCCCTCGCTATGTTTGGTGTATTATGCTTGTATATTACTATTTTTTGTAACTTGCTTTCAATTCAGTCAGGAAGCACCAAGCAAATTCTCATGCAAAAAAAGGCTGGGAACAATTTACCGATGCTGTTATCAAGACAATCTCACAGAAGAAGGAAGGGGTCGTATTTCTGTTGTGGGGAAAGTCTGCTCAGGAGAAACTTAGGTATAATATAATGAGCCTTAGGAACCAAATATGGAATCAATGACGTGGTCTTACAATAGTCACCTTGATAGTTTTTCAAAGTCAGCTTAATCGAAAAATTATATAAATTTTGAGAAAATGTTTATTTTTGAGATTTAAGAAATGGATTACAAGCAGCGTTGTTGATGGTGGATGGCAGATGGCTAGAAAGCTGACATATAAACACGCTATTGCAGCCTATGGCGGATTTTCAAAAAATCTCCGTGCCATTCTGCCGTGGCTGCTCCATGACTGTCATTTAACAACAGTGGTTAGCGGTTACAACTTACAAGCAAGTTATTCTACAAGAATAGCATGCATCTATTAATTCCAAACTGCTTTTCCAAAATGGTTTTCTTAAACTAAATGTGGTTCTTTTCTTTTATTGCCGGGAAAATAAATTCGCTGAATTTTTTTTTGATGAACTTGTACATGGGTGTTTTATTCACAGTTTAATTGATGCAACCAAACATCATATTCTACAAGCTGCACATCCTTCTGGGTTGTCTGCAAATAGAGGCTTTTTTGGCTGCAGGTAAGGTGGTTTTTGCTATATAATATATTGTGTTAATATAGCAGTGTAGTATAGTATGTTTGAACTTTCTACTATGTACAAATATCAAGTAAGCATTCATGACTGAGGCTTAAGTTTTTCTGAAAAATAAGGGAACACGATTCAGTTGCTATGAAGAAGTTCTGAACTATAAAGTATACATGCAACAGCGTGAGAGCTATGAACCTGTTTTACTTTTTTGTTTGCTTGGTACTTTGATTTTTATAATTTATCTGCCACTTCTGCATTGATCAAGGCCTTTCGTCACAAGATAATTCCTATTGGAGCCTTGCAATGTTCAAAATCGTGAAGCTGTACATATTAAGCATTTAGGGTCGGCTTGGTTGTGTACTTGTCTACAGAAAAATGGAAAGTTTAGTTGTGAAAAGATATCAAGTAAATTATACTTTTTTGAGAGGTGCATACATTACACTCTTTTCCCACCTATTTTGAAAAGTTACTCTCCTCCTCTTTATCAAGAGATTAAGCTATTGTAAATGTGAATGAGCATCTGCAAGGGCTTTTTTCATCTCTCAGACTTTTAGCGCCATAGGTTTTTTAGTCTCTGTGACCTTTAAAAGATGCAATGAAAACTTTTTGTCAAGTCTCAAAGCTAAATAGCAAGGGTGTTCAAAACATCTTTTAGAGTCTCAAAATTGATGGAAGTGTGTTCCAAATTAGCAGCGTCTGAAATTGGAAATCATTGAAAAAGGAAAACAAAGTTTCTCAAAGAGTAAATGCCCTTCATAGATTACCTATAGTTTCTTAGAACGCTAAGAGGTCCACTTGTACTAAGCTAGACAAAAGTACAACAAGTTTCATCTTTCAAAAATATGGGTGTGATTTTTCAAAATTGAAGGGAGGACAGAGCAATTTAAGCACCTTTCATATAATGAGTGTAATTTACTCAAATATTTTTAGTCAGCATTAAGTCTAGAGTACTTTCATTTTGTTCTTTTCTCATTATTTATTAGAGGTACAATTTCACTTCTCACCTACTCAACCACGCACACACTTAGCATTTAAGAATCAAGGATTTGAGTTATATGTACTTATATTTTAGTAATGTCACATGGGCCTTGACAGTCTACGATAAGGTTCTTATTATTTGTCCATACTCCACATTGTTAAGTGAAAAATGTTATTTGTTGGTTATTTTTATATGTAAAAACCACCTGATCAAGTTTCCTTTTATCAATCTAAGCAATTTTTCATTCTTACTCTTCATTGGGTTAAATTATATTTCCCTGACCAGGCACTTCTCTCGAACTAACCAACATCTGGAGCAAATGGGGATTGATCCCATAGATTGGCAACTATAATTTAAATGTAGAGCTCAAGTGATTTTTTGAGCCTATTTTCCGTGATGTATAGATCGTTCTGTGAATTCCAAACCTACCAAGAAAGAGGTGCTTTTATCGATAGTTTGGCCTTGAAGTGTCGTTACCTTGGAGATTTTGCAGTACTGACCAATACAAGTACATTTTGGCATAACGATATTCTCGGATCCTAAATTAATTGTGTATTATCCATGTGCTGTCTTAACATCAACAAACAAAACATTTATGGTGGAGACTATCAAAAGGTATTATCAATGTGCTGTCTTCTACGAACAGTACTAATTAGAATATATTCTTCGAAGGTTAACCATGTGTCCTCTTTAACACAAGGTACTATATTGGATATATTCTACTAAGGTTAACCATGTGCTGTCTTCAACAAAAGTCATTGTTTTTAGTACATAATGTATTATTAGATAACGGAAAATACTAGTGTTATAAAGTCACTTGTTAAAAAGTATAAATTTAATTTTGAAAGTAGTGTATTTAATTTAAAATTTTAAAATTTGATTATTTTAACATAATACTTTACCTTTGTTTTCTTTTTTTAAGTTCTTAACAAGTATCATTTGTTAACCTGATTTTAGTTTATTACTATTATTGTTATGACTTAGAAAATCATTAGCTTAATAATTTAATTATTAAATTTTTAATACATATTTAATATTTATTAGTTTATTACTCCAAATTAAAAATTAAATAGCTAAATTAAAGATTAATGAAGATGTATTTATGAAAATAATGAAAACATTTTCATTAGCTTTCTATTATGTTTTACTACTTTTAGTTTGGAATAAAGTTATAATTTTTGTTTTTTTAGCAATATAATTCTTGTTTCTAATATCTCTATCTATTTTCTTTTATAATTTTGAAT